>OU015493.1:27399793-27999793 GCA_907164885.2 Dolomedes plantarius
AAAAAATCTAAGCATATTGTTCAAAAATTGACACTTACCGGATGAACTATCGGAAAAAAAGTGTTTTCGCAAATTTGCTTCTTGGTTTACATTCGAAACAAAAAATTGTTTCAGAGTTTTGAATTGCTTGATCAGCTGTGGGTGTGGAAAAAATTCTACTCGCACATTTTTCAATTTTAGATCCAAATGAGAGGCGCAGTTATGAATAAAAATAATTATTTTTCGCTCCTGTAGTCGAATTTTTTTATCCAGTTTTCGAAGAGAATATTCAAACAGCGATTGAGTCATCCACGCCATTTTTTTCGAAGCGCAATCCGTGGATAAACTTTTCACATTTTTGAAACACCGTGGTTTCTTTGCTCTACCGATCACAAGAGGCGTTAATTTCTCACTCCCGTAGGCATTAGTACATAATAAAACAGTTAAGCGCTTTTTTGAAAGTTTACCCCCGTGGCAATTTTCGCCTTTGGCCGTCAATGTTTTGTCGAGTAACAAGTTGAAAAATAGTCCCGTCTCGTCGGCGTAGAATACGTGTCTTGGATTGTACTCCTTTAAAAAATTTGACAAAGTGTTCTCTTTCCACAACAGCACAGTTGAAATATCCACACCATCGGATTCTCCACAGATAGATTTATAACATAAATTGTTCCTTTTTTTAAATCTGTCGATCCAGCCATTCGATGCAGAGAAGCCTTTCAGCAATTTCAAGCACATTTTCTTTAACGATGGATCCGTTTATTGGAATTTTTGATGCCCGGGCTTCCTTGAACCATTCCATTAAATTTTTTCCCAAATCATCATACGGATATGTCGTAAGAGTTTTTTCGTTTCTCTGAAGATTTTCCGAATTGTTCAGCACTTAACTCTACTGAAGCTTCTTGCTTTAAAATCGTTTGCAAACTTGAATATGCAATACCCAAAGATTTAGCAAGACCAATTTTAGTGCCATGAAATTCTTTAACTTTTTCTACGATTTCGGCCTTTTTGGCTAGAGGGAAACATTTTCGTTTAGACATCCCTCCTTCAGGTTAAGAACGCTCGACAATTAGAAAAATGGTTACGGTGCTCAAACGAACTTTTACAGACCAGCTGAAACCAGTTTTACCTTTTGTGGGTTTCATAGTCTGATCATAGTCCCCCCCCCTATCCATGAGAAGTGCGGACATTGGACAGTCGAAACAAAAGAGATCCATCACCTCTTTCTCTTTTGTTGACATAGAGTGATCGAAGAATCAAAAAGCATTGCCGTGATTCTCCACCACTTGCGATTGTTCTGTGCATTTCTTCTTCCCCCTCCCTTATGATTAAATCTGGGTGGAAACACGTCCTGCCTACCACACACAGACAAAAGGACAGTAAGACGGAACAGAAAGAATGCCAGAACGCTTCAAACTGGTAAGAAAGTTTTTCTTGAAAGAAAGAACTCGAAAAAATTTGTGCGAACCTTATAGAGGAAAAATGATTTTTATCTTGTCTTCAGAAAAAAAAACGTATTAAGCGGGATTTTCTGGAAAGGGCTAACGTAAAATCCGGGATATTTTAACATTATCGGTATAGGCAATTTTCACGGACCAGCAGAAAATGACGTAGGAAGCGGGATAACGTACGAAACGGACAACGTAAAATCGGGGTTGTACTGTATATATATATATATATATATATATATATATATATATATATATATATATGTACCCCTAAAACATATTTTCTTGATGTCTATATAATACCTTTTCCTGGTCAACGTCACAATGCACAATGATTACATAATTTGACACCAATTACCGGAATACTCAAATTTAGAAAATAATAACATGCCAGTTTTATAATAATTGCAACACAGAATGCTTTCTTTTCCCTTAAATGTCTTCAATCTAAAAATAATTTAATCTTCAAATCTCACAAAAGAAATTAATTTTCTGTGCATTTGTTTCAAGCCATTGTTTCACGTTTTTAATTTAACATTCATTTGTAAACGCTGGGAAAAAAATCCGTAATAAATAATTTTATTTTCTAAGTGTTAATTCCGGGAAAAGCTTTTGCATTTTCTACCGTAGTCAGAAAAGAAGAATCTCACTTTTTAATTAAAATAAAAAAAATTACACGAGCCGAAAATTAAGGGATTTAAAGATTGTAATCATTGATTCAATTTAGAAATCACGTTTTTAATTTACGTGCAAACGATTTGTTAAATGAATGATAATTGCAAAAGGAAAATCTAATAGAAATTCCACGAAATTAACTCATAAGATACTGTTAAAACTTGTACGAGTATTTTGAGTATATTTAAATTAGTATGCTATGAACTATGTTCCTAAATCATGTTTTCTGCATGCAGATTAATTTTAATGCATAAATATATCAAGTCCCCGAGATAGCCTAGTGGTATCGCGTTTGCTTCCGGCTTCGAGGGTGCTCAGTCCGAATCCCACCAAACGCCATTAAATACCTTCGTGTCTCGGCCGGATATTGGCATGTTAAATTCATTAACGGGAAAGTCCCTGTATACGGTCAGAGAGGGTGGGAAATGGTACGATCCACTCAGATGTACCTCCGGTCGTGTTCGTTCAAAATTTAGGTGGCTCCTAGTTAAGGCTGACTCCAATAATTTTGGTGCTATCATAAACCGTAGTCGTACTCCTCAGTGCGCAAAGCTGGTCTGTAATACTGTCCGGCCAGTGGGCATTACCAACAATAACATCTATATCAATTATTATATTTCTTAATTCTTGTGCAATATAACCAGAATCTAATACTATCTTGTTCATCCACAGTGCATGATTTTTAGAAAACTCATTATGAATGCTCGCGATAGGACAGCACACTAGAAAATGTTTTTTACTGAAACCTGGCTCCCTTTGACATCACGTTCAGTGCATACTAATAAAAATACTTTGCATTTTGCTCTTATCCCACGCAATTACATCTTCGCAACCCTATGAAATAACACTAGAATGACGGGAATTTTTTTCTTTCTAAAATGACTGAACGCCGTCATTTGGACGGTTAAAAATAAAATCAAGAATTTAAAATATTTAATGTTTAAAAAAAATGGTTAAATACTTTAAATTTTGAACTGTATGCCAAGCTGACAATCTGGTATGGTTTATCCGTAAAAATATATGCATGGTTTGTGCAGTCCTTATTTTTCAACACCAATATTTCTGAAGAGCCAATATTTATGTTATATATAGCCAATATTTATGTTGCAAAAGGGGGAAGATGCGAAAAGTAGCTAACATTTTTCGGTACTTTTTTTAAAAATTTCTGACTGTTTTCTTGAAATCAAATTTACGGCTTTCATTCATAGTAGGTATAAAACACATTTTCTCCCCCTCTTTAATATCGAATATAATTTTGTAAATGTGTGTTCATATTTCACGTAAAATTAGAAAAAATCATGAAATTTCAGAAGCTTGCGGACAGACATACAGACATAGCTCTCAGTAGTATGTCCGAAACCGTCAAAATGAAGGCAGCCGTCTTTCTAGTGTTAAATACTCTCTAAAATAATTTTCTTTCTTTATCAAATTTTGTTAATTCTAAGCTCTTCCAAGTTCTGAATATTAAATCCTATAGGAATAGTTATCTCTTCCTTAAAACCAGATCTACAGGGAGCGTGACTATCGAGAAACGCTATGTAAATATTGAACGCTCAAGGATGATGTAGTATTACGTATTACATAAACATTTACTTTATATTTACCTAAAGCAGTAATCACACGAAAACAGTCGAATTGCAAATAAATACCGATCTCATATATGAAGCCTCGTTTTAAACGTTCTTTACAATGATCTTCGCATTGAAAAAGTGAAAGAATGATAGTGACATTTGGTACAATAATTCTAATCTAGTATATGACCAACAGGAAACCTCATTTATATTGAACAAAATCTCAAAACTGTTGTATTTGTCCTCATTCAGTACCCTCACTCAACTAGCATTCTCTGCGAAATGAAATGACCTCACTTAACACTCCAGTACAGTACAGATTGCCCAAACCATTAAAACCTCTACATAACAATGTATTAAAATTAAAGCTTCCGCAATGTAGACTTAAAGAGAACTAAATGGTCCAATAATTTTTAACATTCGCGACGGGAAACGGAGTTTCAAAAACGGGTTATTCATAGAGCTCGGGGTTTTATTGTGTTCACTCTAGTTAGTTTGTTTAAACAATGCGTGCTTATATTGTTGAGTCATTAATTATGTAACTCCTTTATACCCTGCAATTCTGTTTATCTTCTTCCTATTCACTGTAAGCTGTATAATTAAGAGCTTTGTTCCACATTTTTTTTTGTTTCAGTGTGCGAACAAAGTATGAAAGCTGCAGTAATTGCTCAAAGCATTTAATGCTAAATGAGCCATCAAAATTCAGAATTTGAACTTCATTAAGGTCTCCCTATGTTCTAAGTTGTTTGCTTTAGACTTTAAAACTTTAAAATCCACCCCCTTGCTGAAAATTTCTTTTTAATTCAACTATTATTTGGACCCAAGTATATGTTACATAAATGAGATTTCGTCAAGTGTTGAATATATTATTGAATTTTAGAAAGATGATTTCAGTGAAATTTACCTTAATTTACAATTATACGGAACATGCTTAAGTAAACACTTTCGATGAGATTGGATTGAATCTTTATTCGATTAATGTAGCACTGATTATTCGCCTTAAGCTATTATATATAAAGGACGAGTTGAAGTAACTTAGTTTTAAAATGCATTTTGGGGCGTAGAAAGTAATGAAATTAGGGCTAAAATGAAAACTTTTAGCCGAAAATCCAGATCTGCCAAAAAAATGCCAAATGCTAACGGCCCCCAAATATTTAAAAAAAAAGCATGAATAAAACCCGTTTTATGTTCCTCCGTTGTTATAGTACATGAAAGAACAAATCTCAGAAGAGGGTTGACTTAGGCATTTTTAAGTACTTTATACCAAACAAATTTGGGTGGGTGTCCCAAATATCGCCCCTGTGCCTAATATCGCCTACTCGTGTTTCTAAAGCATGTTTCGCGCTATGCATGAGAAAATTCAGTAACTTCTTAGTTCTGGGTTTGTACTAACAGCGGTGATTACGACAACGCTCTTATCACTGACAACAGAAACTATATGCCGTCGGAAGTTGCTTTGGCTGTTGTCTTCGTAAACTTTGGCTCCAAAGAATCAGAATCCAGTGAATGACCAGATAGGTGCATCCAAATTCTAATTTTGCTTACACCATTTGAAAGTGTATTAAACAGAGACTTTGCTAGCAACGCCTTTTAACAGGTGCTCCTAATTTCGCCTGGTAGGCGATATTAGGAACCGCTCTGGAGGTCACTGCAAATATCAGTTTTTTCCTATTTAGGTACATAACTTAAACTGGCACTGGTTTTGGAGCTGGTTGATCTCAGGATGCCAAAGGAAATAGTTCTTACAGATGTTCTTTGAGTTTCCAGTCTAATCAGAAACTAAAAAGGGGACGAAATGTCGAAAAAAAGTTAGAGTAGGCGATATTTGGTACACCAACCCTAAGTACAAAGCATTGATATTCATTACATTTTAAATTATCTAAGGACGGATTTAAATGCATTTTTTATTCAAACTGTTTTTACATATTTCATCTGTGTTTAAATTTACCTGCGAAAACACTGATTCCTAACTTTAAGTTGAGTTCAAACTTTTGAAATATTATTATTCATATGAAATGATATTGTAATGAACTTGAATACATTTTATTTATTTTCAGAGTGAATGATCAACAGACTGGTTCTGGAATGTTATCTGGTCACTCACATCGACATTAAGATATATTTGTGTTTTAAGTTTAATACAGCATCTTCTACTTTTAATATCGATTGAACATTTTTATCTCATATTTAATGCATTTAAGGAATTGAACAATGTATAAAGATAGAATTCATTAACTACTGTTCCTTCTAGTGAAATATCCATATTTTTTAAAATGACGGTAAAGCCATCAAAATTTAATAGAAGTCTTTTAAATTTAATGGTTACACTATTTTAAATAAATTTCAAGATTCATTATCTTGAAATTGAAGCAATAATATTAAATTTTCTACCTTTACAGAAAATATTCAGAATAAAACACGTTCTGGAGAATAATATAAAACTTAATTTTTACATATTAAGTTTCTTGCGTTATAGGGAAAAGACACACACTTTTTACGACTTCTATGATATTTGGTTTGGTTTGGAGCTCTACTTTCAATTTTTGCTACACGAGGGCTAATTACACCGAGACCTATTGCTTAAGGATGATTTCAGTGAAATTTACCTTAATTTACAATTATACGGAACATCCTTAAGTAAATACTTTCGATGAAATTGGATTGAATCTTTATTGGATTAACGTAGTAATGATTATTCGCCGTAAGCTATTATATATAAAGGCCCAGTTTAAGTAACATAGTTTTAAAATGCATTTTGGGACGTAGAAAGTAATGAAATTAGGGATAAAATGAAAAATTTCAGCCGAAAATCCAGACCCGCCAAAAAAGTGCCAAAAGTTAAGGGCCCTAAATATTTAAAAAAAAACATGAATAAAACCCGTTTTTTGTTCTCCCGTTGTTATAGTATATGAAAGTTCAAATCTCAGAAGAGGGTTGACTTAGGCCTTTTCAACTACTTTATACCAAACAGATTCCGGATTTCTACAAACGTCCATGCTAAGAGTGGTACATGAACCCACAGGATTTGGTACCGAATGCCAGCTCCCTAGCCATTCGGCCATCATTCGGAGTGCAAAGGATTCTATGTGTTAAGGATTCCATGTCCGTAGGCACTCTGAAAACTTTAGTACTTAGATAAACGTTTATATGTCAAATCTATCACTGATTTAAACTTTCTGGCAAACAGAAAAGACGTTGCAGTCGTTGAGACCAGATTCTTATTGTAAATGTGGTTAATCAAGACGCATAGTATAGTTATTGCATATTAATGCGATACTAAGCTGTGCAACTATTGCTGCGTTCTCTCTCTGGTAACAATGTTACCAAACGGTATTGAGAGAAGGTGGTGCCTAATTAATCGTGACGGGATTTTTAGTGCAAAAAATAGAAGGATGTGGTATCCGAGACCACAATATTCATGTTAAAGCAATTACTTATGAACACATACGATTATCACTGCTTAAACATTTGAAACTAAACAGTGCAAATGATTCTGCATTCATAAAAACTGTAAATATAGGTTACTTAATTGTTCTGATAGAAGAATGTGCAAAACGTAGCTCTCACTTTGACTTTTTGGGAAAATAGAAAAACGTGTGGTCTGTCAGACCGCATTCGTGTTGTTAAAGTGGTTGATTTTAGAGTTAAAAATTATTTAAAAATCATCAGAAAATTAAATAAAATGTTACTAATTTCTACTTTTGAACATTAAATCTATAAATAGGAAATGTATTGAATGTATTTTCTGGATCTTTTTAAAAAAATCTTACATGACATTTAAATTCAATTATTCATAACTACATGAAAGTATTAAATTTCCTGTTTTGCTTTATTTATTATATGTAAATATGTTTTTTTTAAATTCAGAACGGTACTTAAAATGGGTAAAATTATTCTGTACGTTTGCGATCCTAATGTTAATTCTTTGTTTAATACCCATTTTTAGAACATTGCATAACAGCTCTTGAATATTGCGTGCCACTTGAAATCGAATAGTATTTTTTCCTATAGAAAAGTATAATGAGCATTTAAATAAAAGCTTGCATATGTAAATAAAATACACAGACGAAATATCCGTACTATGAAAAGATTCGCTCACACACTCCGAGATGGATACGTCTAGGAAACTCCAAAATGTTACATTAAGGACCAGTACCCAGTAAAAGTACATCATTTTCCATCGTTGAAAATGCAAACATAAATAACTCTCTTATGTGCATTGGAAATTTCTTCTTTTGCAGGTACATACAGAGTTATTTATGTGCTAATAAATGTAACAATCGAGTCATGCAAGTTATGGAAAGCAGGAAACTTTAAGAATATATTTTACTATTAAATTAATATTTTTTTTAATAAATGCAAACCTTTAATCTCATAAACATCCAAATTATAATCTATAGAAATAGAATAATTTCCAGGTAATAAAATCATAAATATAGTATATTAATATAGTATATATTACATTATATAAATATAGCATAAATATATTACATTATAAATTGATAATATTTTTTTTCAATGCGGCAGACAGTTTCTTGGACACTATCACTACTGCCATATGACACCGCGGTTTTGCTGGCCACTTTTCTGAGAGCGCAGTATAGGTGGACTAACATTACTCCCCCCCCCCTATGGGACGGGCCCGTAATTCTGAACCGAGTCAATTGACGAGACTGGAATACTTGACCCCGCACCTCCACAGGGGAATTTTGAGAACTTGGAGGACATTGCTGCCACGACGCATTTTACGTGCCCCGGTCACCATTAGTGAACACGGCGGGGGAATAATCAGCGACTGGCATCGAACCAGAGACGTTTAAATCACTGGCTCGCTCCCTTTTCCAAATATTAATAATAATTTAAATGTATAAAATTATATGAATATTTATTTTTTCATATAATTCTATAACGAAGGGTTTAGAAGTCATTAAACTGTTGATTTACTTTCTATAAACTTTTACTTTTAATTAAGGAATGTTAACAACAAGCAGTAGCTATGAAAATGCAAGCTACTTTTAAAAGGTTTTTGTCATACGCACAAATCTCCGTAGCGTAAGATTTGTTTGTAGAAAGCATGTTTTTGAAAAGTATAAAGGGTTTATTAACAAAACGGCTGATTAAAGAAATAAAACTTACGAAATATAAATCTTTTCACTTGCATTCCAGACAAATATATTTCAGATGACACTTTTCATTATAACGAGTCGCAATAAAGCCATGGGTATTCTAATATTCATGAGTCAGAAAACGTGTGTAGAGAACGTGATATTGCAGTGCGTTTCCATAGCCATATAAGTGAATTTATAACGTCTACCCCAAATTGATACGAAAACTTTAATACTTTTTGTTGAAGCCAACACTCTCGTGTTTCTTGGGCAGTTTATTTATATATATATCTACTCTATTTCGTGAGAAAGAAAAATGACATCTTTGTGAATTGATCTATGAGGCATTTATTCCTAATCTGCTATAATATTCATATCAAATATTATAATGTGGTATAACACTTTACTAACCCTCTTGGTTTGAAAGACAGTTTTGAGAAAAAAAAGGCAATGTAGTAATGCACCGTTTTCCTTAATATTATGTTTCAACCATCAAAAGAGAATTTCGGTAAGAGTTTGGTTGGACGTCTGAATAGTTTTACTGTTAATTTAAGAATCAATTTTAAATCTTCCAGAAGGTCTTCTTTATATTCCTAAAGACAAATCTCGAAACGTCCTTATCTTTATCAACAGAATGTCATTTATTTTCAAGACGAAAATTCTTGATAACAATACGTATAACTATAAGAAAAAAAAATCTAAAAGAGATAATTCCTATTTGAAATCGTTCCCCTGACAATAAAAATATAGCTTCATAAAAATCAAGTATATTTACATTGTTTCAGATATTTTATTGCACATTCTTTAAATACAGTTATATTGAAGCAACTTATAAAGAACAAGACCTTTAGTGGGAGCATTGTAATACCACAATTTTTTTTTTAATTTTCGATGGATGGGAGCACAGGCATATAGTATACAAACAAGTAGCAAATACTAAAAAAAAAAGTAATAATAATAATAATAATCAGGTAGTCTCTTCTAACCAAACTACTGCAGGTTATTAACGTAGAATTACTTATCGGTATGTTATATATATATATATATATATATATATATATATATATATATATATATATATATATAAAACAGTTCCGTAAATGACTCATTCATTCACTGACTGACTGACATACAACGCACAGACCAAACCGCTGGAACTAAAGGGCTGAAATTTTGCATGGCGATTCTTCTAATAGTGTAGGGGTGCATTAAGAAAGATTTTTCAAAAATTCTTCTTATATTTTTTTGAATTAAATTTTTAAGCTGTTTTTTAACTTTTTTTACGTTTGCATTTAAAATAATACATTGAAGGTTATGAAATTTATATCACGAGAAAGATCATAAAATTCCTTCAAAATGAAATTTTTTTCGAATATTTTTACCTCCATTTCCTGATTTTTGGTGAATTTTTAAGATTAATTTTTAGAATTTAATTTATTAAATGCTGATCACGTGATTTCTTTTTCTGGTACTTTCAATAAATTTATCGTCAAGTGCGTAACAACTAATAGACAAAAAAATATTTTTTTCTCTTTCTAATGCAGCAGACGATTGCACTTTATTTTGTCTATAAAAATATCCCTTACGATTTTTTTTATAAATATGTTTTTTTACATCAATTGTATACATTGATCGTCGTATTTATTATAAATATATATATATTTATTTTTTTTGGAATTAATTGCATACATTGACCGTTGTATTTAATTTCAATGCACTCCGTAGCGAAGCGCGGGTTTTATATATATATATATATATATATATATATATATTTATATATATGTATGTATGTCAAAATTTGACGAATTTTGGTACTTTTCTGTTTAACTGTTTACTGCTTGTCCCAGCGATACACATTGAGTTTGAAATATATACATATATATATATATATATATATATATAATATAATATATATATATTTCTTTTGGCATTTTTTGCATAGATTCACCCTTTGTATTTAATTTGAATGTACTCCGTAGCGAAGCACGGGTTTTCAGCTAGTTATTTGTAACTTTCAAGAGATGAACAAAGTAAGCAATTGCCTAAAGATTTTATTAAACTAAAATCTGACACGTATCTGATATACAGGGTGGTCGTAAAAATTTTTGCCGATATATGGAACTCTAGCGGTTGTTCCGTTCAACGGATCGAGATGAGAATGCACGTATAGTTATTCAAATGTATGAGCTCGGGTTTTTGGCAAAGTCAAAAAAGTGGCGCTCACGGTTACGGTTATAGGTACAGAAACTCGAAAATTTCGAAGGGAAACGCCCACTTTTTCCGTCGCAAAATGCTCAGCTCATGCGAAAACCCCAAAAAAACGCTGGAACAGTAACCGTATCACAAAAAACGGACGCGTTATGCACGCACAAAAAAAACAGCTCTGTGAACGACCAACAAAAATATGATGATGACACCCATAGGGAAAATGTGTATTCCAAATAAAGTTTTCTTTTGTCCGATCTGTGTTGTCGTCAGTGATTGGTGTCTTGCCTCTGACAAATTCAAATTTCCTCCGTGTGCACAGATCGTGTTTATGTCCATTTGCAGAGCTATTTTTTTGTGCGTGCATAACGCACCCGTTTTTGTGATAAACGCCCGTACCCTTCCAACGCTATTTAGGGGTTTGCATGCATTTCGCGGAGCATTTTGCGACGGGGAAAAAGTGGATTGTTGCCATTCGTTAAATTTCGAGTTTCTGTACCTATAACCGTAACCTTTGCTGCCGTTCAGAAAATCCGAGCTCTACCTCTGGAATAACTGTATCTGAAAATCTTATCTCGATCGATTGAACGGAACAGCCCTCAGTTTTTTTATGGCCACCCTGTATATTCCGCGTTGATTTAGTTTTCGAAACTCCCTTCCCAAGGGTGCCAGCACAAGTAAAACGGTTGAGAATTCCTGATATAGAGTGTCAATGGCCAGCAGTTTAGGAGTAAGAGAAATATGCTTAATGAAAAGCAAACCCTTTCCATACCGTAGGATATGATGTTGGATGAATCTCAAATGCTCTTTTGAATTATATCATAAAAACCAAATATATGTACTTTTTAAGTACAGACCCCCCCCCCTTTCCCTTTGGTAAAAAAAGAGAAAATTATCGATTTAGAATTACAAGTGCAAGTGGGGGGGGGGAGATAAATACAATTTTGGCAATTTTTGTTTTGGTTTGACAATTATTGGTTACATGTCAAGTGGCTCTGTTCCATACTCTTTGTACTGCGTAGCCAATACCGGTCTAAATCCGTCTAAAATTAAGGTGTCCGACTACATTGAAAAGTTTAATTTTGGTCAAAAATAACAGTTTTTTTTATTCTTTAATGGGATAGATCAGTTATTTAGCTTTACAAAACAGGTTTGTTTCTGTCTGTACGTTAATTAGAAGCCGATATATTAAATATTTTATAATGACTAGAAAACTGAAGTGGAGATTCAAATCACCGGAAGTGGTCGTTTATTAAAGGATCAGAAACCTGTTTACAATTAGTACAAACATAATTTCATTTTTTAATATAATTTTAGCAAAATTTTTATGAAATAATTAAAGTAAGAACATTTTTGCAAACTGTGTGGCAGCGTTGAATTACTGCATATAGCTTGTAATTCTAAGAACATTTAAAACTTAAAATGCATATTTTTTAAAATTGAGATATGATAATTTTTTGCTGACTTCAAAAGTGATAACTCAAAATATTATGATTGAATTTTTGTAAATTCTTGTGTGATTAGTCTATATATTATTTTCTAGAGTACGTACTAAAATAATTTTTATTTAATGACTATTTTTCAATTTATGACCTATTATATCAATAATAACATTGTAAAATTGGCAAAAATTTCATAATAAATATTCAAATATAAATATAACTTCAAACTTTTAGTAGGTTCTCTATATAAAGCATATAGTTTATTTTGGTATAATTTTTATTTAGATGAGATTGACTGTTTTAATATAGCATTTTGTAGTTTTTTACAAAATTTCACTAAAATTCTGCATATATTTAACGATTTTGAAAAAAAAAACAACATAAGATTATTTTAAAAACTGAAGATTATTTTTTAAACTGAAGATTATTTTAAAAACTTTTATTGGAATTAAATCCAAAAAATGTATTTAAAGTGTACCTACACCAAGTGTCTCTAAAAAGTGCTCCGAACGTAGTCGGATATCTTAAGTAGGTGTCTTACTTGGTAAAGTTGGAAAAGTGGTCAATGTGGTTATATCTATATTTATATCTCCTTAAAAGTATTTACATTATTTAAAAAACTTGCTATATTATGATAAGCGGCTAATTGGAGCAATTCCCAAGGATACGTCTTTAATTACCTCTTTAAGCGTCGTGACTTCAAATTTCTGTATTTATTTCAATTAAAAAGTGTTTCATTTGACAATAATTTACTTCCATTTTAAAACCTCCCATTGTCTTACTGTCACGAGCACGCTTTCGGGAGAAAAATGACTCAGAAAATTTCCCCGTGCTTAGAAGTATAAAAATGTTAACAAAACACATACTTAGCCAGAAAGCATTAGCGTCAAACAATTGATAGCTTTATTGATTAACGCATAAAATTATAAAACAATTTATGACTCCCCCCGCTCTATTATCCCAGCTTCTTTATGAGATTCATACAAAAGCCGAATTCGGATCAATTAATTCGTCATCCGTCTTTTAGCCCGGTAAGGGGTGGAGAGACAGATTATACGGAATATGATGGATGACCCACAGAGATACAAACGACGTTTCATTAAATAGAAATTATTCTTAAGAAAAAGTAGAAGTGTAAATTGAATTACGTTTACCAACGGGTACGTGCTAAGGATTCCCTCTAAGCACGTAGCCTTTGAAACTTTTCTTGAAGACGCTATCATATTTGCATAGTTATTGTCGTTTTATGATTGATGTATGTGATAATTTAGTTGTATTCTCAGAAGATTAGGCGTTTCTGTGCGCTATAAAAATGAGAAATGAGGAAAACGAGACTGCAGAGAGTTATACCTACCGAGCGGATAATGGATACATATCTGTTTTGTAAACACTTTTTATACAAAAATGAGAAAAGCCTTTAATACTTCCATATTATCTTTTATCAATGAATGATTTTTAGGTATCAATAAATACTCGACGGGTTAATTTTAATAGTAAAATTAATTATATTACTTTACTTAACGTTTAATATGAATAGCCTAAATGAATAGCAGACCTTTTCCAAGCCGTAGGGAGTAAGAATATTGAGAATAAAGTAATATTTTACGTTTTCATATATGTGTATAAAGGAATACACCAATAACTTAATAACATGAGTAACTAATACCTTATTACTTACATAGAAAATTGCTGCTTGCCACAAGACAAATGAGATGGATTTGAAAGGTGAAAAATATTTCATCTAGCAAAAAATAATTTCTTGTTATTTAAAAATTAATAAATCTTATATTTAGTGCTTATCTATTTCTTTCTTAATATTATAATAAAAAATATTTTATATTTGTAATGGTGCGCCTTCGAATAAATAAATAAAATTTAAAATAAGTTAGTGGAGAAATTGTTAAATGATCAAAGGCTTGCAAAATTACTTTTCATGAGAAGAAGGGGAAGCCATCGCTGTAAGCATAATTACAGGGTAGAGCGAGATTTTATAACTTAGTCCAATTAAGAGCGGTTTGTAAGGGATATGTGCAGGTGGGGTCTGGAGATCAAAAGGCGACATAGAGATGGCTGGCACCAGGGGTGACGTTAAGCTACAAAGATCCTTTGTGAATTAATTTATGACAGGCGGGACTCAACTAGGACCACGAATATCACGTGAGACGACGTGGGGTTCGAGTAATGATGCAATAAGAGCGGTTCCGTATGGAGAAAGAAGCCAATGGGAAAAAATGATAAACACAGGCAAATAAAAAGATTCAGGTTTTCCTGATTGGCTGGAAGTTATAGGAGGAGGCGTAGTAAGAAAATAAGATGAAAAAAAAATTATATATAAGAAGGAGGAGAGATTTTTTTTGGAGAGGAGGCTCTTAGAGGAAGAGACGCTCTTAGAAGCTCTTAGAGAGAAGACACTCTCTCGCACTCTCGCTGAGATTTTGCTGGCAGTCCCCTGTTGACTCTTCCAGGTGATTTACAACTATATTCTTAAAAGAGATATCTTCAATAGCTGTGATTATTGTCGATCCTTTCAGGTATCTCTTGAGTCATTTGTGATTGAGAAGCTTTTAAAATTAATAGACTTGTCGAGACTTCCAGAGGTCTAATACCGTAGAATAAATCCAATGATTGACGCATATTAAAGAAGACGATTTCGCTGAGCGACCCTGTTAAAGAAGACCTTGCTGAGAACCAGGTGCGAACCTAAGCCAAGAGTCCCCTGCAAGATAGATGATAGCGACCCGAGTCCTGATCCAGCTACCACGGTCCGAACAGAAGTCAACAATCTACTACTTGAAGGAGAAGCCAAGAGCCCCTTGCCTGCGAGGTGTTTACGAGCCCGAGTCCTGGTCCAGCTATCACCACAACGAGAGAAAGATTTGATTAGGAGAATCTTTGATCAGTTCAGATCTCATTGTTAATTGAGTTTTGATAGTGCGGGAAATAATAAGTATAGATTATAATCTTGTAAGGAGTTTATTTTAAGTCAGGTTATTTTGTTCTCTCCCTTAATCTAAAAAAGCAATTTAGTAAGCATCTGTTTATCTTAAATACAAAAGAGTTGTACTAATATAGTATACAGTATCATAAGTATAATATTGATTTTGAGAGATTGAGTGTGTAAATATATAATTTGTAAATAAATAAGTTTTTTTTTGTTATTTAAAATTTGAGTGAGTTTTCTTCTTTTAGTTTGTTATTGAGAATTTATTTGATTAGATTGCCCAAGTCATGATTTGTTCGTATGCCAATTTAATGTCCGGAATCTAGGGTTGAATTCAAAAAAATATTTATACACAATGCACCTAACTTTTCAAAACATAAAATAGTACTAACCACTTAATATACGAATTCATGCCCAATTAAATAAATCTCAGACAGGCATCACGACAATATTTTTTTTAGAGTTTATAATTATGCGTCTTCACTGTCATTCCAGCGTCAAGACTGCTGGAAGGCCGCATGTAGACCTGGTTTAAAGTAATGAGCTTAAAATAACTCTATAGGAAATACTATAAGTTGGACTGTTGATGAATATTTATTGAAGCATGTGGTTATTTATGAAGCTTGTGGCTGACTGTTCGTGTAATAAGAGTTGTGGTCCCCGTTTACAGCTATGCAAACCGTACAACGAGAATTCATGCTGTTAATGAGGATGTCGATAAATGTTTCGGGCAACAAATGCCATTCTTATAAAAACGCTTATTAAACGCCTGTGGGGTGCTGAGAGGGGGTGACGTTGTGCAATGGCTCTTCCTAGACCATCCAAAATATACTCTAGAGGATTTATGTCCGGAGACATCTCTGGCTAATCCATATGGCAAATATACCCTTACTTCACAAAAAATTGACGGCAAGGGGGTTCTCGCATTTATTCATAAATAAAAATGCTCGGACGATCAGGTGACACTGCCCGCATCGAAGACATGCAGCGGTGTACGACTATCCAACATGTTGCCGCCCCAGACCAGGGTACCCCTACCACCAAAAGGATCGATTCCCCTTACGTTGGAGCGATGATAGCGTGTCACAGGCCGTCTACAGATGTACTGATGATGACTCGTCGATACACTTTGTATTCTGAATCTGGAGTCATCAGTGAACAAAACACGTCCCCATTCTTATTGTGCCCAAGAATGATGTGTTCGGCTTCACGATAAACGGGCTATCCAGTGCGACATGGTGCGATATGAGACGTAAAAGCCCTTCTCTGCTAGACTCCAATACACAGTTTACTTGGAAATGTTTGCTGCAGACGCAGCAGCAAGGTCCTGAGAGAGACCAATAACCATCGTGTGGCCTATGCTGTTGCGCAGTAGAACGTAACGATCATGTTGCAGGTGTCGTTGCTCTTGAGTGGTCTTGTCGGACCTCCTGATGATAGTAAAACTTCTTTGAAATTGATGCCATGAGCTGAATATCCCTTTTGGTGCTACTTCTAGCCATCGAGTCCCACTCACTTGAGACTGGCCAGGTTTAAGCCTACCAATGGCTCTTCATCCAAGGGAATCGTCTAAACGACTATGACAACTCATTCGCTCAGAGATCAATCGATCTTGGGAGTTTTAACGCAAAATAGCAATTCTGCAGACAAAATTCCCAGTGGTAAAGCGGTCAATTTCAAGTTCTGGTACCAAACTTACGCTAAACACCGTTGAATCAAACATTATGTTGCCCTCTCTTTAATATATATGGAAAAATTTTATCAGTTTTACTCATAGCTATTTTGAGTTATCGTCATAAATAGTTTGTGACCTTAATTTTGGACACTAGTGTAAATGGATAGATCTACAATAGATATATAGATAAATATTACTCCTGATAGTTCATACTTATATGAAAACTGCATTTCTGTGGAAAATATTAAAAGCCACGTCCTAATACAGAGACAGGTTATGTCAGTCTTGACCATTTATGTTAATCTTGAATTCAAGTGCAAAATATTTATTGCCTAATTTGACAAGACGAGTCTGAGGTATGAGTTTCAGTCTTTCCCCACGTTAAATCCAGTCATAATGACTGGTTCTCAATTTTTGTCATTCAAAAACGATTGATATCATCAATTGAAACTATAACTTAATTTAAACCATTATAAATCCTTCTGAAATTCATTACGTACGTAATCTTCTTACTGTCTAAAAAGGATTTTATGGCCCTAACGACGGCAATATACGGAAAAGACTGCCTCGTAGTTCTGCTAATAAATTGCTAGCGCGTTTAAACTTGTAAGTGTTAAATCGTTAAGTTCAAATACTTAAAACTTGCTCTTAGATTATAAGATATCAGAAAAATAACTTTTTGGTAGTTTGTTTATTTTAAATTTTAAAGGTCATAACTAAATCTTTATTTTTTTTTTATTTATACCTCGGTTTTATTTTTTCACTATATATATCCTCGCATCATGAACTAAGAATTTTCCTTCGAGACTATTTATTACATCTGGAGAAAAATTTCCGTTTTAGAATTCCTGCATTACAGATCATATTAGAACGAAAGAATTAATTTCGAAGTAACTATAATTACGTTTTATCAGTATAAATGGATTCGAAATTAGTAGAAGAAATAAATGGTTTATTAGTTTCATTTAGTATTGACTTCACCGAGATTTGGAAGATTTTTTTTGCTTTGTTTTAATTTTCAGAAACTCAAAAGAAAAAAAACATCATTTTAATATATCGTAAAATAAGCAGTTTATAATGTCAGGGAATAAAGCAAATTTTAGGAGCACCTAGCTGGAGATGGAAACAAAAATTTATTCACAATACGGTGTCTCTAATAAACTAAGGTTTAAATATATTGCGCTGATAAAGAGTTAGAATGATGCCGACTGATCAATGATGAGATATCAGAAATATTAGCTAGCAACTTAATACTTGAACAATTGTGCATAGACAACACCATGGAAGAAAGGCACGACGATATAAAACACCACGAAGTTCGCTCGACCGTTCGGCACAATGACACAGATAACTCACGACTCTGAAGGTGGTTGTCAGGTTGCCCGCAATTCCTCAAGTCCATTCGTAGACAGTCACGTGAGTTTTGTGTTTAGAACTTCTCGTTGGTAGTTTTGACTCAAGAAATTATGGTGCTTGTGCCGGCTATACTACAGCTCTTAATGGTTTCAAAGTCCTGTGGTTAGAAAATAAGAACTGAAGTTCAATATAACAAACAGGATATATCACCTTCCCAATTTGAACATAGGGATGAGGGATCAATAACATACCAAAACAAAAAAAAAAAAAACTGAAAGGAGTCTGGAATAATCCGTGCTCCACTTGGAGGATACCAATATAATAACATAATCGTGAATTTAAAGTATTTCACCCCACTACATTTGCCATATCCGTTTTTTTTTCAATGTGGTGCTAATTCTGTGTTTTGTTGTGCAAAGGGTGTTTAAGTCCAAAATGGGCTTAAAATGTGTTATCAAACCAGGCATGTTGATAAAATCAAGGCTACTGCAGGTATCAGAAAGCTAAGTCCAATTCCACTCCTAATATTTTCATTCTTCAGGGGAGAATTTGAGCTCTGAGAATCAAAAACACAAACATGTTCGTTTTACAGGGGTTTATGTCCCAATCAATGACTTAACACTCTTCACTCAACAAAAATGAAATTAGAAAAAATTTACCTTTAAAAAATAAAAAATTAAACTTTAAAAACACTGACTTTACAAAAGCCTATTTTTTCAGTCCCCGTTTTTTTCAAAACTACGATTTTGGACTTGCACTCTTTACACTTCAAACACAGAATTTTTCATCCTAAATCTTGCAACCTTCGAAAATACGATTGTTTATAGCTGGACAGTCTACATAGCTTTCTTCAACCGGCTGCATCCCTAATTCCCATCAAAGGCTATCGAGGGGATTCTCAGTGCGAGGTATTATATCGTAAACAAAATTAATTAGTTATAGGTCACTCTCCATATTTTCTACTCTGAATACAATTGATACCTTCTTCCATAATCTCGAATAAATTTTGTTCGACGTATTTTTTGAAGTAGGCTTCCGAAAATTCACTGTAGTGAAGAAATTTAATTAAACCGATGAGAATAAACGACAATGAGTAAAATAAAAATTAATATCAAATTTAAGTTCAATATATCTTATTTGACTGATGCACATTTGGAGACAACAAATTGATAAACTAATTAGGTTCTGCAAGAGAATATGAATAAGAAATAAAAAAATCATTCTTTATTCTAAAGAAATCGGATGCTAATAATGTTTCATGCTTTTTAAATTACTTTTTACTATTTCGTTCTTCTACAAATCTTTTCTCTATGGGAAACAGTAATCATTGACTTTTGTTACGTTTTGTTCTCAGCACAACTCTGATAGTCAGGGAAAAAATCACGTTTTTTCTTCTATTTTATATTATAATGGAAATGATTTCAGGAATATTCTGAACTTTTTTTTACTTTAATATATTTCATGTCAGAGATAATGAAATCTACGACTTTTTCTCTTTTGTCTCTGTGAGAACGATTCCGTTTTGATAAAGGTTTGAAGCTCCTAATTGAAACAGCAGATAAACTACATATTAAAAGTTACGCTCATAGGTATCAAGTAGTTACGTAGCCCTTAACCCAAAATCTATAGTCCTCGCCAGGTAACAAAGACATTAAAACCTATGCTCTAAATGCTTCAATGTCAGGCTATGAGTATCTTAAAGGTTGTAGTTGGCAGAGTAGAGTGTTACACCCGCATACAAAAGATTGTTATATTTATAACTACTTTACGCTTATATAGATTACTGCTCCAGGAGAACTAAGCAGTCACTTTAGGGCCTGGAAAATTTAAGTCATTGTTATTATTCACATAAGAGCTATATTATAAAGATTAATGTTAGGAGTGGAAATCTCTTTGACTAATGCATAATCATGGACGGAAATCAAACTTTATAGACGCAAAACCTCTTTACGAGCATTCAAGGAATTTCAGGCTAAATATTCCTGCAAAATTATGATGGTTCCCAAGGGATTTAAACAATGAGGACTTGATTGATAAACTTAGCGATTTACTAAACTTATATGGATAATACCAGTATAGATTTTAAATTAAAATAATACTTTTCTTATGCGAAATTTTTTTTAAAGATTCGATCTCATTCATGCGAGGATAGGTTCACTAAACACACGCTTTAGGGCATGCAGAATGTAAGTCATTATTATCCGCCTAAGCGATAATATATGTTATAAAGATAAATGTGATGAATTGATGTTAGCTGACTAATTCATGATCATTGCCTGAAATCTAATTTGATCGATGAACCTTTCTTTTTCTTTATGCCGATTTAATGAATTTATCCTGATAATTCTGGATATATTAATATGGTACCTAAGTTATTTAAAGAGTAAAGAGGCTATTTATATAAGGTTCAAATTCAATGGAAGATAAATGCCACTATATACAGGGTGTCCGGGTAAAAATATCCAAAAGGTATGGCTTATTTTTTCGGAACTACCCATTAGAATTTTAAAAAATATTTAAATAGAAAGAAATCTCACCAAGTTCTAATAACAATCATAGTTTTCAATCATAGTATCATAGATTCGATGTGTGCACTTTTTGTAACACGACAAACGTCTAATCCGTAATCCAGTTCTTTCCAAGTGTTTGGTAGCATATCCGGAGTTAATACACAAATTGCTTGAATGATATGCTTCTTCAACTCATCCATAGATTATTTTTTTTACACAACGGATTTAACGAATCCCCGAGCCAAAAAGTCTAATAACTCCTAATATACGAAACGCTTGGAAAGATCTTGATTCCATTTAACGTATCTCACGGAGCAACAGTCCGATGTGGACCAGGGCTGGCGGTACCATCTCCGCTTTCGTGACCGTGGACTTGGGGTGCCATACAGCATATGTCAGTCAGGTGGGGAACCTGACGTGGGACTTCCCAGAGTTTAGTTCCCAAGCATGCTTGGTCCTCATTTTATCGACCCACTGAAGGGATGAAAGGCTGAGTCGACCTTGCCCAGTCTCAGGGTTCAACCCTGGACCTGTGGGATGGCAGCTTGACGCTTTTAACCACTACTCCACCGGGCTTCCTTCAAAAGGTGTACGCATCGAAATCTATGATACTATGATCGAAATTATGATTGATATTAAAACTTGGTGAGATGTTCTTTCTATTTTCTTTTAATTCTAATGGAGTTCTGTAAAAATAAGTCAACGTTTGGAAACCTTTAGCCCGGGTATTCTAAATATCAAATAATTATGTTTCTTATACCGAATCTATGAGTATTTTGTAAAGAAATTTCATCCTCAGTAGGATTATTGTATACATGCTCTAAATGCCAATTTAGGCCTAAAAAATATGACATTATTACCGTCTCAAAGATGACATAGGTAATCAAGTTTCAAGTGCTGACTTGAATTAATTGACTGATCTAAAATCAGCATTTATAAATGCAGAATCTTTCTTCTATGAACATGCATTTAAGAAATTTTTATCAGATATTCACGGAAAATTTAAACCATGGACAAATGTTTTAAACTGTAGATAGAGTGATGAATTATACAAGCTTTTAGGGCGAGATAAATAACACTATACATTTTGAAATAAAAATAAGATTTTTAAAATATACCGCAAAGAAAATAAAGTACGAATAAACAGAGCTTGATACGTAGATTCAATTTCCCTGAAAATCCTTCATGTATACTTCGATATTCCAGGGATTAATATAATTTTTGCTTATAATCTCTTTTTAAGAATTAAGTAAGTTTGCTGTTTTTAAAACGAACAATTTATTTATGCAATAAAAGATTAAAAATTCAATGGCAAATAAAAATTCTAATGAAATTTTTTTTAATATTTTAATGAAAAAAGTTCTTTATATTTACCTCCTGTCTGGAGCATGAAGTGGGGGGTGTGTTGACTCAAAGTTTCTGTGTTTAAGGTCTTTACGAAGTTTAATCCTCTTCTGACGTTCTCTACATCTGAATCTTACCTAACCATATTATTATTATTAATAATATTAATTATAAATTAATAATAAATTATTTTTATGATAAGTCCATTATCAGTTTTTTAGTACTTTTTTAATACTTAATTATTACTATTTTCATGTGTAATGTAATTTTAATTAAATCCCAGGAGCCTGTGGATTTTGTTTTAAGAAATTTCTAAAATTTGTATTCATTAAAAAAACTAAAATGAATCCTTTAAGACACGATAGCTATTCTTGTTCTCCGAATAAAGTTGTATGTATTTCCATTTGTTTAATCCTAAATATTAACAGCAGGGCAACATGCACATGATGCTGTATTATATGAATAAAACTAATTAAAATAAATTTGAATGCGATTTTGTTTCATTGTAATACGTTGACGGAATAATGTCGCTCATATTGGGAATATAGTTTCATTTCCGCTTCCTTTTGTACTTTAAAAATAGATTGAGAGAAAATGAATAGAATTTTATGCTACTGTAAAACTTTGGGCTGCGGATTTGTCGCTATGATATGTTTGATTTACAACAACATAAAATTTTACGCAATGTCGTAAAATTTTTACTTGGAACTCATGTACTCGGCTAAAGTGAACATTACCTTTTGTATTAAGAATTTATTTGCTCTAGATTTTTTCTGTTTTCCGGTTATTCTCTTAAGTCATGTAAGGCATTATTTTTTAATTTGGAACCCAATGCATGGTTAATTTCTAGGAAAGTTTTTGTTAACTAACATTTAATAAAAGTATATATCTCCTTATGTGTCTGACTAAATATGTATAGCGGATGTTTATTTACATAAAGGGAGAAGGAGCAAATGTTTCTGTGGAGTGTTGTGATTTTCTGTTTCTGTAAATTTAAATTTCATAAATTTAAATTCTTCAGCCTAATAATTAAAATAGCTTGAGATTTCGACTGCATTCTTTAATAAAATATTAAGACCTAATATTGAATCATTGATATTTGCTTTCTTCAAACATAATATTAAGACCTAATATTGAATCATTGATATTTGCTTTCTTCAAACATAAAATCCCAATGATTCCAGTATTGTGTGTTTATGCTTGTAGTCTTGATATTAATTGAATAGTGCTTATATACCTTATTTACGTTTCATTATCTCATACTCCACTCTTAATATTTCATATTTTAACAAAATAAAAAGGAAATTCAAGATTAATAAATATGTAAATTAAGTGCTGAATCCGTACCGTAATATTTTATATTTTATCAAAAGAAAAATTCAAAATTAAGGATTAATAATTATGTAAAAAAATACTGAATAGGTAGAGTAATATTTTATAATTTAACAAAAAATAATCAAAATTCAAGATTCATAATATGTAAAATAGGCGCTTAATGCTTACCGGAATAGTTTATTTTAAAAAAAAAGACATGGAAATTCAGGATTAATATATGTAAAACTGAATACCCCTGCTTCGCTACGGAGTACATACAAATTAAATACAACGGTTAATGTATGCAATTAATGCCAAAAAAATATTTATAAAAAAATTCGTAGCGGATATTTTATAGACTAAATAATGTAGAAGAAAATATTCAAATTAAATACAATGGTCAATGTATGCAATTAATTTGTAAATTTAATATCCATAAAACATACTAATTTGAATTAAACTCTTAAAATACTTGTATCTCAATTAGTATAGTGGTTAAATTTTATCTTTTACCGCATTTTAATCTTTTTGTCAATTTATTTAGTTGTTATGAACGTGAGGCAAAATTAATTTAAAGCATCATAAAGAGAAAAAGAAACCACGTGATCAGCATTTAATAATTTAAATTCTAAAAATTAATCTTTAAAAATTCACCAAAAATCCGAAAATGGAGGTAAAGATTCGGAAAAAGATTTCATTTTAAGGAATTTTTATGATCTTTCTCGTTATATAAATTTTATAACCCTCATATTAATATTTTAAATGCAAACTTTTAAAAATGTTAAAAAACAGCTTAAAAATTTAATTTTAAAAAAATCTAAGAAGAAATTTTCAAAACTCTGCACCCCTACACTAAAAGAAGAATCGCCCTGAAATGTTTCAGCCCTTTAGTCCCAGCGATTTGGTGTGAGTTATCTGTCAGTCAGTCAGTCACGGAAGTATATATATATATAGATAGTTAGTGAATAGGTAATGTAATATTTTAAATTTTAACAAATCAAATCAAAATTCAGCATAAATACGTAAAATAGGTACTGAATAACGAATTGAGTAAAGTGTACTAAGAAACTTTATCCGGAATATTAAGAATTCCGTCTTTATATCAAGTTAGATATCAAAGAGCATAAACTTAAAAATATTTTACATTCGGAGTTTTAAACTGAAAATTAACAGTAATTCATTTTCTCGGTTTTGAATGATGTGTTGAATGAAGGGTTAATTTGATAATGGATATCTAATGAAGATATAAGAATTCCATATCCAAAATTGAATTTAGCTTTTAAAGAGGATATACTTAAATGTTATTTTAGATTCAGAAGTCAAGGAATAAATTTAGGAATAACTTTAAATACTTAGTACAGATATATTCAAAATAATGATAATCGTTTTCTAAAAAAATTTTAATTGAACAAGAGTAAATGTTATAAATTATTTGGACGTAATAAAATATAAAATATGAAAATTTTGAACAGATATCGTCCTAATTAATTTCCGAATTTTCCATGTATTTGTGAAGTTATTCTCATTCTATGTCTAAAGTTGTATTTTACAAAACCTGATCCCAACATGGGTAATTTGGGAACTCAATATACTCAATGTTGTGGTGAAGATAGAATTATTAAGTCATTTAAGGCATTATCCTAATTTCTATTAATAATAATTTGTTATAATTAAAATGAACAATCTGAATTTTCGACGAAATAAACTTCATTTTCAGCTATTTTCAAACATTTAATTGTTTGTTCCAGTTTATAGAATACAAAACATTGTTATAGCCTTTTGCATAGATTTAAAGATATACAATTTAAATTATTATAATGCACATATGAGTTATCAAACAGTTTATAGCTAAAACTATAATATTTTTTTCAGACGTAAAAGGTTTTCTTAGTTTCGTAATGAAAGTATAATATTGCTTTATAATATAATAAACAACATCTGTATCTGGGTCTGGGAATACTTTGGTAGTAGTGTTGCTGTGTAGGAAAAGGTAACTATAAATATTCCCAGCACTTAGAGATAAAACTCAATATACCTAAATTGTCTATATCGACCTGGATATATGCAGGCAAACAAAGAAACCAAAAAAAATGACACACTCTTTACTGCCCAAAACAAAGAATCAACCCATACTGGAAAACGAAATCATTTTTAGACTTACCTGGGTAGTTCAGCAGTATTTTAAACGGCAACGACACATTCATCTAATCAAATAAAAGACGATACATCATCATAATATATCCTTTATAAAAACATAAAAATTGACGCTCCGTACATAGCGAAACTTACAGAGCGCTTTCTGCGTAGTAACAGATTCTCTGCAAAAAGAGCTGTGACCTCATTTTCGCACAGCAAGCAAAATATACAAAATATCAAAAAAGGGATAAACAAGCGGTTCTATTATAGGACACTAACGCCATCTAGGGCCATTAGTGTCCTGTAAAGTTCTGTTTCACAACACTCCCACCTTTTTGATTTGTAGAGGAATAAATCAAAAATCAAATTATGGAGGACTTGATACACGAGCACACTTCCAGTGGGTATAGTTTGCGTACAGGGCGAATCAGTATACTATTTTTGGTCTTGACTTTGACCACTCTGGTGCGGCCATCTCTGCCGGTACAAAGTTCTTGAACTCGAGAGACTGGCCACTGAATCCTTTTAAGGTTCTCCGAACCTATTAACACTATTTCTCCGACATTTATTTCACAGTCCTTCTGTCCATGTTTCTGCACTAGCTGTCCAAGATACTCCTTGCGAAACCGACTGCGGAACTGTATCCGAAGTTCTTGACAAAAACGCTGTCGAACTAGGAGTTTGCTTTTGTCTATAAAATCTAAGTCAGCTGTACCGGATTCTTTAATGTCCTGTAGAAACATTGATGGTGTCATCGGCAGAAGGTCATTGGAAATATAAGTAAGGGGTCGATAGTTTATTACTGCTTCAACATCACAAATAATAGTGAGCAACTCCTCATAATTTACTGAAGCTTGTCCCAAGAATCTCACGATCAGATTCTTGGTGGAACGAATTAATCTCTCCCACCATCCGCCCAACCACGCAGCAGAGGGAGGAATGAATTTCCATTGGATTGGGTTAACGTTTCTTGAGAAACTACCTTTTCCCAATCAACTTTTCTCAGTACCGTCGAAGTTCCGAATAAGTTCGTGCCATTATCTGAATAAATGACAGACAGGGTGGCCTCTCGCGCTATGAATCTACGCAAAGCTTGGATGAAACATTCCGTACTTATGGACGTCACAAGTTCCAGATGCACGCACCCTGTAAACGGCGCATGTAACTAAAACTACCCAGGATTTTGATTTAGATCGGAGAATCAGAGGGCCCGTATAAATCGATACCGGTAATTCAAATGTAGATGCGTCTCGAATTCTGTCTAATGGCAATTGAATGGTACTGTTGTCATATGTTTTGCTGAAAATCTCTTACTTCGTACACATTTCTTGACAACTGATCTTATTGTGCGTCTGGCGCCAATTATCAAAAAATTCCTCTCGGATTATGACCAGTAAGAGTTTTGTATTCCAGCATGGGATTTCTTAAAGGACTATTCTCTTATCAAACATTCAACAATATTGCATGCTTAGAAGGTAGCAAAATAGGGTATCTAAAAGCATAATTATCGTCCCGTTCGACAACTTTTTGTCTTTACTCTCTTATGGCCACTTGATCTCGCTGCCGTTTAAAATGCCACGGATTACGTCTCCAGCTTCAGGAAAACTCTCCATCTGAAGCAGCAAAATGAAGTGTGTCTTAGCTTCCATGCACCTCGGAAGCTGACAGGGAATGGTTCTTTATTCACCATTTGCCTTTGGCAATTCTTTTTGATGAATCTTTTTACCAACTTAAACTCTTACCATTTTTGTAAACTTTGGAGAATCTCTCAAACCATTTAGTTTCTTCAGGAATTACTGATACATTTATATTTACATTAACGTTATTCCTTTCCTACACTCAGAAAAAACTAAAGTCTCATCGGGTTTAACATCTAGTTTTGGCAATTATCTCTAGGCTCTTTTAGCCAAATAGGTCTTTTCCACCAACCAAGCTCAGAAAACTGAAGAGTGGAACAACCTCGGGAAGGCAAGTCAGCGCGGGTTTGATTCATTGTCGGGATTTGTTTTCAGCCGGGACATATGACCCTTGATTTACATTTGTGACAGAACAAATTTCCCCAACTCGGTTGCCTACAAACGTCCCCCATATATCATTTATTTTGATCCAAGATAAGGCTGTGGTGGAATCGGTCCAAAAATGTTTCGGAATGTCATTTAGTGAAAGCGCTTCCGTGACATATTTGGAAAGGCGCACACCCAAGACACACGCCAGACGTTCTAGGCGAAGAATTGTAATTCTCTTTAGGGGTGCGACTCTAGATTTAGCCGCTACAAAATTAACGAATATTCTCTGTTGTGTTCACACCTCAGAAAATTACTGTGGCATAGGCCTGTTGGCTGGCATCACAAAACACATGTAATGACCAAGAACTTTTATCACCGAACCCTATTCGCCGCGGTATTTTCAAGTTAGATAGAATTTTCAAATTACTATGCCACTTTAAAAATTTTCTTTTCATATTCTCTGGTAACGAAGTATCCCAGTCCGCTTTTATTGCCCAAATTTCCTGGAGTAATAGCTTTGCTGGCAATAAAACAGGTTTTAAAAAACCTAGCGGGTCAAAATGGTCTGTGTTACAGACAGGACTTCTTTTAGACAAATTTTTTGAAAGTGATGCAGTTTTAATGCCAATAGAAAGGTTATCTTCTTCTCTGTCCCAAATAACCCCTAACAATGGCACGCGATTCAGTAATGGGGATTCTGTATTCAAATATATCGGTATGAAACCAACATCCTTCTCTACTGGACCAAAGATCCACATACGCAAATCCATTTTGCTTCGGCTAGAATTTCAGTAGAACATTTTATAAAATCCACTAGCTCTTCACGTTATCTACAGAAGTTACACAATTATCGATATAAAAAGACCTATCTAATTTCTGGGTGATAAACTTTGTTCTGTTGGAACTTGTGACAAATGAACGCAATAACTCCCCCAATAAGAACGGGCTGGATGTCACTCCAAAAACTACCCTGGTATGGCGAAATACCTTAAAGACATCCTCTTTCTCCCACCATAAAAATCTCAAAAAATCCCTATCTTCTTTTCTCAACTGTATCTGTAAAAATGCAAGCCTAATATCCGAGGTCAACCCAATGCATTTTTCTGTAAACCTCAGTAAAATTGAAGGGATTTCTTCAATCAAGTTTGGTCCTTTAATAAAAACAATCATTAAGGAGGGTGATCTGTTAACTTTACATGACACATCAAAAACAGGTCTTATTTTAGTCGTGCTACTATCTGCTTTGAACACGGCGTGATGTGGAAGGTAGTGACCCTTAGAATTAAGTTCAGCCTCTGGCACTACTTCAATTACACCCTCATCCATCCATTCTTTAAAAACCTTATCGTAACTCATTTTTTCAGAGACTTAAGTCTTCGTGTTACACTGAACAATCTTTTTTCAGCAACATGGCGATTTGATGGCAACTCTACATTATACCCTAACCAAGGTAAAACCACACAATAGCGACCTTCTTCGTTTCTTGTGAGGAAATTCAAAAATTGTTCGCGGGCAATTTCTTCCTCGACAGTTTTCGTTAAGTTCTGCTGAGCATCTAATATTCCGATCATCTCTAAATTCCATAGATCGGAAATTTTAAAGTCCCGGACTGCTAAACTACACAACAATGATGCACTTTGTTCCTTAGAAGTAGAAAAATCATCATATGCACCACAAACGACCCAACCTAATTTTGTACAAACCGCAGTCAATCCTCCATTTAATTCCTTTACAAGTCCCGTGAGAATTTTCCATAAATATCACTGCCAATGAGCATCTCGATTTTAGAACAATCTGATCCTACATCAGACAACCAAATTTTGTTACGCTTTAACTCTTTAATATTGGACCTCTCGATACACGCGGTATATCTCCACAAATTACATCCTGATCTAAAAAGTCAAACTCTAAATCTGGATATTTCTGCTGAGTCGAGGAATACAACTTTACTCGATATTTATTGTGCAGTTTGGGTCGGTTCTAGCACCCCCAAATAAAGTATGAGCTACTGTTTCCTTAGATACTCTTGGTAACCTAACTCCACTGCCAATGACCCCAAAATATAAGATTTCTGGGACCCACAATCTAAGAGTACTCTAACGTTTCGTGTCTTATGACTCCCGCGACTGTTACCTGCAACGTCATTAACGCAACTTCCGCGGTACACATTTGTCTGGCAGTAGCTGTTTGTATGTTTCTATTACTGGTTCTCTGTTGAAAATTCACCTCTAGTACGCATTTCCGGACAAAGAGAAAAAATGCGCTTTACCACAAGCATAGCAACGAACAAATTGTTTACAGACTCTTGCGAGATGGTTGGGTTCTAAACATTTTAAACAACACCTTTTTTCTTTAATTTTAGAAATCTTTTCATCAAGAGTCATAAAACGTGAATCGTAACAATTTTTACTATAATGTGCTTTACTGCAATATATACAACAACGATCTTTAGTTGTAAAGAAACCTGAGGCAGTGAATATTTGCTGGTTTCTTAAATTTAAACTTACCCTTAATTTCACCCTTGCTCTATCATGCTGTTCCTCTTTATGATTAAAACTATCAAACCCACTACGTGCCAGTTTTAATCTTTCCTCACCCTCCACTTCAGCTTTTAAAAATTTCATTAAATTTGTGAGGCGAGAAACGTCGGTTCCTTCAGGCTGGTTAAAGAGCGAACTCCTCTGCCATGCCTTTAAAACTTCTTCCGTAAGGCTAGATTCCACCATTGGATACAGCCACGATGTGTTATCTATTGATTTCAAACCTAAAGATTCTAAAGCCGTCAACTGAGCTTCAATTTTATCATAAAGTTTATCAAGGGGCACTTTATTTGCTATCTGCCTTAACATTAGAAATAATTAATTTAATAAAATCCCTTACATAAACTTCAATTAATAACTCACTTTCCCGAAACGCTCTTTAAGAGCAGTAACAGCCTTATCATAATTTTCTGAAGTCACCGGATAACTTTCAATGAACTCTTTAGCCCGCGATCCCGACTTCATACTCTGAACCAAATAAGAAATTTGTCACTGTCATGCAAATCAGGATCATTGTGGATCTTTTCAAACTCGGACCAAAAGGGAAGCCAATTAAGCAAGTCACCGTCAACTTCTTAAGTTCAATTTTCGGAAGTTTATATGCTTTAATTTTCATGACACGATATGTTAGAATCATCCTGTGACCTAGTCTCGAAACCCGTTTCCTCAGGAATTTCTAATTTCTCATTTACTTGACGGGTCAGGGTGATAAAACCATCTGAATATAATTCGCGGGTTTCAATTTCAGTTGAGACTTCCTTTTCCGCAGCCTTCCCCTCTATCATCAAGTCAAGAATTTGGTCGTCTAGTTCTTTTAATTCTAAATGCAAATTCTGAAATTTAGTAAACTTATCTTTTATTAAACCTAAGTCAATGTCCTCTTTAACAAGTACTGATTTCAAAACATTGACTGTCTTTGTAAAAGAAGAGCGCAAAGCCTTCCGTTTAAGTATTAAAGTTTCCATTATCAAAACTAACTCTACATTGATAAGATAATTCAAATATTAATTGAGCAGTTAAAACCGAAAGAATCCTGTCGCGGACGCCACTTAAATGGTAGGAAAGGTAACTATAAAATATTTCCCCAGCACTTAGAGATAAAATTTCAATATACTAAATGTCTATATCGACCTGATATATGCAGGCAAACAAGAAACAAAAAAAAATGACACACTCTTTACTGCCCAAAACAAAGAATCAACCATACTGGAAAACGAAATCCTTTTTAGACTTACCTGGGTAGTTCAGCAGTACTTTAAACGGCAACGACACATTAATCTAACTCAAATAAAAGAAGATACCATCATAATATATCCTTATAAAAACATAAAAATTGATGCGCCGTACATAGCGAAACTTACAGAGCGCTTTCTGCGTAGTAACAGATTCTCTGCAAAAAGAGCTGTGACCTCATTTTTGCACAGCAAGCAAATATACAAAATATCAAAAAAATGATATATACAAGCGGTTCTATTATAGGACACCTAACGCCATCTAGGGCCATTAGAGTCCTGTAAAGTTCTGTTTCACAACAGTTGCCTTGAGGTGAAAAGCAAAATGTAAATAAAAATATATTTGAAGTCATTGTCATCATTGCATTGCAAATCGTGCCATCTATATATATAAACAGTTCTGTAACTGACTGACTCACTGATTGACTTACTGACATACACACACAGACCAAACCAATGGACCTAAAGGGCTGAAATTTTGAATGGCGATTATTCTTATAGTGTAGGGATGCACAAAGAAAAATTTTTGAAAAATTCTTCTTAGATTTTAAAAATTAAATTTTTAAGCTGTTTTAATAACTTTTTTTAAGTTTGCATTTAAAATAATAAATTGAGGGTTATAAAATTTATAACACGAGAAAGGTCATAAAAATTCCTTTAAAGTAAAATCTTTTTCGAATCTTCAACTCCATTTTCTGATTTTTGGTGAATTTTTAAAGATTAATTTTTTACTTTAACTAAATTTATCGTCACGTCCATAACAATGAAATAGACAAAAAAATTTTTTCCTTGCTAATGCAGCAGACGATTGGACATTATCCAAAAAAATATTAAATACTGTAAAAGACATGTTCCTCAAACTGTACTATATTCTTTTGTATGTCCTATTATATTTAATTTGAATATTTTCTTCTTCATATTTTGTCTATTAAAATATCCCTTGCGATTTTTTTATAAATATTTATATATATATATATATTAATATATATAATATATGGGTGTGTGTGTGTGTGTGGTGATAATAATCACAATGGGAAAGTTAACACACGAGATTGATGCATACAACTTATTGGAGATCAGTCTGCCGAAGTGTTCATCACACATATACAGTCGCTCGTTGGATGATGAGAGAAAATAATATAGAGCAATAGAAGTGAAACACAAATTCCAAGACATTTTTTATTTATCAGAAAGCATTAGCTGCAGTGGCTTCTGGCCTTGCTTGGTATTATGCAACATGATGGGGCGCGGAGAGCTATATACATGACAGTGTTAAGTTAGAGGATTCGTCCACCGGACTTCTAGAGTCCGCGGACATCAGATCTGACAGCAAGGAGAGTTAGATGAGAAGAGTCAGAATCCTCTGTTCAAGGAAATAATAATGACTGTTTGGGGATCTTACCACCAGGGGGCCGAAATTACTTATTTTTAATTGGAAGAATTTAGTCTCGAAGAGTTCACGTGTCCGCTTCGTGGTTCTCCCGGATTTAATTGCTAGATCACTCGCTGATCTGCGTTTTACCAAAAGAAAGAATATGAAAACAAGTCTTATTTATTGTACACAATTTAATGATGAGTTCGGGGTCCGACGAGATGTATGGGGATGTTATTGAGTTCAGATATTTCACATGTCTGCTTAATGAGCCACAGGGCCAATATAATTATAACTTACTACTTTTATTTGAATTTGAAAGAGAGGCCGGTCGTGCTTTATTAAAAGGATAGTTTAGGATAAGCGTTTTTAGTAATTTAATAGTAGGACGCGTTTTCTTGTTACACACACACATATATTTATATATATGCAAGAAATACGACGATCAATGTATACAATTGATGCAAACAAACTATTTATTATAATTAACTCACAAAATACAGTTTATATAAAAGCGGACTGTACACGAATTTCACACACAAATATTTATTTTAAACATAGCACTGAGCTTAGCGACTCTGTGGCCGATTACTCCACACACATATCATTTTCCAGTTCGGGCGGGGAACGCTAACAGCCACACCACACATACGTTGCTGCGTACATGAATTTAGCCCACACGAGTTGGGGCCTTAACATACCGCCGGCCTTGGAAGAATCCACAGAGATCTTCCAATTTCATTTTTTTTCAATACATTATTAATCCAATTATACATGTTAATCACAAGGCAACTGATTCAAATTACATGACATATAAAAAAATAAACAATATCACACTCTAGGGGTAAGACAGCAATTTTTGTAATTGGCCGTTTAAAAGTTCCTGATGGGTTTTACATTAACTAAACGGACTCTCTGATCCTTACCAAGGAAAACATCAGTAATTTTACCCATTCTCCATGTGCAAAATGGTAGATGGTGTTCTTTAATTAGCACAATTTTCCTGACCGTGGTTCTACCACTAGGGGCCAAAATTTAACTCTTACAGAATTTAAAAGGGCCGAGGGCAACACGCAACTTTCTCACATGAAAGGTATAAAAAATTACATCACTTAATCGTCCGTTGGGGATTACAATTGGATGCTTATGTTCGAACGGCAAGGAAGCCTTTTCCAATCTACCACCTACACGAAGAACTCCTTGATTATCTGCAAACACATTTAAACAATTTAGCTTACTTACAACAGATCCCCTATCCACAAATACCCTTTGAGTATTCTTTAAGACACAAATCTCAGGTCTTAATCTCCTCATAGGTAAGTGGTCCTTTGCCGTTTTTTCTTTTACAATTTGCAGTGAACCTGCGAATATAGCTATAAATTCTAATTAACTTATCATAATTATTACTCAAATTTAACAGTTCATCAAAAAACAAAGAAATTTCAGAACTTAAATTTATACACTTAGAGTCACTAGAATTTAGATTTTCTGCCACTTCAGCAGTTTGGCCGTGCTTTAGTTCTTTATTGAACAGCTCCATGTCTATGGGCTTAAGTTCACGGTCAGCATTAGGATTACATTCAGTTGTCTCCGGCCATTCGAGGATAAATGGTGGCCCATGCCACCACAAGGAATGTTCTTGTAACACAGCTGGTGAACACTCGCGAGATTATATCTGCAGGATTTTCAGCAGATGAAACATGTCTCCGTTGAGAGACCTCTGAAAGTTCCTTATCTGTTAATTTCCTCATTGGAGCAGAAGTTACAATATGATCACCAGAACAGTGACCACGTAAATTTCCATTATAATCACACCTACTGCTTCCATCTAGTGGGAAATCTTGTGAGCACCAGGCACATTCTGGATCAGCAGTAATACAATCACCACAAGTTTCTTTAGAAACACATGGAATACCAGTTAAATTTCCAGGAGATTTAGCTCTCTGAGCGTGAACAATTAGTTGGTCATCAGCATCCAGTTTGTATTTGAAAGCAAACTGACGGTCGTTGTCATCTGGAAAACACACAATTTTTTTCATCTTTGATTTCAACTCTGTCAACGCCAGTTGTACTAAATGTACAAGTAGTACAATTCTCTGGAGGAACATCATTGTCATCAGGAAATATCTGACATCCAACACAATCTCTAAAGTCATCACACCTCAGAGTGCAAGTTGGGCAACTTTCACAATCACAATGCCCACTTGCACATTTTTTCAGTGCCAGGTTGAATACAATTTTGAACGGAAGTATTACAATTGTAGTCATTTTCTTTCCAACCCTCTAGACATTTGCATTTTCCACAGTTGCAGATTCCATGATCTAGACCACTAGAAATCCTTCCCTCAAATCTATCACATGAACAGTTATCACATTCACAAAACTGACCATGTATCTTCTCTTCGGGATTTTGACGCTTTAAGCACTCACAGTCACCACATCTGCAAACAGCTCTTCGAGAGCATGGCTTTTTATAATTTCCAAAATAGCATCCTAAGTCATCGGGTGCTTGATCCCTAGATTTTATCACATTCACATTCTCTGCCATCTTTATCATCTTTCACTCTTTTATTACTTGATTCCTTATTTAAATTGTCCTTTTCTCACTAATCCGCAATGAACGGAAACCTAGAACATGGACTAGAAATGCTTCCACTTATCAAGTAGCCAAAAACAGAATTTTGGAGAATTAAGTTTGTATTTGAAATATGTAATCTTCCCGGTCTCAATAATTCCAAACACACTTCTGATCCGAGAAGCACATGAATGCTATTTCGTTTATAAAATTCAGGATCAGCAAGATTTATCATTTCTGGCATTGGTATATTTGAAAGATCGATGTCTGATTTGGAATTAGATTCGTTACTTGCGACACAATAAAAAATTCCAACTCTCTATAGTAGTTTTGGGACTCATTAAATAAAATAGCAGTAGTGCGATAGGCAATTCAGTAATACCTGTCACAGATAAATTTATTTTCTCCTTCTTTAAACCTAATTTCTCAGCTAACACATTAGATATTAACTTATTTCGCTACCGCAGTCGAGTAATGCCCGCGAAGTTGCAAACACATTACTGACTGGATTGCTAATGCTGACTAAAGCAGTAGTGAGCATTACTCTTTTTTCTTTCTTTTTGTTATCGCGGTGAATGAATTTTGCACAGGCTGAAACTCTGTCACCCCATGACTCCGTTCCACATCTGAATTTAGCCGGGTCAGTTCAGAATCTTTCTCGCGAGAATAGCCCGACAAATAATTATGAGCTAGCTACACAAACTGGGGAAAAGTATTATCTGGTTCGAATGACTTAGCCTCCGCGTTCAACATCTGCGTTTGGTTTGAAGGGGGGGAAAATGCTCTCTCCCTCGGAATGTGCAGTAGGGAATTGTGCTTCATGTTACATTCTAAGCAATATTTTGAAGTGCAATTTCTTACTGTGTGACCATTTTTCGACAAGCAATTAAAACATAACTTGTGTTTCTTCACGAACTCGATTCTGTCGTGAACACTCATTTTCAGAAAATCGACACATTTATACAAGTTATGAAAGGTGTCTGAATTGCAACAAATACACTTAAAACTGGAATTTTTCACATAAGAAACTAATTGTTACTCTTGATTTTGTGGATACTTTTTTGGATACACAACACTATTAGATGTATTTGAAGACTGTAGGATACGAGCATAGTCCTTTAAGAATGAAATAAGCTCGGACAATGTTGGTAGTTCATCCTTTTTACAATTTCTTTCCCACCAAAGCCTTGTAGTTGAATCTAATTTTGCAGTAAAATGTACGCTAACACAGTTTCTGAGAATCCTTCAATCTTTTGCTCTAAGATTTCTAATGAACGGATGCATTCAGTTGTAGTATCTACTAATTTAAGTATGGAATATGGATTATCATTGGATAGCTGAGGGATCGACATAAACCTTTTTAAATGGGCAAACACTTGATCTTTTTATTGGAAATCTTTCTTCCAAAAGATCCCACGCAATTTTATAATTTGCATCACTTATTGAAATAGACTGAACGATTTTAGCTGCGTCACCATGCAAGGATAATTTTAGATAGGAAAGTTTCTGTGAACCAGATAAGCTCGAATTGTTATGAATACTTGCGCAAAACAAATCTCTAAAACTGAGCCAGTCTTGAATATTACCATTAAATGATGGTAAATTTAATTTCGGTAATCTCACATTTTCCAGATTGCTAACTTCCGACAAATTTGAAGTAGATTTATTTACAGCTAATAAACTTAATTGTCTTAACCAATATCCACAAATTATCAATACTGTCATTAACTGACTGTTGTTCTTCGATATATTTTTCTAGTTCCTTTTTGTCACAATTTTCAAAAATTTTATCAAAAAGCTCTGAACTTTCAATTTCAAATTTATTACACTTTTTCAAAAAATCGAGTTGCACTTTGGCATGCACACTTTTTTCCATCACTAGTGGTTTTTGTAATGTTCGCTTTCAAACTCTTTTTTGGTCAATAACACTTCCATTTTAAAATTGTATAAATATCACTCACCTCTATTACTTTGAGGTACGCAGCAGTAAATCACACTGTAAACACACAAAATGATGTAGCTTACGGAGTTCCACAGTACTTTTTAAACACTTTAATCCTACTTCCGTTTCACGAAATACAACGGTTTTTAAACACTCACTAAATACAACTGTTTTATAATCCATAGATGGTGACACGCGGGGTCGAAAGGACCATATTTATTATAATTAACTCACAAACACAGTTTATAAAAAAGCGGACTGTACACGAATTTCACACACAAATATTTATTTAAACAGCACTGAGCTTAGCGAACTCTCTGGCCGCCATTACTCCACACACATATCTTTCCAGTTTTGGCGTGGGAACGCTAACAGCCACACCCACACAGGTTGCGGCGTACATGAATTTAGCCACCAGTTGGGGCCTTAACACAAACCATAAAAATAGACTTATAAAAAAATTGTGTGAAAACGAGTTACGTACCGTAATAGTTTATTTAAAAAATATTATAAAAAAATCGTAAGGATATTTTTATAGAAAAAATAATGTAGAAGAAAATATTCAAATTAATGCAATAGGGCATACTAAAGAATATAGTACCGTTAATAGTTTAATCGTTAAGAGTACAGTTTGAGGAACATAATATCTTTTATTATATTTAATATTTTTTTTGGATAATGTCAAATCGTCTGCCGCATTAGCAAGAAAAAAATATTGTTTTGTCAATTCAGTTGTTATGCATGGGACGATAAAATTATTAAAATACCAGAAAAGAATAACGTGATCAGCATTTAAATATTAAATTTTAAAAATTAATATTTAAAAATCACAAAAATCAGAAATGGAGGTGGTAAGATTCGAAAAGATTCATTTTGAAGGGATTTTTATGATATTTTTCGTGATATAAATTTTTTAACCCTCAAATTATTTTTTAAATGCAAACTTAAAAGAAGTTACTAAGATAGATTAAAAATTCAATTTTACAAAATCTAAGAGGAATTTTAAAAAAAATATTTCTTAGTGTGCCCACACTATAAGAAGGATCCTCATGCAAATTTAGCCCTTTAGGTCCATGGTTTGCGTTCTATGTCAGTCAGTCAGTCAGTCAGTTACGGAACTGTTATACATATTATATTAATATATATAGATATATATATAAATAATATATATATATATATATATATATTATATATATATTATATATATATATATGTGTAATATAAATGTGTGTGTGTTTGCATGTATGCGTTTGTGTGTGGCATAAAAACACCACACCGGTTAATTTCTGTTCCATTAATTCTCTACATTTAATTTGATTTTCTCTTTTATAAGTCTCTTCTCTGGATGGCGCCTAGCTGTCGCTAAACCTACTACACCACATAAGTCACGTTGACAAACGAAACGAAATTTACTTATTATATATATCTAATATATATATAATATATATAATATATATATATATATATATATATATATAGAGATAATATATAATATATATATATATAGATAATATATAAATATATATAGATATAATATAGATATATAGATATATATATATATATATATATAATAATTTGATATCTATATATATAATATAGATAGATAAATATATAAAAATATATATATATAGACATATATATATATACAATATATATATATAGAATATACATAAATATATATAGATAAGATATATATATATTATAAGAATATATTATATATACATATATTATTATTCATATATTTTATATATATAGATATAGATACATTATATATATAGATATATATACATAATATATAATATATCTATATATAATATATATATATATATCTATATATATATATATAGAGAATAATAGTATATTATAGATAATTATATATATATATACAGTACAAGCAAACGTTCAAATATCCCTAAATGACAAGTTTGTGGGTATAAATGACCGTAACATATATTTTCATTTCGCTAAACTAGGGCTGGACAAAATTAAGAAAATTGGAAATGAAATATAAAACTATTTCTAGATCCTATTTTTTGTTATATGAGGAAATCCAACACAGTTGTCGCTCAGATATCGTATTCATTTTAATGTGCTTATAAAGATATGTTTCAAGTCAATTTAAGTGTTTTATATATCACAAATTTACCGTACTTTGCCCTATCCGAGGTCGTACATGGAAACAACCCCACTCAAGCTTGAGGCTTTTTTAAAGGCTATTTTTTTGTAAAAAAATATCCTTCTAAAAACTTATGGTAAAAGCACTGTTTTCAAACTCCCTTTGTTCAAAGCTTAGGAATTGGAATGGTGTCGTACGTCATAGACATTAATTCCCGAACTCAAACTTCACAGTATTATGAATGTTAAGGACTATGCCAATACAACTGATCTGGAACTAATTACAATTGCAATATTCTCAAGGAAAAGATTTTGAGATATATTCCCCATGCAGTATTCGTATTGAAAGAAAGCGAAAAAAAAACACAATAGTAAATGTTTATTTTATTGTAAATTTTACGTAAATGTAAACTTTCAATGTAAATGTTATTTAAATGTAATTTTTAACTGTGAAATTAATGATGCACTAAATGATGAGTTCTATTATTTCGTTTCCTCAGACAACATAATTGTAACGCGATATGATAAAATATATCTAAAATTACAGCGGTAAGGAACATGATAATATTCCCATGTCCCAAGGTTTACTGGAAGTTATCCGCTTAGTGCCGGATATATCTGCGTTATATATGATTGTAGCTTCAAAAATGACCCCAAACAATCTTTTATTTCATCCGTAGGTATAAGAGAACTGTAATCCTACAAAGAATAAGCAAAAAGTTATAAAGTTTCCTATAGCAGGTTCGAAAAGGGAGCAAAAAGCTGAAATATCGTCTGTGGTCAGCTAGTCATAAAGTTGAAGTCTGCCAGAAAAGTGCACCACAGGAAAGCTCCAAGAGGAGAAAAAACTACCAAATTGGAGGGTCCAGCACCTCATAACCTTAGTATTTTAACATAGGGATTGAAGCTCTGGTTTTGCCAAATATCAGCGAGCTCTCCAAGCTCACCCAACAAAGGGTTTCCACCAAAATAATAAAATAATATATGATAGGCAGGTGTCAAAGGTGACCACAAGCATGCACAAAATAATTCGGAAAATTTAATAACTTTTCATATGGGCAGAAAAGTAAAGACAGCATAATTAAATGAGTTATCTCGAACGTCTTAAATTAGTGACAGGAATCCAGGAATTTTGAACAGGAGAAGTCGAGATAATATTTTTTTCAAATCCTTTGTTTGATATCCGTTGACGAAAGCACGTGAACAAGGAAAACTAGCTCAAAAGTTGACATAATTAAAATTTATTCGCGAGGTGTACCTGAAGCAGATAGGCGCACTTCCCTTCCGAGAGACAGACGTTAAAAAGAAATTAGCTAAAATTACTCTAATTAAAATTGCAGGTAGAGAATTAATAACCAGTATTGAGGGTTATACAACGTGCGCCCATAAAGTAACAGGATAAATTAAAAGATCAAATGATAAAATAAAAAAAAATGAATGAATAATCACCTGGCTAGAAAGAGTGACATCTCAACTCTTGGTAAAGCCAGTTTAAACTGGTTATTTAGTAGTTTGCATATCAAAACGCCGTAGTAATTTTCATTTACTGAGAAGGCATTCTACAAAAAATTTGTTTCGGAATGGAACAACGTTGTAACATTAAATTTTGTTAAAAATTATGTAAATCTGCTACCGAAATTAGATATGATTCGAACATTATATAGTGATGCATCGTTATCATGAAAACAAATGTATGAGTGGTACAACCGCCTTAAATATGGGCGAGGAAGCAATACGACCCAGTAAAAAAATACAAAGTGCACAGGGGAAAGGACCGTCTTCCCCCATACAAAAAAAAGCGCGGATGTCAAAATCAAAGACTAAGGTGATGCTGTTTTCATTTTTTGATTAGGAATTACTTATTCACCAAGAATTTGTTTCTTAAAATCAAACAATTAATCAGAATTTTTACAAGGAAGTGCTTTTTGATTAAGAAACAGGGTAAGGCGAGTTAGGAAGGAACTGTTTGATTCTGGGCAATAGTTACTTTTAGACGATAATGCTAGGCCCCCCTACAGCAATGTCTGTACAACAATATCTTGCTAAGCATTCAATTACAGTGATAAATCGCCTACCATATTCTCCCGATTTATGGACAGCTGATTTTTTCCTTTTCCGAACTTAATTGGTCGTGATAGGATATATTTGAAAACGTCTTGGATATCAAATCAAATGTTACGCGTATTTTGCGAACGGTTAGTTCCAACGCCTATAAACAGTGTGTAAATGACTTGAAAAACGTTGGAAAAATTGTAAAGACCCCTTTGGCAATTATTTGAAGGATCAATTTATTTGAAGGTGAGTAATTTTTCTTCTTATAAATATATTGTACGGTTACTTTATGGGTGCACCTTGTACTTTATCGGATAAAATGCATATCTCCCCCTCCGCTCTCCCTAGATATATCAGACAGTCCCCAGGGATTTCCTGTAACCACACAAAGAAACAATTTTCCTGAAAGTAAAGTTCAAAAATGGAAGCTGCACATATGGGTTTCAAACAAAGAAACATATCGGTATGTACAAACTATGTATTTAGAGATCAAGAGAAAATCGTCATAACATATCAAGTTTAATACTAATAAACTATAAGTGTCATTTTATAGAGAATTTTGAATCCCGTAGGTATAAACATTGGGAGTGGAAAAATCAAAACAAATATTTTTGGGACTACAAAGGAATGCCTGTCGTATGCATCGTACGTAATAATATCGTATAAAAAGTTACTAGCTATATCGAACATAACTCGTAATTTTAGGGATAGTCACCTTTTCAAATACCAGAAAGACCAGTATTTTTCTTTATCTTGAATGCGGCAGGGTGCAGAAAATGGTACTTTATTCTCCACAGCACTGGCACTTAAAATTTCAAATTACTTTCTTCCCTCTGCGACACAGTTCTATTTTCTCCCCGGTGCATTATCTTGTGTTTACGTTTTAATTATGTCTAACAATATTTCTCAATTATCCATGTCGAAAGCGCGGAAACAGCAGACATATCGCCTTTGAGAATGCACTGAAATTGCTTATTTAATTATGCTATATACCGTAAATCAAAATGTTTGGAAACTTAATTAGAATAATCTGGAAGCAATATCCATTATTTTTAATAAGTAAATTTTAGAAAGGGGGGATTAATGCGTATCGTGCCATTGCTGAGGATCGCTTTAATTTTTGGCTGGGGATTTGCTTCGGAATCGATAACAAGACAGAAAAGTGAAAACATCGTACTAGAGACGAGTCACGGTCGCATTAATTAGGATGACTGTGAAAGTTTGTGTATTGCTGCCATGTCACTGAAGTTCGTTTTAAAAATTTTAAGGAATTCATTTAGATTCCGGCTCTTTGTTGCTTTGAATTATGTATTTGCAATGAGGGATAGATTTTATCACCAGTTCTTCGCGTTAATATTAGTATGGGAAAAAGTATAAGAAATTGAAAAAATAGATATTAGAGAGCTGATGTTTTTGTTGGTTATTTACTTATCCATAATACATTAAGATGAGTAATTTTATTACATAAGCGGAGAGTTTCTAAAAAAAATTAGCCTTCTATCCTTAGGAAATTTCCACTGATTATACCCCAGGGTCAGCCATAGAGATCGTAGAAACCAGAGTGTGCTTGGGTCATTTATTCATAGTCATATCAGATAAAAGTAAATGAAAAAAACGTTATAGGATTTTTCTAAATCAATAAATATATAATAATCACAATAATATAACAATAATAATATCAAATAAAAATAAAAATTATTAAAAGTAATTTCCACCGGGAAAGAAATTTAACATTCGGAAAACATTTACACCATTGTCAGTGATATCTATGAGATTGTTTCAATGCACTTGCTTTTTGAAGTCTGGTTCATCAATAGCAAGGTTTTGTCTCAATAGAGAATTTTTTTGAATGTTTGCTGTTTGAAAGAGGCATGTCTTCCGGCATTACTAAATAACCCCACGTAGGCCTGAACAGTCCCAGTTCATACCGCAAGGGGCACGCGTGTTGTTGTTGTTGTTGTTGTTGTTGCTTATGCGACTTGACCGACAGCCATCAGATCAAGTCCTTTAAAGGCTATTGGGCAGAAGGGAGCGGCTCCCGTTTTAATCAGCACCGCAAGGATCGGAGTCCGACTTGGCTACGAACAAGTCCCGTAATTTTGAACCGAATCAAGTGACCGGTACACTTGACTCTGCACCTCCAGAGGTAAAATTGAGAACTTGGAGGACATTGCAGACATGACAGTTTTTCGTGCACCATCAGCCATTAATGTACACGGGCTCACAGGTTGAGAACGGATTTATTAGATAGAGGGATAGCTTTAAATTAAAAAGTATAGCTTCAGTCCGTTCAATAATTTTGTCCATAGTCGGTACTAATGGAATAATAAACGTCCAAAATTTAGTGCCTGAAAACTTTAGCACTAACGTACTTTTGTTATCACCCTCACTTGTGTCTCATCATATTTTAAATTCAAAAATTTCCAATCAAACCAATAAAGCAGTGCCTTGAAGATGTTTAACAAAATATTTACAGAAGAAAAAACCATGAATTCATATATATATATATATATATGAATTTCAAGAAATGTGGTATTAATAAGAACATTTAGTAGCGTTCCCCACTTAATCTACAAGCGTGGGATACAAGCAATGTGCAGTAAATGATTATATTCTTCAGATTCTCAAAATTTAGCTTAAGCTCTTTGATTTCAAAGTGTTTTGAACTATTGAACATTTGCCCAAATATATGCATATCAGACCAAGTAACGTATGTGTAACGTAGTCTTTCCTATCGGAATTCCATACTCAAAGTCCTAATATTATTGCCTTATTGCTGGTACCTCAAGTCATAACTCTCCGAACTGATCTAGAAGAATTTATGAAAAAAATAACTTAACTAAATACAATAATATCTAAATTTATGACTTCTGCAGATCAGAGGATATTATTTATCTTTCCAAAAGGATGGAGAATAGGTGATAACGCTGTGAGTGGGTGAGAAATTCAAACATACGGTCATAATAGGGACGGAAAGATTGTTCCTAAGGGAGGTATAAAACGAAAGGTGTGAATACGTAAATTCTTAAGGAAAGATAGCTATATCCGTGGTAGCGTAGATCCCATGGTTATTTCAGGGTTAAAAAAAGTATATACCCAAATCCTTAAATTTAGAGATACTCAGTTCCTTAAATTTCCTTTCCATTAATTTTCCGTGAACATTAAATCAAGATACGTACCATGCGTCCAAGATGATAAACCTTCTGAATGTATTTTTTAAATCATACTGTAATATATTCTATATAGGATTGCAGTTTTTCTACTTTATTAATGTGAATATGTCATGAAATTTAGGTGTGAAACAGAATTTGACTGAAGCTAGAATGACTGAAATGTTTGACTGAAATGTTTCCCTACTTGGTTGTTATCTTTGGAAATTAACAATAGAAACCTCAGCTTCAACCTTCTTCAAAGATAAATAGAAAGAAAATATTGCTATCATCCGTCATTCTTCACTTAAATCCTTCTCGGAACGTACATTAAATGAAACTTACCTCTGACAATTGGTTCCCGCACCCCTACAACTTTAGGTGCCAAATGATTTATTCCATAGGTCATTTTGTTTAGGTGAAAATTATAACTAGCTTTATAGGTAATTGTATATTAACAAGTTGTATACCAAAATAACTTTGTCACTATGCATTTCCTGTCAATCTAACTGCATTTACTAACCCACTATGATTGTGTATCCTAATTTAAACTCCGCATTTTTCTGTCGTTTAACTGTAACACATATCCAGTTTGATAATACTTCTAGAATGGAAGAATAATACACCATAGCTTATGATTTTAAAGCACTCAAACAGCAAAATATTCTGTTTAGTAATATCTATACAAATAATTTTGTAGTAAAAGGAAAACTTCCATTGATTAGTAGGTATATATGTCTATTTCCTTCGAGTGGTCTTTTTAAAATTTTCCTCTTAACCCTCTAATAAGTGAAAAAACATATTGTTATTGTTAAGTAACTTCCAACTTTTTCTTATGAATCTAGAATCTTTACTTCCAGTTCCATATATATTTCCCGTGCAAAATATTCCGTGTTATACGTCTTCAGTTGGAAGAACACAGAAAGACAAATTGATGTTACGAATTATTTGTTAGTAGTTAGAAGTGTTTATTGTTTTTTCAAACATTGTATTTTTAAACTATCTTCACATTTAAGAATCTGGTTTTAATGTAAACAGTGGTCTGGTAAACAATAATGGTTCTCCATTTTTTCTAAAAAACTTTTCTTCTTTGACTGATTTGCCTATTGCAACGGTAGATAGGTTCCTAGAAAATACCGTGTTGTGTGAAACCGTGTTATATGAGACTCAGAGACAGTTAAAAAAAGTAGGGGTTACGTTCCGAAAACTTATTAAAAACAACTTTAAAAAAAAATTCCATATAAGAAAATTAATTTTTATTAAAGTTAAATGTATGTAGAACGCAAAACGAAAAGAAACAAAAAAATATTATTCATTTAATGCGACCTTAATTTAATAAATTTCTTCCTCATCACTGCTCAGTACAATCAAACGAGAACATTTTTTTCGATTGAACGATATCAACTTCATTTTCAGAACCTTTTTCTTAATTTAAATTTTTTGCACCTTCTATTCTCTTTAAAAAATCTGTAATTTTGGTTTATTTTCTGGTTCTTACAAAGTCATTGTAGATTCACGGTATGGAGATAGACAATTTTGCCGCTCCCTTTTGAATTTTCGGCTTCTTTCATCGAAAGGGTCTACATTCAGGAAAAATGATTCTAGATTTTCAACTAATCTTAGGCCTTCTTGTAATTTTATAGAGTTATAAATGAATAAATTATAATTTGTTTATACATTTTCATGTAAAGCCACTATAGCTCATTATTCCTTCCCGTCATTATTTTAAGGTAATTTAGTTTTTAAATGTGTTAAAAAAATCATGTTATCTAATGCTATAAAAGTATAGTGTTGTACAAAGGTTTTCGAAATTTTTTTTATCGTGTTAGATTGAAACCGTGTTACAGGTTCCAGTGTTATACGAGGGTTCCCGCAATTTATCTTATCGTGTTAGAGCGAAACCGTGTTGTAAGATGCCGTGCTGTAGGAGGTCTACCTGTATTCTAAAAGACCACTGTGGTTGAGCAGCTACCGTCTTAACAACTCATCGTTGGTAAACAGGTCTATAGCTCACTGGCACCCAAATATCAAGAAATTTGCGGTTAACTTCCTCAATGTCTGTGACCGTGTGTATATTATAATATAACATGGTCCAGTGAAAAAATAAAATATACTGAGAGATTTCAAAGGTCGTCTGGTAGGTTTTAAAAGCTATGGTCATTTTTTACTTCTAAACAGACGGGTATGTAGAACTTAAGAATAATTTAGAACTGCCACATTTAACAGCAGGGCCCGAACCAGAGAACTAAACAAAATTCATTAAATCGGGAAAAAGAGGAATGCATACGGAGAGTTTTAAAATTTTAGCTAACCAAGAGACTAAACACAAGAAAAATAATTTATAAATTTCTAATTGACTAATCCAATAACGTGCAATTTTTACGACAATACATAGAATCCGTTGGAATAAAACAGAACAAATATGAAACTTTATATCTTCATAAAGTCATAATTCTAGTTGATCTAACGGATAACGTGCTGACCAGTACTCTCTATAATCAATTTCAAATAAAGAAGACTATTTTTCGTTTAATATGCGATATTATAATGACAAACTTCTCATAATTTTTTCCTTAGACATGAATATAATTCCTAAGAGAAGCATTTTTTAAAACACTAAATTCTTAAAGAATAGCAAAAAAATAAGAGGTACATCTACGTAATCCTAATTAAGATTTTAATAAATACTAATCTTCTTAAAGTATTAAAAATCGACATTAAATTGAAGTCCTTTTGAAGAAGTGAAAGATTTATCGTCACTGTCTATCACGATTGTTTAATTTCCGTTAAAAGAAGTGAGAATCTTAATTAACTTAATTTTTAAATAAATTATATGATTAGTAGGTGCAATGTGAAATAAATCATATTCTCTTATATAGAGGTTTATAAACATAACATATAAATATGTTTTAGCCTATGTTTAGAAGATATTTAGCTATGGAACTAGCATTGGTAAAATAATTCGAAAGTACATTGTATTAAGTTAAAATGTGGTACATTTGTTGAGATATAAACATTAATTGAGCTATTTTGTCTCAAAGTTTATCTCTCTGCATGATTCCCCCAAACTAATGGCGCCGGGCGATGTAAGAATAGCTAGGGCGTTGGCTGTCGGTACTAGAGTCTGTGGGTTCGACTTCCACTATTACATTGATGTTTGTAGCTGTCCGGAATCGACTTTAAGCAGGAGGTCCCGGACGAATTAACCCTAATGTACAAAAAATACAACTGTAGCGCTTTCAACCAACCAACCTTCTCTGAATGGATGCATGACGTTTAGGGAATAAACAGATTTCAGGTTGTACGTGGATATTTCCTGAAAATTGAGCCGATTTCCGATGTGAAGGTAATGCAACTTTCAAACCGTTTAAGAAACAACCATAGACATAACTTAAGTTTTGGTTTAAAGGTAGTCCGGAAGTGACAATTTTTCTTACGTATTATTCCCCCCCCCACACACACACGTTTGCACACACGTTATACGTGTCAAAAGTTGTTGGTAATGTGGATGGACTTTTCCAGAGAAGTTCATACTAAATATCGCTAGACACATTAGTATCTTTTCAATTTGCTCACCATATAGGTGAAGCAACAACATCCCATTGTGCTACCAATTCAGACGAAGCATCCCCAGCGGTGACATCTGGTGTGTGTATTACTTTCCCCCTCTCTCTGAAATTATGGAATGACTTTTCGGCCTAAAGATCAACGACTCCATATTCGGCCTAGACAGGAAGGCATTTAATGGCGATCGTCGGAATTCTGACTAAGTTCCCCGTACTTAGACTAAGTCCAACATGCTACCACTAGACTGCCTCGGTACAGAAGTCGGAAGATTGCTTTTGGAAATTCTTTGTGCCTTAAGAAGGCCGGTTACCCATGCAAAAAGCGCTGTATAATAAGTCGTTCCATTACATTTATTCATGTTCTTTCATTTTACATTATTAGCACAGTCACATTACATTTCAGTCATTACAGTCACATAACATGGTGGCGCAGTGGTTTGACACACGGTCATTCTCTGATTGCCTTCCCCGCCCAGTTGTGTGTTCTACTCCAGCTTTTTCGAAGACAAGGCTGAGATTTGGGAGCTATCTTTGCTCACCTATATTGTGCTCCTTTGTTTACGACAAGCGCCACCGCTTTCGATATATATATACACTCAAGAGCCAAAATATTATGACCACCCCTACATTTTGCAATGATTCGCCTGGATGACGTGGAAGGCACGTGATCAGTGGAAGTGGTATTTAACTGCTGCTGGAGAGTCTGAAGAATCATTATTTCACTTACTTCTGTGTGATGGGAAAGGCTGCGGATCTAAGCTACTTTGATAGAGGGCAGATTGTAATGGCTCGAAGGCTCGGAACAAGTATTTCCGAAACTGCTCGACTCGTGGTTGTTCGCGACCTACAGTTGTTAGTACTTATGCAAAGTGGATGAATGACGGTGAAACAAGCAGTAGACGATATGGTGTTGGACGTCCACACGCTATCAAAGAAAAAGGTCGTCGGAGACCGTCTCGCATGGTGAAGCAAAACCGGAGCCAGACAGTGGCTCAGCTGACAGCCCAATACAATTCAGGGCCAAGTAGAATAGTATCGCAGCACACTGTTCAGCGGACACTGTTGGATATGGGGCTACGCAGAAAACGTCCAACTCGTGTGACTTAGCTGACCAAGCGTCATCGCCAACTGCGCCTGCGCTGAGCCGGGAACATATATATATATATATATATATATATATATATATTATATATAATATATTATATTAAATATATATGTATTACATATAGTATATAGTGTATATACTATATATAGAGATGTATTATATATAATATTTTGCTCCCATAATAAAGATGCCAAAAAATACGGGGGGGGGGAGGGGGTCGTAATCGACAAGGTGCTTCCCTCGTTACAAACAGCGACAACAAAATTTCTTCAACATCGATCCCATAAATTTTCCATAGATTTATTGAGTTATCTTTTAATGAACATCCATTTGAATCAAAATAAACAACATTAAATTTGGAATTTTTCAACACAATACCTTAGATATAAAGTTTGGTGACGCCTGTCATAATAAAAAAATATGACCCCGTGCTCTCAAAACATGCGATCATTTGAATACAATAAACCTGTCGGAAGTATACACTTTCCGACTTGATCACATTCATTCCTCAATATGCATTTTCGAAAGAAATGCAAAATACGGCGATGCAAAATACGATAGAATGCATTTGACTATGCCACGCTATTTCCAAACATCGAGGCATCCTTTTTGATTGATTCTTGCCATTCTGTTTCCGAAATGTAGATAGTTTTTAAAAAGATCCGGCGCTTGATAAAAATTGCATCTTCTTCCGAGAGAAAAAATTCAAATATGAAGCATTCAGTTCGTATTTTTATATTTTATTCAAGAGAGAACTTTATTTTTCCATCCTTGTTGAAGCTTTTGTGGCATTTATGAAATTACTTTCGCTCGTTCAGTGTGTGTCTGGGGTAATGCGTAGGGTTGAAAGTAGTTCAGCGTGTAATGATGGGAATAAAATAGCCTCGACACCAAACACTTTTTTTCCCATTCGATAAAAATTTTATTAATTTCAAAATTCTGTAATTCACCTTAGTTTCGGGTGGCAAGATTAGTATATACAGACAGGATGTGTTGTGAATTCATAATTTTTAAAAGGAATATTAATAGTGCACTAATGTACATGTATAAGGTTTACATAAGATTCGATTCACAATAATCGCACTTTTAAGTGAATAAATCTAAAGAAGCCGCTTAAGATATGCTAATTGCGGCATACGCGGTTGGTATAAATACCAAGCAGCCAGATTAAAGAAGGGTCGACGAAGTGTTGAGGAAGTGAGAGGAAGTGAAAGGAGGAGTAGAGCTGACGAAACGAAGTATCGAGCTGGAGCTAGGCTGAGAGTTTGGTTTAATAATAGTTGAGTTTTGCGAGCAGCGGCTCGAGACATAGCTAGGTTGCTTCAAACCTACGCGAGTTCTTGTTAGACCCAAAGCTTACGAAGCAGCATTGCTGGTCGACTATCCGAAGTATTAGTGAGTATCTCAAGTTGTATTGTCATTGCATGAATAGTTATACCAGAAAATATATTGAATTGTATTTCCTTTGCATAAGTATTGTATATCTCGTACTAGTAGAGCGCTTGCTTTATGTTGAAAAGCAAAATTTACAATTGCAAGTATTTGAATAAACATTATTGTTATGAAGAACTGTATTTGAATGAAATTATTTAGAGTGTCACTTCAAGATATGCATACCCAAAGTCAGGGTAGAAGTGCAATATTCTCTATACATGGCATTATAAAAGAAAATCGAGAATTGATAAATATACAAACAAGTAAATATGACTAAAAACTAAAAACTGGCTAACATCTTATTTTAACTCTTAAAATGTAAGAACAATTAATAATTATTGGTTCATAAATTGACCATTACATATGATTAACCTTCAACGGAAAATTTTGAATGAGTGAAAATGAAATAATTATCTAAATATAGGATTTATACCCCATGATTATATAATTTTTGGAATTTACGAGGTTTGGAAGCGATTCAGAGACAATTTTTTTATTAATCTACCAATTACTTTTTCATTGTTCTTAAGAGCTACATAAAGATTATAACATATGTTTTAACAGACTTGAAAACAAAATTATTACGTTTAAAGTAACCCAGCGTTTACGTTTTACTCAGATACCACATTCCATTTATGCTGAAAGAACTGATCTTAGAAACCATTTATGGTCTTAGTTTCTAAAAAAATTTCGAACTGACCAGACTCACAATTTTGACGCCTGCAATATCGCACTTATCACGAGAATAAATCCCGATGGCGTTATTTTGACACCAGATTAAGACGATCGTGTTTTCACTAGAATAAATGCCTATTTGTTATCGACAACAATAGTCAGTTTTGAGGTATTCTCTAAGAGAGTCAGATAATCATTTTCTTTCTTTTTTGTATGAATAAACTAAGTGTTTTAGTCTGTCTTGGCATAATTTTCCAAATGTCTAGACAACTCTGTAACCTGAAATTCGAAAACAAATTGTCTAAATAAATCTATGGCATACCTATTTTCCAAACGTACTCAAAATAGTCAAAATAAAGTTGGCATTTGTGCGAGAGAAAACGTGGAGAGCAGATTTAATTGCATGCGTCTGCCGTTACCATTAACATCAGGGGTTACATGGTAAACCACAACTATTTAGCAAACTTTTTCCCACCTCTTTGATACCTGAATAACCCGTTACGACATTAAATTCATTATTTTAAGCCCGATTCACCGTTTCTTAAACGTTTATTAAACCACAAAGAAATTATGAACACTAAGATTAAGAAACTAAGATTAAGAAATAATAACTAAGATTAAGAAATAACTAAGATTAAGAAATAATAAGTGTTAAACTATACAGACCTATAAAGAAAAATATTTACTTACACATTACCCTTCCCAGAAAACTTAACAAACGGCCTGCTGAAAAATAATCTATGCAAAGGAGACTATTATCAACTACCTAACAAAATGCTGTGGTGAATTTGGTAATTTCTAAATCGTAGTATTTTTTATATTGTTTTTGATGAAGCAATAAGACCACATGTAAAGTTGGCATTTTTGGAAACATGTATCTGTCAACAGGGAACCAGTACATGGTTGGTTGGTTGGTTGGTGTCGTGTCATATGAAGTCAAATTGAACCATGTTCTGATATCACTGGCTTAGATAGATCCACCATCCTTTCATTGCAAAGATCTACCTGAAAGGGGAATTTCCTATGTTTGCGAGGTTGCTAGTATCGCAAGACAGTAAAATATACTATGTTTCGGATTAAGCTCTTCTCTCGGACAATTTCTACAAAAATCTTCAGGACTAAGATGGAACCCTGAAGTCCTGGTTCCATCAGCATATATTTTAATACCTCCCAGGTGTCGAGTTCTCAGTCTGGCCATAGTCCTGGTGATCTGCCTATCTCCACTGATCACGCAGATCTGGTGGTCCATACCGATATGTTTCTCTCTAAGTCTGTTCCTGGCGATAGTATTAGCATCATCTAAAGTGATAGTGTTTGAGGTATCCACTGTAGACGGCGACAGTTTCCCAGTTGGTTAATCGTCTCCAAGTGTCGGTAAACGTCGTGCGTGAGCCCTGAACGTCCATGTGTTATTGCCTCCAGGGCAGCTCTAGAGTCACAGAAAATTACAAGACAACCAGCTCTGTTTAATTCTTAGAGAAATATAAAACTTAGGGCCTCATGAATTGCCTTTAGCTCACATGTAAAGTTAGAGGCGATGTTGCCTGCTCCTAAATTTAAGCATTTTTGTACCGTTTGTCAGGGTGGTGTGTTTTTCTGTTCCGCCCATGAGGAGAGTCTCATCTAAGGATCCATCAGTGTACATCTGTACTAAATCACGCCTCGAATAAGTCTCAATAGAAACCAGTACATATTACAGTAATTTCAAGTTAACTGTCATAAGAGAAATTTAAGTACAGGATTTTCGTTGCTTACAGGAATTTGAGCAGGGCATTGCGCTTTCTGAAGTTGGCTTCCCCTGTGTTGAGGTAAATGGTGATATCATTTCATTTTATTTCGTCAAGCCTTAAATTCAGTCCTCTATGTATTATAAAATAGGAAAATGTGGTAGATATAAAGGACATGGTTCAGTTTCCCGCCAATCCATTTTTTTTGCGCCTAAGGTTGGTGCTTTGGAGATTTGTTTCTTGGTTTACCGAAAAGAGGATTTTAAGCACTGGTAATTTTTTCCACATGGTTCTTTTAATTTGTTTTGTGGAAAAGCCAAGTATCGCAAGCGCGTCTCCCAAGCTCAAATGCTCCGAACTAAAATAAACTTACTGTTGGATATACAATTCTCGTTTATTTAGTGGGCAATATTCGCTACGTTTCGGCGAAACTATCACCTCCCATGGGTCCCTCCCTTGGGTACACCATGAATCTGACGGCGATTCATCAGTCAACCAAAAAAGGTAATACATTTGGCTTGGAGTTAGTAATATCAATTTTAAAAACTTAAAATATAAATTGCACATAATGAAACTGCTTTCTAGCTATTAATGAGGCACAAATTACAGTAAATGTTCATCAGATAGATTTTTAATCACTTATCACCCAGTTTGTTGTTAATCATAATAATTGATAAGGTTCCTTAAACAGCCAGAGCAATAATTTTAAGTACTTCGGAAATACAGTTAAACTAAAATCACCCTGTAATGTTTCAAAGTAGATTCTGAATATATTTTCAGCTTTTGCAGTCGTCGTAGACAAAACAGCTTTGCTTCATTTACTCAGTATTTTTTATACAGTTTCAAACATCTGCTTTGCATTTAATATTTTGATTATCTAAAAGCATTTAATAGTAGTAACTTCTATATGCGATATTGTGAATAAAACTTCTATAAAAATGCTTAAAAAGTATAGTGGAAGCGACTGGAATATCTCTGATACCCTCAAAGGTTAAAAAATATATGTATTATCTAGGTGTTCATGTGTCAGAGGTCAATATAGCATACGCTATTTGATAGCTTCAGTCTATTGTGTCGTGAAATGAAGTGGGCGTTTAAGGATATAAGGTATTAATTACAGTGCAGAAATTTAGAAATTGTCATTTCATGTTAATTTCTGAATTTCTATGGAGGCTTTTGTTTAAATAGGTGTTTTAAATAGCGAAATTTTTTGCTGATGAAATGTGTTGATAGACATATTATAATTCACCGTTGGCAAAGTGTTTTCAAAGTTTGTTATGAAGAAGACTTATAATTAGTTCCTCGTTAAATGTGTCCAGTATATTTGTTTTGTGTCGTTTTTTGATTTCTCCATAAATCAGATCTAAAGTGTTTTCTTAAACCTATTAATATCAATTGTTTTGATTTTCAGTTCTTGGTGTTAGGGAATATAAAGTTTTAGCTTTGGTGTTAGTTCATTTGACATGTGCATTTAAGAAAATATTTGTTTACATAGAATAATCTGGATTTTTGCTAGAGTTCGTTGATGATACTATGTTGAATTTGAAATTCCTGTGTCAAATAATTTAAATTCAGTCTTTTTACGCTGTCACGATAGAGGCAAGTCGAATCGCGGAGGGCGAATGTGTAAACGGTTTTTTCGCCGTTTCTCTTCGCCAATCATGGCGCTTGCTTCGGGAGCGGTTTTCTGGCACGAGTCAAAGGGGCGAATGGCGCCGTTGAGTCGGGAAGTTCACAGCAAGAGGCGGGAATGTGAGAACGGTCCTTCGCGTCGATGCAGGAACGTGACTAATGTCTCTAGAATATCTTGTGGGTTGCGCGATCACGAATGTGCAAATGCGGCATTAGAGATAGGTGTATTCACTTTTCAAGAAATGATTTTAACTGTAATTACTTGCTCAATTTTTGACTAGTATATTCACTGATTTTGAAGCATATTATCTATAAAAATCTGTTTCTCATCTTAACACCATTTTTTACATGTTTTATTAATCGTCGTCGTTTTTGTGGTTTGTGTGTGTGTTTGTCCAGTACAAATCTTGCAATCGATTTTTAACTAACTTCCCGACTAGCTAGAACTTTGAAACTTTTAGAATAGCCCAGAACACGATGACAATGCATTCTTTTGATACTTTAGCCATCTTTAAGCAGGTTTGAATTCATTTTCAGTTAATTTCGTTTTGCAGACTGATGCAGCCATTTATCGGCCGGGACGGGAACGAAAGTTAAATGCAATTTAACTTCCAATTAACTTTATTTTCTTTCAAGTTGATGGGATAATTCATCAAAAATAATTAAAAATTATTTATTAATACATAGAATTGTCAAGTTTATATGATTCAACAGAAAATTTAAAAACATGGTATATAAAAATTTCTTTTTATCTTGTAATTATTATTATTAAATATCGGCTAATACACTCCTTCTGTATAATATAGAATATTATACGTGTTATCTTTAGATATCTGGCGTGTTGCACTTTTTCAGAGCTTTCAGACAATTTAAACTCAAAATTAACAATACGTTCTATGTAGGATATAGAGATGCGTTAAGTGTTTGTTTCTGTACAGGTTTTAAGATGTTAGGGAAGTATGTAACAAAATTTTTAACATTATCAAGTTAAAAAAGAGGGAATTCTTGGGGAGTCGTTTACACATATGAAGGCTTTAAAATTGGAATAGTGAATTGGAATTAATGTGCATAACTTTGCCAAGAATTCAAAAGTTGCATAATCATAGTTTGAATATAATACTTCTTTATTCAATCTATAGAGAAGTTGGCACTTCTACGCTGACTTGGGTGTATATAATTTTAAGTGGCACTCTAATGAATTCGATTCAAACACAGTTCTAATCTAATTAAAATATTTATTTCACAGTGACACATATTACTTTGCTTTTCAACATAAGTATGCGTACTACTAGTACGAGCTATATAAACATTCATGCAGGGCAATACAATTCAATATATATTCTGGTAACTACTACACATGCAATGAAAAATACAACTTGAGATACTCATTGACTCTACAGAAAGTCGACCAGCAATGCTGCTTCGTTTTGGGAAGATTAAGCTTTTCCCATAGGTTAGCATCAACCTAGCCGCTCCCTCAACACTTCTTTTCACTTCCTTACACTTCGTTTCTTTAGTCTAGCTGCTTGGTATTATTCTAACCGCGTATGCCGCAAATAGCATATCTTAAGCGGCTTCTTTAATTTATTCACTTAAAAGTTCGATTCTTGTGAATCAAATCTTATGTAAACCTTACATTGGCCTCCCTCGAAAAAAAATTAGATAGCTGAGGTCTGAATGGCTTCAGCTAGCTAATTGAAAACGAGTTCTGGTCTGACTTTTTACATAATGGGTGGCAAAGCCAAAAAACCTTCCACACGTTGTGTGGGGGAAAAACGCCACTCCCATTTTACAAACTTACCCCGAAGTGTCCACATGACACCAAGAAACGGTGGATTTGCAGAGTTGCGGATACTGGGCTGGCCAACTGCGCCCTAGAAAATAATTTTAGTTAAAATTATCAACACATTTGCACAGCAAGAAATTTCTTAACTGTTTGTAGGTGCTCTCCCACAATCCATAGTGCACATGTGTTATGCTTTGTAAAGTTAGTATATAGTTAGTTAGTTGTTATCTGTATGTAGTAGTATTTTTCTATGCACTACATGGTCCCTTCAAAAATGTATAGTACAATAGTATACCATTTTTTCAGTGGCTCACCCCTTCCCCTTTCAAAATATTTACACAGCATATACAATGGAGAATTTCAAACCAGTTGGGTTCGATTTATTGAAGGGGGTGGGATAGAATAAGAAAAATTGATACATGTTCCTCATGAATGCAACAACTTCCTCGCTCCAGTCTGTCCATACCGTGGAACCTCTCTTTCTGGCCGCTATCCTTTTAAAGGGATCGTAGACCGTGTAGGCATCCTTCGTGCAATAGGTCGTTGGTCCTGTGGCCCTGGTCCGGCTTGATGATGGACAGGAGGTCTCTTAGGAGGAGGCCAGCCTTGCTGGGCGGCTGGTATCTTCTGCTTCATTGTACTTATGCAAAGGAACTTTAGAACTGTCATCCTTTCTTTTGATAACCTTGTGTATCTTATTAGTGACACATTCATCCTTGATGGAGGTTTTGTAGTACACACTTTACTTTTCTGAGTACTTTTGTTTGTATCGGCATTAGATTTTAATGCAGATTCTATTTTTCACACTTATACGCCGCACCTACGTCTTCAGTTACTGGCTTTATCTTGCCATTTATGATACGTTTACAATTTGGTTCGCTGCTTGTTTCATGTTTTTCAACAAACTGAATCTGTTTTTCGTATTTGTTCTTATACGACTTAAGGTTTACCGACCTAATTACTTCAGTATTACCAGTTTTAATGCTGGAAACTGAAGGCTTTTTTTCTCGTTTTTTCTCACCCTTAACTTTAGTTTAATCCTCTTAACGAAAATGTTTCTTGAAAACTTGCTTCCTCAGAATCGTTATCATTTAAATTCTTTAATATTGCTTCAGTTTGACTTTGATTCAAGGTCTTGGGAAAAACGCTAAGAAACTGTTGTTTGAATGACGAATAGTCAAAAATCAGATTACTGCTTTGCATACACTTGTATCACTGAAATGCACTACCTCTTAAAGCGGGTAGAGCAATTTCAAGTTTCTCAACCTCAGGAGTGCAATGCTGAAAGTAATACTCAATTTTCTTTAGAAATTGACTTGAGGGGCCGCCATTGAAGGTGGCTTCGAATGGCGCAAAATGCAGAACCATAATTATCTTAGATAAATTTTCAGCAGGGTTTTGTCTTAAATACATTTTCAACAGTAGATAAGTATAATATCAAATACTTTTACAATTTTATCAATATCAGAGTATAACACAGTTCAAACTTCAAATAGTTGTTCGTTAAAATGTAAACGAGAACAACCAAGGTATATAAACTTTCGGGCGTCAGTATAGAGTTTACTAAGTGGCCACTCTAATGAATTCGATTCAAACACAGTTCTAATCTAATTAAAATATTTATTTCACAGTGACACATATTACTTTGCTTTTCAACATAAGTATGCGTACTACTAGTACGAGCTATATAAACATTCATGCAGGGCAATAAAATTCAATATATATATTCTGGCATAACTACTACACATGCAATGAAAAATACAACTTGCGATACTCACAGACTCTACAGAAAGTCGACCAGCAATGCTCATTCGTTTTGGGAAGATTAAACTTTTCGCATAGGTTAGCATCAACCTAGCTGCTCCCTCAACACTTCTTTTCACTTCCTTAACACTTCGTTTCACTTCTCTAACACTTCGTCTCACTTCCTTAACACTTCGTTTCTTTAATCTAGCTGCTTGGTATTTATACTAACCGCGTATGCCGCAATTAGCATATCTTAAGCGGCTTCTTTAATTTATTCACTTAAAAGTTCGATTCTTGTGAATTGAATCTTATGTAAACCTTACAAATCTTTATGACTTTATTATTGATAGTGGGCAATAAATCTTTATACTTAACATCATCTGTAATAGTGTTCGAATCCTCAATAAAAGTTCTAAAATTCCAACTGGGAAAATAAACTCAAAATCTTCTTTACTATTAGAGACTCTGAAATAACACGTTTGACTGTTTTGGAGGTTTGAGCTGTACCGTAGTCAATAATACGACAAGCCTTTCGCTTCAATTACTTTACTACGATACGTTAAACATACTACAACTATAACATTTAAAGTATGTACAGCGAGTTAGAATATATACAGTTAGATAGTCAGGATGGCTTCGGGTTCAACGACAGCTCGGGCCTATGAGGCATCTCTGACCAAGAGAGCTCCGTCTCTCTGGCACTCAAAAACAGATCTATCTCTTGTGGACTATTGGGGTCTTCTTTTATACTATCGGTGAATTAAAAGGGATTTCTCTGGCGTTTGAAGTGCTGGTAAGTGTTTGAAGTTTATGGTATTCTAAATGTCACTATAGTGTCAAAAATTTCAAAAGCCCTCAAACCAATCTGGGATTTATGCGTTCTATAACGTCAGAACTGCACAGTACAAGAACTTTATGGCCTCTTAACCTAGCGTTTATGAGACCGCCTAGATCAACAGGTTCACAGATAGATGACATGTTGAAAGGTAGGAACGGGCATCATATATTTATATAAATACTAATTTCGTGCAGTAATGGAGACAATGTCACAGAGCTGTTGAACAAAATTTTTCTCTCTCGTCCCTCCCTTGCAAAAAAAGTTCTTACAGAGTGATTGCTTTCAAACACAGAAATCGTCTGTAAGACAGGTAATTGGTGACCGCATTCAGGTTAATGATTGGAATGAAAATGAAACAAACGAAAATAAAGACATAAGCTGTTACAATTTACAAATTTAAAGGAAAATACATTTCCCAGCAGACACTTCATAAAAATTAAAATACAGAGTTACTCCGAAGAATTTTTCAAGAAAAATATACTTTATATCAATAACTAAATAAAAACGATCGTTCCCACATAATAATAGTAAAAATTAAAGTAAAATGCAGTGTCTAAAAAATCCTTAATTTCTGTAATTCATAGAAAATGCGTAAAAATTTAAAATATCTCTAAGAATGGAGAAAGATTAGTTTTTTTTTTCTCTTGTCTTACATATCGTGCTTTATAAGTATATGTAATTTTATTGTAACAGAGTAGAAAATAAACATCACATCAGAAAACTGATTTTTAACTCTCTTGAGTAATATTTACATTTCCCACTCGATACTTCGTATCATGCGATCAAAATATATATTCTATGATTACTATTTACATATCAAAACATAAGTATTCTGCTGTAGACGTTTATATTCCATATTGTTTCATTTTTGAATCCTATAGTCCTATAAGAGCTCGGAGATATATGAAGTTATTGAATTATATTCTATGTTTTCCTCAGTTGTATGCTTTTCTTTATTAAATTTGAAGGCCAGTTTACAGATTTGTTACATAGTTTTTTTTTCAGTAATCTGATACATACTATAACATTTCGACATGCATGTTTCATTGATGGATAAATAAATTTATGTAGATTGGTTTCAGCTCTTCACCGTTTAAATATAATATGTCTGTAATGGATGTATTCAAAAATTACTTTTCAATAACATATTTCATGTCAAACACTTTATAAAAGTATACAAAAAATGGGAAAAATTTCAAAGAATAATCACTATAAGAATTGGTAAGGTAACCGTGTTTAATATTCTTAGATATTTTCCATTTTTACCAGATGAAAAAAAAGTACGACATTCTAAATGAAAGGTATAAATGGCATTTTAATTACTCTTTAACGATTTGATTCAAGAGCATATATATATATATATATATATATATATATATATATATATATATATATATATATATATATATATATATATATATATATATATATATATGTGTGTGTGTGTGTATGTATATATGTATATATATATATATATATAGGGTGATTATTTTGTAAAACTGACACTACTCAGAGCCATATGTAGCGCGATCTATCAGGTGAAATTCCTCCAAAATTGATAGAGGGACTAAGGACGACATGGGAGTTTCCACGAAAAAAAAAATAGTTCCAAAAGTCGCGAATAGAGGAAGATATGGCGCTTTTGATGTCGGCACACCCGATAATTTGCATGAAAGGCAAGTAAAACATCAAAATGCAAATTCACGATTATGTATTCGACAGCAGCGCCAACATATCGGGCTATAAAGATAAGGGATGAATACCGAAAAATTGTAAGCAGACAAATGAATAACAAAGAAATTTCACTGCAACACCACTTTATGCAGCAAATTCACTTCTCCCTTCTTCAATGTGACCACAGTCCTGGTTGGACGACATATTGCATGCTGACCACAACGTTCTCAACGGCCAAGCGTAACATGTCACCAGGAATGTTCATCAAAGTCCGGGATATGTTGTCCTTTAGGGCCGCCAAGTTCGAGTCTCTACCAAGATGCACCTTAGACTTTAAATAACCCTAAAAATGTCACATGGGTTAGATCCCGGAAACGAGTCGCCTTTCCTCATGGAAATCCCATACCATGGTGGCCATGCACGTGGAAAATAGCGACTGATGACCCTTTCTTCTGTAAAGCGAAAGCGCAACGTATTCCGCACCGATCTCTGTAGCCCAAAATACTGGTGTTGCTGTCGACTGCGTAGTCATGAATTTGTATTTTGATGCGTTACTTGCCTTTTATGCAAATTGCCGGGTGCACTGACAACAACAACGCAATATCGTCCCTTATCGGCGACTTTTGTAACTTTTTTTTTTCGCAGAAACTCTTTCACTTTTCGTCCTTAGTGTCTCTATCAATTTTGGTGGAATTCTGTCTGATATATCGCGCTACAGATGGCTCTGAGTAGTATCAGTTAAAAAAATCACTCAGTATATATATAATGGTTATCAAAAACTAAGAAAAAGTCACAAAAATAGCGATTTTCTCAAGCATTGAATTTTATGAAACTTATCCACATTATACAACACATTGGTAGGTAAAAAAATAAAAAGAAATCGATAGACAATTACTGTGTTATAGAAACTAGCATATGTATACAATGAACAAATCGGATTTGTCAGTTTGGTATTAGAAAAGTACCTTCAATATGGTGTATGATCCCCCGACAAGCAATACAGCACATACAGCGATGTGTGATGCTGTCAATTATTCGGTCTATCAGTTCGGTAGGAAGTGAGAGCCATTGCTCTTGAAAGCGTGCAGTTGAAAGCGTGGCTAGGGTCCTAGGAGGAAGATTGAGAGCAGCTATATGTCATCCTAAAGCGTTCCAAACATACTCGATAGGATCCCGGTGATCGAGCTGGCCACTCCATGCGCTGAATTGTTTCCTGCTCAAGATAAGCATGCACGATGCGAGCCCTGTGCGGTCTAGCATTATCGTCCTGTAGCACGAAAGCATCACCTATTGCCCCGGCATAAGGGCGCACATAAGCATCAAGGATGTCATCTCTATAGATGTGAACATTCACATTTCCTCGGGAAAAGACAAGGAGGTATGTGCGTCCACCCAAAGAAATACCACCCCAAACACAGACACTGTCTGATTCGTAAGCATCTTTTTCACGGATGTGTGATGGATGAAAACGAGTTCTAGGTTCTCTCCAAATCAAAATACGCCTATCTCTTTGGAGGCTAAACCTGGACTCATCCGTAAAGAGAACAGCCCTCCATTGATCACGCGTCCAGTGGACATGTTGACGTGCCACTGCAAACGTTCCCGCCTACGGTGTGACGTGAGCAGGACACAAATGGCTGGTCGCCTCGCAAAAAGACCGCCTTCGTGATGCCTTCTACTCACGGTTGACTTTGATACCAACCTTCCAGAGCTTGCAGCGAGGGAGGATCTGCAGACGGAGCTTGCAGACGGAGTTGCGGTTCTATTCCTTTGTGCGCATAATGTCAAATATCGGTCATTGGCACTCTTCGTAGCGCATGGCCGTCCTTGGCTGAACCTCCTGGATGCCGGATCCGTGGTTAAAAATTGTTGCCAAATTCTATGAACCACAGACGGACTCACCTTTATTCATCTCGCTACTTCTCTCTAACTTTGTCCTGCCTCTAGTCTCCCAATAGCTCGCCATCGCAGTTCTTCGGTCAAATGATGCCTGGAGGTCATTGTTACAATTTTGCTATGCAGATGTCTAATCTCAGCCTCGCAGCGTCAGTTGCTGCCTTGCTCTTAGACATGCACTTTTTTGCTTCTCGCAAATGACGTATTCCAACTGCAGCACCACTATTTTGCACAATGTAGTATTGTTCAGAACCTTTTACTTAACAACATATTAAATTTTTAAACACATTCGCCCAGTTTTGAACGTGTTATCCCTCTTTTTGTGATTTTTCCTTAATTTTTGATAATTAGTGTATATATATATATATATATATATATATATATATATATATATATATATATATATATATATATATATATATATATATATATATATATATATATATATATATATATATATATATATATACTATATATTCCAGAACATCTCTAGTGGTGGGCTCTTAGGATTTCAGCTTTTATTAAACATTGTCATACTAAAAATGGATAGCATGATTTATTCGTCTCAGTCGAGATAAAGAGGGGACATCATTAGTTATTTAATGTGCCCGTTATTACAAAGTATATCATTCTTTAAACAAATATTAAATGTCGAACTTTTGTATAACTTTAGAATAAAATTAACTACTGATGGGATTTTATAAATGGGAAAATCTTATGTTGCATTTTATCTGCTCAAAAGTAATCATAAATTTTTAGACAGGTTATATTTTAATTACAGTGTAGTTGAACAGGGTGGAACAAATTTAGGATTACTCTGAAATATTGCTCGAGTTCAAAGGCAGGATATTTTATTATAGATTCGCTGTCACAAAATTCATTTAAAATTCTTTACTTTACCGTTGTATATGATCAGTGAAAATATCAAAGGAAAGGTTTTTAATAATACCTTCCCACGAATATAGATCGATATTTTTAATATTAGTAACATTAAGCATAATTATAACAACAAAACCTATAAAATATTAACTTTGTATGATTGTGAAATTTATGTTCTGCATCGAAAATTAGTGACTTTCATAAGTAACGCATTGAAAGGTATTCTTCCAATAAACTTATCTATGCTCCTAGTTCTTCAGTTAAGATTCCAATAATATTTGAATCTGAAGGGTGATATTGATGTTCAAAATGCTTTTCGACCATATCCAAAATTTGCTCCAAACTCCGGCTGTATGGCCGGGTGATGGACGAATGGGTAGGGCGTTGGCCTTCGGTACCAGAGTCTGTGGGTTCGAGTTCCGCTCTTGGCATGGACGTTTGTAGCTGTTCGGAATCGGCTATAAGCAGTAGGTCCCGGTCTAATTAACCCTCGTGTAACAAAAAATTGACCGTAGCGCTCCAAACTAATCAAACTTTGCTCGACTTGGATAAGCTCCTCGGACTATTGTATAAAGCAGGGAATGTATTCAAATTTATTACGTTGTTTAACTTTTATTTAGCAGTTCTTTCCCAATAGACCATGACATTATCTTCGCTGAAAATATCATAACATGTTGAATGATCAGCTATAATAAACGTAACGTCTTTCTTAAACGCACCGTGGCCTGAAATCGACGCCGTAGTGGAACCTATTTCCTGTCACAGAGGTGGAAGTGGAGAACTCATCCAAGTCAGTATGAAATCACCGGTATTTTAAAACGTTACTCCGAAATGTTACCTTGACTTCATACAGGGGGTATGTGGGCCTGCTTGGGAAGTTCCACAACAATAATGTCGTAACGACTGCACATTGAAGCAATCGGGAAATTCATTTGGAGATTACAAAAAGACATTGTTGGAGCTAGAAATAACGTGCAAAGTTAATCAACATGAATGGAATGGACTGTATAGACTTGCAAACTACGACGTAATTCCCTTGAATTAGGTTTATTTCTACGAGTAGCGAAGCAGCCGACTGCACTCGACCAGCTACATCCCAAGACTGGGCTTTTTCACGCACAGCGCATGGTCACATTCATTGCATAGCCCGTTGCTACAACTATGGTAAGTAATACAGACTACGCAAATAAAAGTTGAAGTTAACTGAAAACGGTATCTCAATGACACATCGTAAATAAGATGTTGCGAGTATTAGCACGTGTCACAGCCCAAACAGACTTGATTGCGTAGTAGATATTCGGTCACCGTTGTGACAGAGGCCTCTGTCACTCGTTTTGTAGTCAAATCGACGGCACCGTGACTGTTTGTGCTGCTGTTGTGGTTGTTTCAAAGTTATTCCCCTGCGAAGTATTTGGGTACATGGGAACTGCACTGAGCAAATCTCAGTGAACTGCACTAACTTTAGATCCACGCACTGCATGCAAAATCTTACTGCATGCAAAATCTTGAGGTAAACTCAATCTATTTCTTAATCGGTTTCGTGCTTTAATTTAAGCTTGAAAGCAGTACTAAACATAATGAAGAGTGATTGATAACTCTTTGCGAAATCCTTTGAAAAATTTTAATTTAGAAACATCTGCGATGGCTAATTTATTTTGAATATCTATGTCAATGCTTAGGTATGGATGAGTAAAAACGTATCACATTCAGTAAGTTCCTCTGATTTAAAAAGACCGTTTAGGTTACTCCCAGTCGACAACGTGTTCCAGTAAAACTGAATTATTGAAATTATTTCTCCTTAAGAGCAACAACTAGGTTTTTCTTTTCAGCGATAAGCAATCTTTGAAAGTGTCTTTTATGACAGAGTCGTCGCTGAATTACGTTTCAACAGATATGATAACGACCCTTTTATGAAACCTTGAAAGATACCGTTCTTCTATTTTAATTGGTATGCTGCTGTTCACCCGTAATATCTTGAAAAATACTCTAATACTCGTACAGTCCGCCACGAAAAGATGGTAGGAAAGAAAGTAATATCTGAATTACATTACAGTAACTGCAACTAAACATACTTCATAATCAGACTTTTTTGAAATCTTGAAAAATTCCGTGGCTCTTTTTTAATGTAACCTGTACGATTCACCTGAAATAGCGTGAAAAATACTTCAGTGCTCGTAGAGCCAGACGGGAAAAGACGGTAAGAAAGAAATGGTAAGTGAGATTTTGCTGTAAAAATTTGGAATTCGATATGAATTCATTCCCTTTGCGTGACCTCTCAAACTTAATATAGAGAACAATTACTTTTTCACTGTGGAATTAGAGACGCATATTTACATACTTAATAACGTCATGCAGTTTTATTTTTACCTTTTTTGCATTTGCTATTATAGGGTGTACGAACATACGAACACAGAATGGCCAACTGAACTAAAGAAAAACTTTCCTTCGAAGTACATATCTACTTGTGCTTTTTCAAGCCTTTTTTTAAGTATAGAAATTTATATTTTTTAATATACTCTTATTAAAATTTGATAGTCTGCGTGACTGTATTCAGAATAGAGCTATATATCATCAATTTCGAAACATATTTTTGACCTATATTTAAGATATCCAATACCCCCATCTATTCTAAAAGTTTCTTTGAATCATCTCCTCTTTCTTCTTTTTTTTTAAACATCCTAACAGCTTCAAAAGGAATTTTATTTACATCATCCGAGGGAAACATGAATTCCTATCCTTTTGTAAACAACATGAGAAGATTGCATCTCGTATTTTACGAAAAAGAAATGAAAATCTTCTTTTATGCACTATGGTTCTGAAATATCCTTTTAGAAATCTCGTTGAATTAAATTTCTATATTATTCTTTGAAGGAATGTTATTCACGATTTTTGTATTTCATTTTTAAATGTCGTATGAACTTATTTCATTTTTCCGTGCGTATGCTTATTTTATATATGCCTCTCTCCTATAAAGCATAAATGTTTCGCTAACTCAAGGGAATCATTCATATTGAAACGAGATTACACATTTAATAGCTTTTTTCCCGAATAGCGTCATTTTGAATAATTTCTCTGGATTCTTTCTAAATGCTCCATTCAGATTATGAAACAAAAAATAAATTATTGCATCTAATAGAATAACATGCATTGGGTGCCCTAGATATTTCTAGAATTCATCAATGGATGCTTTAGAAACAAAATAAAAATGAAATTTATTATTAAGTAAGAGATAATCAAACTCTGAGAAACATTACCACTTAAAATTTTTGCAATGGTATTCAATTTTTTTTTAATTTGGAATTAAAAAATGTTTGTAAACTATATTTGCTTACCATTTAAACTGTATGTAATTGTAGGCATTTTTCCCTCGAAATTTTATATCTTATGAAGCGATTACGAAATTTCTCGAATAGGGTAACAAATTAAAATACAAAATCTTTTGTTTTCCTTTTTTATCATGCACATGGTCAGAACAACTCTAGTACATGTCCATAGATGTCAGGTGGGAGAGGAATACCGTTCAGGTTTTCAATGGCACCATAAGTGTTGGAGTCTCACTTAGCCAGATGCCAGCACAATTTTGACCGATCACCTCCATAGGCGACGTCTGTTACAAAAGGAAGTCTCCATAGGCACGTTTCTCTTTCAACTGAGATATCACAACAAAAAACAAAAAACAAAAACATTATTTCATTCTTCCTATAAACCTAATATTGATTATACATGGGAAATTATAGGTCTTAATTTTTTAAATCTTTTAAACTATATTTTAATCATCAACACTTGTTGAGGCAATATCTATGTATTTCTTGAAGTTTTAATTTTAATTTTATACTATTTTTATTTATTTTTAATTTTTTAAGAATGATCAACATATTTTGTACGGGCCACATTTTATGTTCACCCAAAATTTTTATGGTACCCCACCCCTACCCTAGCCATTTTATGATACCCCACCCCTACCATAAAATGGGGTACGTAGCAGAGGACTTAAAATAGCTTAACCCTTTGAGGGGCGCTGTTTGCACAGTGCAAACGCCTAAATCTAGTCTCTTCTTTTCACTTGTATTCAATGTATTCCAGTTATATGAACAGAAAAATGGTTAGTACTGCCATCTGTTATTAGTTTAAAGAAGTAAAAACTTTTTGCAACCTTTATTTCGAAAATTTTTCAAGATTCTTCAGGTTAAAAAAATTGGGAAAAAATCTGCACCGTGTAAAAGAAGGAGGTTCTTGCCCCTGAAAGGGTTAAGGGTACTAATTATTCTTCAACCACCGGCGAATTTTAGCAAAATTCTTTGGATTTTGTTCCTATCCATTTCAGTTAACGATTATACGGCCATGGCAGAAACTCACAGTTTTAGTGTTGTAGAGATAACCGTTGCTTAGAATCTGAATATGTCCCTCGTAAGATAAAGCTTCGGTTTTAGCAGATACCTATAAATGAATCTTTTATAAGTGTAACTATAGAAAGCATTTTATTTAAATATTGCATGTTTGTTCTCTCAAAGATGAGCTTTAGCCCATTGCGCGTGTACAAGAGGCTATGAAATCCCCTGCCATCTACTCACTGCACAGTTCTAGAAAGCCAGGGATTTATTTTTAGCAGTAAGGGGATATTGTTATCACTTACCGACAGATTTACGTTTCTCTTAATTTCAAGCTCGCCAGAAATTTCAAATAAAACAAGCAACATGCAAAATCCCGGTGACATTGCACACAGTATAACAATCAATGCCTTGTAGGCGTTTGACTGGGGATGAAGACGAATGAATTTAACCAATGACTTTTGGTGCTGCGTGTTTGAAATCTCGAACCTTAGTTTTTCTGTATATCTAATTTTTATTGTTTTATATAGTCAGTATTGTTCCCACACACAATCTTACTTGGTTTATTTTTCTTATTTTTTGCTTTTATTCCACGTTTTCCCCCTCTCTTATTTTGTATCTCCGGTGGGACATCTCCCACTCTTTACAGTTTTTCTATTTGGGAAAAGGGCAATTTTCTGTTCATGTATGACATCATGTCTCAATGACATCATTGCAGTGCATTCAGTTAAATGCTAAATTGAAATTTTAAATGATTGTTAATTTAGCATATTACTGTCAATATTTTAAGAAAATTTCTTCCGGTTCTGATTCTCATAAATGGGAACTTCGTAGGCTTTTCATTTGTTCTGCGCGGCAGGTCATCAAAACAAGAACACGCCTTTCGTTATGCAACATTTAGCTCCATTGAAATTACTTTATTTTACCATGTTTTTATTAACTCGCTTTCTTGTTTGTTTGTTTGTGTGTGTGTTCGTCCGCTACAATTCTTGCAATCGATTTTTAACTAACTTCCTGGCTAGCTAGACATTTGAAACGTTTACAATAGCTCAGAACACTATGACAATGCATTGTTATAATACTTTTAGCCATCTATTAGCAGAATTTGAATTCAATTTCAGTTAAATTTGTTTTGAAGACTGGTGCAGCCATCTATCGACCGGGACGGGAACGAAAAGTTAAACGCGAGTTAACTTCCAATTAACTTCTTTTTCTTCAAGTTAATGGGATAATTCATAAAAAAAAAATTAAAAAGTATAAATTGATACATAGAATTTTCAAGTTTATATGATTCAACAGAAAATTTAAAAACATGGTATATAAAAAGTTCTTTTTATCTTGCAATTATTTATTTTGACACAATAAACAAATCTTTAATGATTTGATGTTTATTTCTATCCTGACTGTTATATTTGGAAATCAACTTGGTTGACTGTCGTTGATGCCTGAACTCACCATAAGACAAATATAAAACATAACTTTGATCAATTTTGATGCCCTTCGTATTTTAGCCCGCGTTATAGCGTGGATAGCTGTGCGTTTCTGAAGTGATAGATGGGCAGAGCTGTCTGTAAGATGAAATTAGTTTTAATTTGGCATCGGTAAGGTGAAGACTTTGAACGGTGATATAAAGTAAAGTCAGTGAGGGCATTTTAACCTTTTACAGTCCAATGTTCCCAATTGGGAACATCGAATTGAAAATGTATTTAAAAATTAAATTTCCTCAATATTGACTTGAAAAAATTAGCAGATATAACAAAAAGATTACCTTAATTTTTTTAAATAGAAACCACATTTCAAACATAAAATTGGAAATGTACAAAAAATCATAAAAATTGTCTTTTTTCACATTTTCACAGAGCACAACTTAAAAATTCATATAAATGTGAAAAACAATCCAACGCTTCTAAAAGTTGGTATGCATACTTAAAAGGGTTCACATTATTAAAAGAATATAAAAGTTAAAAAAAAGGAAATGGACTTGGCATAACTATATTTAATCTACTCATCACTATATTCCATTTTTGAATCCAGTATAAAAGTATAGTCAGAAGTGGCTAATATTCCCAATTGGGAACCCCGTGAAAATTATATATATATTTTCCCCCCATTTTAATGACTAATATCCCTTAACTAAAGCATTAGAAAGCAAAATATCCGAAAAATTAATTTAAAATATACCTGCATCTGGATTCGGCCTGTAAAAGGTTAAATATAATACACGGATAAGGTAGAGGGAAAACACGGGGTAATGCATGTAGGGATCATTTATTACATTTTACTAAAGATTTAAAAATATTTTTTCAATTAAATTACAATCGATAGTTCCGGAATTGAATTCAGCTCGCAATGTATCTTTCGTCATTCGTTTCACTCTGTTATCTGCTTCTTTAATGGTTCTTTTCGTGGTTCTCTTTTATTCACTAATTCTTTTATATCAAACTGCTTTTTTTTACTATGGTAAAATGTCAATCCTTATCATGGTTGTGATGAACATTTTGGACTATCAAAACCAAAGACGGATCTGTGATTGTCTGAAGCTGTGGAGAAGGTGATCTCTTCTAATGAATGTAAATCATTCTCGATGGCAACTATACAAGTACATGAGGATGCTCACTTATCCCTAGTTCCCAAAAACTTGTGTTTTCGATCCCTATGATCTTAAGTAAGTAAGTAATGCAGCAGTAGCTTTTGAATTATAAATTTTAATTTTAAATAATAATATTGATTAAAAATTGGGCATTAAAATTTATGAAATTAAAAATTATAAGATAAATTATTTATTACAAGCCCAAAAACATTCATTTAAAATCTTTAATTTTTTTTAAGATTTTAACTATATTAGATTCTCTCGTAAAATATGTAGTTGCAGGAATTCGAGACTCGACCTAATTTTTTACTCTCTGCTGTTTCTAAGAAGCTGGCTCCCAAAGTGTTAGGTAAGGTCTGAAAAATTAAAATTTGAAACACTGCAGTAAGATGGCACAGTGATTATGTGGCCATAATGACACTATTGTAAGGATCTCAGTACATGACTCATTAACTCCCTGGACCTTTGCATGCGTTTTTCCTGTACTCTCATTCCTCATGTCGGTATTTATTTTTTCACGCCTCTGGTGTTTAAGATATCTTAGCACTTTGATGGCTATTTTTTTCTCTCTTTTGGATTACTCGTTTCTCTAAATTCTTAATTTTAATCCCCGAAGTTTTTTTTTCAGTTCTGTCCCCTCCTTCAATAGGCTTGATTGTCAAAATGGCACACTTGTCAATGAAGACATTCCCTATTCATCCACGAGAATCTTTGGATTCTTTCAGTGGGGACACCATATAGGTTAACTAACACCGCGTCTGGTACCACCTTCATTTTGAACGAGAATCCCAACTCGAGGGCTTTAGCTTTCCACGCATCCCATAGTAGGACTTTCTGGTCTACGGATTCACCGCGCCAATAATATTCAGCATAGACATGACGGTATCTTATGCTGTTCATCGGGATTCATACTGAGCACCCTTTTTCTAAAGGACAACTAAAGCGAAGTACTACTAGGGTACCTCGTGTCCTCAATAGGAAATTAAAGGGACTATGCTATTAGGTGACTTCTTTGTTTAATAGGTAATCCAACCACCGAATTATTGTCTTCATCTTGTTTTCGTGAGTAGGATGTACAACTGCAGCAAAGTACCACTAGGGCACCTCGTTTTCCCAATAGGAAGATAAAGGGACTACTTTCTTAGGTGACTACTTTGTTTACTAGGTAATCCAAACACCCATTTATTGTCTTCATCTTGTGTCCGTGAGTAGTATGCCACAGAACCTTGATATTAAACTTGGAAATTTTGAATTCGATCCTGTAAATGTTTTAAAGTCTATCAAGTGACGATAATGTTACTTTAGGTATCTTAAATACACAAATTCCATATTCATATCTTGAATTTTACTCACTCAAGAGAAATGAATACATACATTTCTATTAGAAGTAAATTCTCATACTGAACCGTGTTACTATTATCCTAACAAAGCCTTCATAGCTATGTCTGGAACGTATTCATTTCATATTCAAATTATATAACAAACTCTCTTGGAAAATTGAAAATTGCTCATGAAAATTATACTGTTACTGAAATATTCATTAAATCGAAACGATGTGTACAGTTAAGTCCTCTATGACAATCCATATTGAATAATTGTCATCCGATGTAGAGAGTATATGTATATATATATATATATATATATATATATATATATATATATTAGTACTTTGGGGATTTACATATATGTTAAACATAAATTAAATTACATATACTTATGCTCATTATCACTACAAACGTAAAGATAGCATATTTTTTTATTATTTTAATGAAGAAACCTGTGGACAAAGTCCTTAGGTATACAGAAAAAAGAGAAAAATACAAAATTGCAAAAGAGAACAAAATAGGGGATATGTAAAGAAAAAAAGCAACTAAGATAAAATTTTCATATTATCACGGGCCTCTCAATAACGTCTGTGCAGAGCACGTCCTGTTAAGGTAGGGAAGGACATGATGTGCTTACCGTCCAAAAAATTCCCATTATGTTTAAATACAAAACTAGGCAGTCGTGTTCAGTTGCAATCCTGAAAGCAGCAACTGCAATTTCACAGGCCCCTTGGAAGGCCATTCAGGGTTGAAACACGAAACACGAGCGACGAGTGTCGTGCTTAAGTGTCTAATAGGATAGGAAAATAACAAGATGTACGCAGGGGTTATCTAAATTGCAAGTATTCGTGATTAGTTAGATTTTCAGGTACTGTATGATTTTAGTGTCTTGCTGCTAATTTTAATTTAAGTGTTTGCATTAATTTTATGTTTTAATTTATGATTACAATTTAAGAATTTAATAACTGTAAAATATTTTCCGCCTGGGAGGAAGATATCAAATATATTTGCATTGAAAACTACTTTTTTCTATAGGTTTTGGGAAAGAAATTATGAGACAGTTCAATATTGCTAATTACGTGGTATGAGATTATTTTGTTATGATCTAAAAATAGACTTTTTTGCGAAAGGGGTAAGAAATATATATTTCAGTTAAGAAAATAAGTGGATTTTTACTTCAAATATATTTACGCTTTATCTTAATGAAGAAAGTATACGCAAACCTTTTCATGTTGGTCAGTGCTGAAAAGGCAAGAAAGGTTTGCTTAATACATAAATACTGATACTTTTAACTAAGGTCAATTTTTGCATTAGAAAAGTTAACTTTTTATGCTTGTTAATATTAGGTTGATAAACAATACCAAGAAGGCGAATAAATATCACCTTCAACTATTGCTGGAAGAAAGTTAGAAAATCAATTCAACCCCGCAAAATTTTGTTTTCTGTCTTAACAGTGAGTCAAGCAACATTTCAGTCTTTGCAAAATGTCTGAGTATTCTTATAACCCCGTAATTTGGCCTTAGACACCAACTATGCTGTTCTGTAGTGGGGTACTACGCATTGTGATATTAAGGATAATAAGTATGCAGACATTTTGGTCAAAAAATGTGCTACTGTTCTTTAAAAGCCCAGAACTTAAATGACTTATAATTCGGTCAAATTTCTGATAAATTTAGAATTCAATAAGTTTCACAAATCTGCCGAGGATGAAAAAGCTATGGAGAAAGCTTGGCAATATGTCATCGATGCAGGGTTTTCCACTCCAAATTTGACCTGCAGCACAGCTTTAGCCTTGTTTCATCTCCTAATTTTGAGCAAATGTCTTCTGGCTTATCTATTCGATATTTGACATATGAGCTCTTCGGTCTGCTCTCTGCGTAACTCAAACCATCGTATGAATGGTGGACATTTGTACACGTGCGTTACGTTAGAAAATTTTAATTTTGTAGCTCAAAAGTATAAGGAAAGAAGATAGCTAATGGCTATGCTGCAAAAATCCAGACAATTGAAAATAATGTCTCCCAAAAACTCAAGGTCGTATTGCAGGCACCAAGAGATTAGAAATGCTTTAAATGAAAAGTTTTTGTACAATTCTTGATGAGTCTCTGTTTAGAGCCTCTGTAATTCTGGTAGCTCCCGAACACAAAAGAGGAGTTTAATGGTTAACACTTGCACAAATATTTTGCAAGTAACTCAGTTGTTTATCTGACAATTCTGAAAAAATACGTGATATTTTCAGTTTTCACTGACTTCATGCCAGTTGCATTATTTTAGACTGCCTGAAGTTAATTCCAGAGGACTGGATATTAATAATAACTTAATAACCATCAAAATGTAAATAAAATTAAGTGACACGTGAGCATAATTGAAATAAATTTATAAATTAATTTCTAACATTCCAGATGCAAGAATAAAGCCTAAGATCGTTTTAAGAAAAGTGTTTTCTGAAAGAGACTGCTGCAAGTAGAAGAGAGAAATGATGTCTTGCATGATCAATCATTTCCTTTTTTAGGATATTGATTTGCCAAAAGCATCTGTTGTCAGTAAATTCGATTCACTGACCGTAATACATAGCGAATTTTCTTTACCCAGAGTTTTCTCTCCTATCTTAAAAAAAATAATGGCTTACATTTAGCATGGAAATTAAAATCTTATTCATTTTCTTTACATTAGAAACATGCATTTGGCAAACTCTCTTACATGGTGAACAATATGCTGCCCGCTCTTTGATTTGTGCACCAGCTCCCCTGATATATCATATTTAAATGTGTCTAAGTAAAACATCTTACTTTAACCTAATGCACGCGCATTTGCTATAATTTCAAAAGGTGCTGATGTAGTAATTCCAATTAAAAAAGGCATGAAATTCTATGAACAATTTATCGCAAACTGGATCTTAAATGTTTCTTTTTACTTTTAGAGGCATTTATTTTTAGAGCGTGATTTACGCATACTTGTTTTGACCAAATTCATACTAAAGTTTGTAAGGCATACAATAGACAATATGTGGGTAAATTGAACAATAATTAATTCTGTATGTACTAACAAATCTGTTTCTGTGAACGTAATGCGAATAGCGATATTGCCAATTCGATCAGCAATAGCAGGTGCAATTTACGTCCATAGTTCAAAGGTTTAGGACACAATTATGTGGGTGAAATGTTTCAGAAATATTTAGATCCTTACAATAAGTAAATCAAAATAAGCAGTACTGAATGTGCATCTGTACTGAAAGTGTGGAAATATGCACTACAAAGGTAATATTAGGTAAATAACACTTTTATGTTAAAATTCTATGCAATGTCGATCATTTCGAACATAAAAAAATATATTTATTCTTGAAATAAAATTGAATTTCAATCATTATATGGCCAATGACCTGCAAGATACAATTTCAAAATATATTATTGGTAATGGCGAAACCGTCATTGATAAATCATATCCCCCTATTGAAGAAAAAAGAGAAGTGTTTATACACTGTTCCAAATTTTTTTAATCGTTGGAAAACAAGATATACCGTTTCTTCCCGTGAACTGTGATTCACAACTGTGATCGTATCGTTTTTGTTCATTCATACGATTTAATGTAATGTACAACATCTTATTTACAAAGATTTAACTGCTAAAATTGTTTCTTAATAGAAAGTTCATATTGCAATGTAGATATTTGAAAACAAACAATCCGTTTACCATCCAATTCCTTGAAAGATGTCGCAAAATATCCCAACAGTTCATATACATTATATTAAAAATCCTGGTATTTAACGAATATCGTTGAAATATTTGAATATAAGGTCCTATATTAACGGTTAAATGTTGATCACCTATACCTCTTTCCATCCACCCATCTTGGAGGACAGAGGTAAATATTTCACTGTTTATCTCCGCTCATTAAATTATGTAGAAAAAAAATTATTTTTCGTTTGTGATTGAACGTAACTTATGCACTCAAATGAGATTTATTACATGCACTCTTCTTAAAAAAATCGGATTTTTTAAAATTCATTTGTGTCTTTTGTGCAAGTCTCAAGCCCTTTATGACAACCTTTTTAAGTACATTATTTTATGTTTGTTTATGCTGCAACAGCAGATATGCAGACAGCGTCGTATTAAGGCATTGCGTAATTTGACTTCAATAGTTTTATACTTTCATTTGTTACAGCCAGTAATAAATATCATTGAACCTTTTAAAGATAAGCTCTAAGCATTCCCCATTCTATATGCTGTCTGAAGCTTTTTCCATTTTATTGCGTGGGGTACGTTGCTGTCGTATGGATTAGCAAATTGATGAGCCCTTAGTAACAATCGTTTCCTTACAAACCATCAATTTAAATTTTGTTTTCCGAAGCACTACAAAAACTAATTTAAAATATCTCACATTTTGCTCTTAACAGCCATTTAATATAGTATCTGAATACTGTCGTTAAAATTTTATTGACATGTCAAATTGTACAATTTTGAATTTTTTCCATTAGAGCTAGTATAATATTAAGTTAGTAATTATTTAATAAGTTTTTAAACATCACTCAAAATAATTGAAACATGGTACAATGAGTCGTTATTGTACTAGTAGCTGGAGATATCTCTCTCGAATGCATACACCGGTCATACCTTGAGACAAATTCGTCACGAGCTTTTAGACTTGAGGCCGGTAGAATCCCTACTATTCGGAATTATCTCAAAAATCAAGTTATTAACTTTCATAACTCAATTGACAGTGAACTTTTAAAAACTCTCGCAGACTATAATCACGCATACCCCACTAACAGGAAAAGGCCTCGAGCCATCCGGAGTGTTTCGTCTTAAAATTCTTTGTTTGTCATCCTCATTTAAATAAAGTAAAAAATATAAAAAAAAACAATACATGGCTTTGCCAAGGCAATAAACAATTAAAAATTTTATAAAATAAAATAAAAATCTATTTATTATCCTTAAACTTCCTTCTAGCATTTGTATTTTTGCCTTTGAGTAAATCCTCTTACCATAGAAACCATAGGAAATGGGTTGCAACTGCAATGCCTGGGCCACGCCCTCAATTGCAGACTTTCAGGTAATAAGCAGAGGGGAACCAATAGACACAGAGTATAGGAAATGAGTGAAATGATAGGATCGCTGCTAATCCGTGAGTTGAAATTACAAGAAAAAGTGAGTAAGCATTTTGCAGGGCAGTAGAAAAGAGGGTCTACAGACGATGCAATGATGAATAAAAATAAAAGAGAAAGTTTAAGGATAGGAATATATTTTTATTTGTTTTTATAAAATTTTTTGTTGTTTTTACCTTGGCAAGCCAAGTATTATTTTTTATTTTTTATTAATAAGGACGAAGGACAAAACATTTAAGTAAATGACAGTATGGCTCTTTGCCGTTTCCTGTTAGAGGGGTCAGCATGATCATAACCTGCTAAATCTTTAAGTAATTGCTACCTCTCGCATTCAAATTGTAGCTTAAATACAAGCAGAGAAAGTGAGGAATAGCTTCGCTTCACTTCAAGTGTGATGAGCTGGGAAGTGATTGGTTACATGACACTCCCTGTCTAGGCCATATATGGGCACGTTAAATCTGAAAACCAGAAAGTACCTCTTTGAGATCAGAGAGGGTGGGGAATTGTACGATCCCCCCGGCTATCGCCCCTGGGGATGTTCGGTCAAAATTAAGGTGGCACCTGGCTAATTCGGACTTCGACTTTTGTGGTGTCATTATAAACCGGCCGCAACCCTCGGCGCCCTAGCCTATATGGACTTGGTCTGGAATACTTCCTACCAGGGGGCATTAGAAACAGCAACAACAACGAATATAAATATATAGTTAGAAATATAGTCCTATTTTCTCAAAAGTTCTAGCAATTAGTTACTGTTATAAAAATGTTTTATCAATTCAGAGACATATATAAAAAATCCTCTAAAAGGGGCAGCGGTTTTCAATTAATGCCAGAATTAATGAAAAGTTGTTTATCACACTATCTTGTGGGCGTAGTACACTCACAATAAAAGCGCGTTTGCAAACATTCAATGAATTTAAAGCTTAATTTTTGCCACTTATTACTTTGAGAAAAGAAACGATGAAGAGCTTCATTTTGAGAAAAATTGAAAGCAACATGAAATCTCAAATTATTTTAGCTACGTTCAGGTAATATTAAAAGTCCAGAAACTCGACTTCAAGCTGAGAGAAATAAAATTCGAACATAATTAGAAAAATAAAGGACTGAACTTCAGTACTTTTCCAGGAAATGAAAATAAATATTTTGACCTGACACGTATTTTATAATGGGGGTTAAGAATTCCAAATTCTGAAAAAAAAACCTCCTTTTTTTATTTTCTTGGGTTTAAGCATTCCATAGAGCTTTTAGAATTAAACAAAACAAACCCCATCTTTTTTCTACGAATTCGTTGCCGGATTTACCATTTTAAAGCTAACCGTTTAAGCATAACGCTCTGTACATTAATATTTAAATTATTTATCTAGGAATAATTTTTTTATAGTTTTCGTTTTTTAAAATGGTATATTTAAAATTCTTGAAAAACATCTATCAAATTTTGCCCAGCTTTCATGCGTTCTATTTTCATTAAACTGTCTTCAGGGTTTTTGATATAGAGAAAAAAAAATTAAAATATTTTCAGTGATGCAAAACTTCGTCTGAATTAAATAAAAATTGTTTCAATTTAAAGTGATAAAAAATATTATAAATCCTGAAAACAAGTTATTTTGAAACCTTTCCTGGTTACAAAAATGTAAAAACACAAATGCATAGTTAAATTACAAACAGAGCTAAAAAAAATGCATATTAGAATAGCAGCTATGACCAAAACTAGATGGAATTTTAAGTGTTTTATACAAATTTCAAATTTTTTAGTTATTCATTACATGAGTAGTGAACTTCATGCATGCACACATTTCAGAGAAAAAAATTACTTCTACGAAACCCGGGTGAATAAATCTCTCTATTCTAAAAAAAAAGTAACTCCCGCTGCCGCTGTCAAAAGCTTGTCACGCTATCTCCTCCAAAACCGCTATGGGTATGGGGTCGAGAGCGATAACAATGAATGCGGTAAAATGGGGGGACCAAAGTAAGACATGTCTTATCTTCGTCGGACAATAAGTTTTTTTATGTTTTGTGGGAAAATATTGACTTTTTCATCTTCAGATTACGATAACTTGCCAAAAAATGATCGTAGAATTTTGATCTTTTTACAATCTAAGACTACATACAGTTCTCTTTTAAACTAGAAATCATTTGTTTAAAATATTTTAAAACAGACTAATATTTTTATGAAAAAATGAAACACAGTTTTTCAAGAAATATCGTTCCCTATGTGGATGCTCCTCGAGTTTTTATCTTACAAAGAAAATATTTACATCATCAGGAAGCTGAAAGCTTTCTTATTCATATAAACCTGATTTCAAGTCTAAATCTTAAATTTTCGATTTTTTAATTGAAAAAATCGAAAATTGCCAAAAAATTCTACGATCATTTTTTGGCAAGTTATCGTAATCTGAAGATGAAAAAGTCAATATTTTCCCACAAAACATAAAAAAACTTATTGTCCGACGAAGATGAGACATGTCTTACTTTGGTCCCCCCATTTTACCGCATTCATTGTTATCGCTCTCGACCCCATACCCATAGCGGTTTTGGAGGAGATAGCGTGACAAGCTTTTGACAGCGGCAGCGGGAGTTACTTTTTTTTTAGAATAGAGAGATTTATTCACCCGGGTTTCGTAGAAGTAATTTTTTTCTCTGAAATGTGTAAGCTGATAATTCAACAGTGATGAAATTCCCTTCTCATTAAGGGTGACAACAGTAAACGGATGGAAGCTATTACATTGCCCGAGAATCACCCCTATGTATCTCACTATTAGCCATAACAGAGGAGCGAGCACAGTGAGCCTAGGGCGAAGCCCCTAGTAATTTTTTTTTTTAAATTGTGTTTTAGAAAATGCTCGAACAGTTTAATTAAAATCCAGTAAGTGTACGCTGTCAACGTCATCATTCTGACTTCTCATGACTGGTACTGAAGCTCGAAGTCTTTAAGAAAATTTGACGCCAATTCACACCTCAATTTCTCAATTTCGCGACTTTGCTTTTGTCCAGCTCACTCCCATCCCTGCCCCGCCTGTTTTTTCTAAATCTCCATCATTCTTTTCCTTAGTTTCTAAAGTTCCCCCTAGCGCGTCTTCCATCAGTGCCCTGGTAAGAGCCATCGAAGACAATTATTCAGTGTCATTCTCAAAATGTGTTCGGCCCTTTTCCATCTGTGTTATTCCATACGTCCTCTCCTATTGTTTTAGATTTCAGTTCTGATAAAAACTCATTTGTTATTGCATCTAGACAAAAAATTCAAAAATACTCAAAAGCGTTTGCTCTTCATTCAGTTATACATTTTTTCCATGTTTTTATTAAAACGCTTTCTTGTTTGTCTGTTTGTGTGTGTGTTTGTGTGTTTGTCTAGTACAAATCTTGCAATCGATTTTTAACTAACTTCCCGACTAACTAGTCATTTGAAACTTTTAGAATAGCTCAGAACACGATGGCAATACTTTTTTTTACACTTTTAGCCATCTTTAAGCAGAATTCAATTAACTTTCAGTTATTTTCAGTTAATTTTGTTTTGTTAATTATCAGTTAATTATCAGCCATCTATCGACCGGGATGGGAACGAAAAGTTAAACGCAAGTTAACTTCCAATTAAATTCATTTTCTTTCAAGTTCATGGGATAATTCATCAAAAAAATTTTTTTAAGTATTTATTAATACTTAGAATTGTCAAGTTTATATGATTCAACAAAAAATTTAAAAACATGGTATATAAAAAGTTCTTTTTAACTTGTAATTATTGAAATTCGTATTCAATTTTTGCTCTTTATGTTTTGACTTTCAGCTTTTCAGCTTTCAGAACCATGTAACAGAATTATTTGACTTCCTGTCTAACTAAAATGATTTTTGCTGTGAAATTTAGAGATTTCGGTGTACTTAATTCTCAATTTTTTTTTCATGGCTTTAAATGGATTGTAAAAACGAACCACATGTATCTGCTATGATTACATACTCAGATTCAACATATCAATGTTGAGATGTTTGCACGTACCCCGCTGTACACCTGTACTTGAAGTCTCTTTATATATTTTTTTATTACCATGTTTTTATTAACTTTCTTTCTTTTTTATTTGTTTGTTTGTGTGTGTGTGTTTGTCGGTACAAATCTTGCAATCAAATTTTAAATAACTTCCCGACTACCTAGACATTTGAAACTTTTAGAATAGCTCAGAACACGATGGCAATGCATTATTTTAATACTTTTAGCCATATTTAAGCAGTATTGAATCCATTTTCAGTTAATTTTGTTTTGTAGACAGGTGCAGCCATATATCGGCCGAGACGGGAATGAAAAGTTAAACACAAATTAACTTGCTATTCATTTCATTTTCTTTCAAGTTGATGGGATAATTCATCAAAAAAATTTTTTTAATTATTTATTAATACATAGAATTGTCAAGTTTATATGATTCAACAGCAAATTTAAAAACATGGTGTATAAAAAGTTCTTTTTATCTTGTAATTATTTCTTTTCTAGTGAGGCAGGCATTTTGTCCTTCGACATTTGCCTGTTCTACACCGCGAAATCGTTTGTTGCTTGTAATGGGAACATCGTCTAGGAGAACCAACATTATCCCCTGGTACCTCCTCAATTTAGACCGAGCACACCTATGGGTGACATCTTGTGGCTTGTACCTTCCTCCCACTTCTACAAACGCAAAGCATGGACTTTCTGGTCAATATATTTAACGTGTCCTTTCCCGGAGTAGACGCAAAATGTCTTTATCTCTGAATGAATATTTTTCATTACATAAATGATATATCTAAGCTTCCTTTAAAAATTTAATTGGCCTCATGGAAATTCATTCAGCGATCTCGCGATCCATTTTCTTTAAACTACTTTTAGGATTTCTGATTAAGAGTATAAATTCCATTTTTTTTCTTTTGTATAAAACCAAAATCAACTTTAAAATATTAATTTTTTTAGGATTCAAAATTGTTAAAAGTTTTAAAATCCTGAAAAGGATATTCTCATAAACAAAATTACATATATATATTTTTTAAATCCTCAAGACACACAGAAGCGAAAAAAATATAGTCACATAGAGCTTAAGAGTACATTGAAGTTTTAATTCAATACTTTTTGTAAACAAAATTCCACATTCCTCAATATTTTTATGTGTATAATAACTTTTATTTAAACGCACATTTGATGGGGGAAATTCTTATGAACTGTATGTAAATAAAAAAGTAATATATTTTTTTTTCTCCACACTACCTTATGAAGAAATCAATTCCTTGATTCTTCCATAGTCCCTTATCTCCCCCCTTAAAGCGTGGGGTAATGGGGAGAATCCTGGCCCTGATTTTCCATTAGGCCCAGTAGACCCGGGACTAAGGGCCCCCGAAAATTTTTATTTTAAAAGAAAAAATTCCCAATTCAATTTTTTTTGTTTTACCTTTTTTATAGCATTTTTTTATATATATTGTTACAAATTTGATTGATAGGTTCGTCATATGTATAGTTATATGTATAGTTCATCATATGTACGTTATCTAATCAGTAGAAGGAAAGTTAGGGGCCTAAATGTTGAGCTGATGCTTCAAATTTACAATTTTTCCTCTGCGAACCATAGTCAAGTAACCACAGCAACACATCAAACGACATTTTGATTTATTATCAGTAAAACATTTTTAACATTTGAATTTTCTTTGTCGACTATAGTTAAGTAACCATAGCAACACATCAAACTACAGTTTCATTTATTATCAATAAAACATTTAATATTTTAAAGATTCAAATGGAGGAGGTATTGATAAATACAAAAAAGATTTTTGAAATTGGCAACGTGTAAGGGTTTATTGAAGAAAATTACATTTGGAACCACGCTTTTTATTAGACATTTAAGGTAAAAAATATTTAAAATTTATTGGCTATCAACTGGAAATTTATTGGTATAATATTACAGAACTTTATTTAACTTATAAACTAAATGTTTTTGAATTTATGTACAATTTTATGCGCATTTTGCGTAAATCGAACTTGAGTTATTGAACTTTATTCAAAAATCAGTGTGTTTCATTGAAACCATGAAATTTATTGATTATTTCGAATAAGTCTATGTTTGTTCCTTTATAAGTATTACTTCAATTGAGCTGAAATTGTATATAGATATAGTTGATAGTTCAGATTAAAACATAGGCATATTATTTTTTGAAAATCGGGCAACGCCGGGTACTTCAGCTAGTAGTGTATATAAGAGATTAATAAGGTTTTCTGGTTGCATTGCATTGGTGTTTTAATGATGAAATTAATATGTTGTATTGCTTTTCGTTATTTGATAATGTTCTAGGCGTCTACGCTTCGAATAGACAATTCTTGGTAAAATGGTACTTTCACAATGATTCATGATTATTTTTTGTGTGGTCAATTTTGGAAATTTTACGCCCACATCAGTGTTAGGGGGTCCCCCATCCCGAGTTGTGCATATAGTCAAGAATTTTCTAAATCGGGCCCTGGGAGAATCTCTACAGTGTTCCACACCTACGAAAACAATTCAGAGCCTTTATAATTTTTATGTTCGTATCATCAGTTCTCCATCAACTTTATGTACCAGGACTTCCAAGAAAGTAAAGCTCCTTGTCTCATATGGCAGGGATGGCCAACTAGTGGCCTGGCAGGACTTTTTAACCGTCCCACGGCAATAAAGCAATTGTAAATGAGCATACTGTTGTAATATTGTTGAAATACTTCACTCACTTATTTCATGTTCGGCATCACTTGTGGGAGAAAGCACTGCGTACAAGAAGAGAAGTCGTCTTACAGATAAAAATTTATCGCACCTCCTTCGTGTTTCGCCATCTGAAATCGACGTTGATTTTACTGTCTTTGCTTCATCAAGTGCCCATGCGCAAGCATCTCATTACATTTTTCTCTTTTTTGGTTATCGAGGAAACCAATTTTATGTTTTGATTTGTAATATAGGCATATTTTTGTGACTCAAACTTGATTTCATTTTGTAAAGAAAATTGATTTTGTTTTGTTTTCTGATATAAATAGTTTATTTTCCAAAAAATCAAACTTATTTTTAATATATTTACAGGGATATCAAGAAATTACTTTTCAAAACTGCTTCTTTGAAGTTATTAGTTGTTAAAATGTTTGATTTTATAAAGTTCCTTTTCGTAATATTCGTATTTTTTGCAAAACATATAGACATTTTGTTATCACCAAAATCAATCGATAAAAATGTTTGCTTTTCATTTAGCAAACATTTTTATCAAGAATGCAATTTTCTGAAAAATTAATGATACAATTTTTCTTATGTTTATAATGCGGAATTTTTTAGGCCCCTGAATTTATTTATATATATATTGAATAACTTAAATTTAAATATTTAAAATTATTTTAAAGTTAAAATATCACTTTTCATGAAAGCAATTTCGTCTTCACAGCAGACATTAAAATTCAGCCCAAAATTATAGTTGAAAGCAATTTTGCCTTCAGTACAGCCGACATAAAATTTTGCTCCGATATTACAGTTGAAAGCAATTTCGTCTTCAGCACAGCAGACATTAAAATTGGCCCCAAAATTACAGTTGACCTGCCATCATTTATTTTTTCCTCTTGGATAAATCCTCTTGGATTTGCTCATTTTCCTTGTATTAGAACTCATGGATTCTGAACCTTATCTCTCTACCCAATCACTTTTCTTCCTACTCTCCCAACTTGCCAATTGAAAACCAGTCTACAGACAGCCATTGACTCCACCCCCAATAGTGAAACATCACGAAGATCCTGGAGACGTCCAATGAGAACTCTTCTTTTCACCCTCCAATATTCTGACCAAAAGACTCTCTGCTTTACTTCTGAATTGCAATTTTTTCGGTACAGAAGAAGATAATTTTGGACATTACATTTCTCATTTCGGTGAAACTTTCTCTTTCCGCTGACAATCTCCAGAAATATCTGTGTTAGAAGGCATTGGCCTAGGCAACACAGTTAATTACATGTTCCTATGGTCCTATGGAGACCAGTCACGGTTACGTAAAGAGTAACTTGAGTCGCATTGGTATTCTTATCATTCCGAATTGCCCACTTTGCGATAGGGACATGGGAAAGGAGAGATGCCATGTTTTACGATGTATGGCCTTGCTTTAATTCTCTGACGTCGAGAGGTACTGGAATGAGAAATACCCAATGATGGGATAATGACTTGGATTACGTTTTCTTTTTTTATAATTATTTATCAAACTTACACACGCTTTCGTACATTCAAATTCAAAATTTTGACTATTTTTATCACTTTACTTTATTTGTATATTATTTTCTCATAATTTTAATGGATTTTGGTCTAAAAATGTTAACATCATATATATTTATATGCTTTTACGGGTTTTACCATGTGTCAGACGCAGCTTGTTCTCTCTAGACCTTGCGTCATTAAATCCCAAACAACCAGTCAACCACGTACATTTAGAAAAGCTACTTTTAAATGTAATGATGAACGACTAATGGTGATACTTGGATTATCGATAACACAAATCGATAAAATATTTAAATATGTTTTTTTCTAAATGAACCTTCCTTCCACGGCAGTATTCAAATTAATTTAAAATTTTTAGTAGATAAAAGTAACATAATTCATAAAATTCTACTGTCATCTTATTCAGGGTTCCAACACTTGGGCCCGGGTTTCAAAACACGAATAAGACATTGTTTTTTTATGCATAGTGATCTCATCGTGAACTCATCGTTGGTAATCATGTGTATATCCGAGTAGCCTCTCGATAAATATATGCCACACTGGTTAAAATTAAAATTAAAATTAAAAAAAAAAGTCTTCTTTGGGTTTTGCCAGAATCGTCTCTTTTATAACGCACTTCTACTTTAAACACTAGCAAAGTGTAATAAAGTTGTTACTCTTATCATTATTAATACTAGATATTGTGGTGTAGCGATTTACCGCTATAACTTGAGGGGTAAAACTCGACAAATATATCCATATTTTCAATAATCAGTAGTTATAGAAATTATTTATACAGAAAGAATAAAAAAAAAAAGGTTAGCTAAACACTCGTTCCTCATTATTAATATTGCTCTAAATTTTTCTGGCTTGAACAGAATTCAAACTAAAACAACATTTCAACCATTGTTTTTTAAATGTTATGTCATTTCACGCAGACTTGCATATGTATATTAATGAATATGCACATTTTTTTAGTTTAAAAATTTCATTATATAACATATCTTTAAAATTACCAACTTTGAAATCAAAATTCTTAGTTCATAGAAAAAAATGCTTCTTTTTTATTTTAAATTAAAAATTTTTTTATAAATTTAACTGCAATTAAAATTTTTAAGATGAAATGACATAATAGTTGATCATTTTAATCATACATGTTTCTATTGCCTTTTTATAACATTTCATGTTATTCTAGACAACCGTTCTAGTGATATCGTGAGTAAGGACATAACAATGAAAAAAGACAATGGTTAAAATATTAAACAATTGAAAAACTTCTCTTAAAGCTAGAAAAAGCTAGAGCCATATTTGTAAAGAAGAAAGATTGTTAAAACTCACAGTAAAATTTTCAGATTTATGAATAAATGATTTTTATAACTACCGAAGATTGAAAATATAGATATATTTGTCGAGTTTATTAGCTTTTAAAAGGTACCTCAGCCCTTTTAAGGGTGCCCGCTAAAAGTTATACTATGAATCATTATTCCAGAAATTTACATAATTAGTTATATTTAATGGTGTCTTACTTTGTAAAAGTAATCTTTTATTTTTTTCACTGTCTGACGTACAATTCATATGCATTCGTTCATTGCATTTCGCTAACAGCGTTTCTTTCCGCAACATGCAAAAACCTAATTTTAATAAGTAATTGACCATTGTGCAATTGGGGTTAATTACTAAATTTTGAGTCTAAGCATTTGAATTCTTGATAAAAACTTGGTTCTTCATTAATTTAAATTCCAACTTCTAATTGTAAATCAAATTATATTTCTCGAATATGTGAATCAGGATACAGTTTTCTTCATTTAACGTTAGATTCGCTTTTAATCTTTATTAAATAAATCATGGTAAGAAAAGATTTTGTGAGTACTTAATTAAATTTTCTGGAAAAAAAAATTATGCTTAGTTAAAAAAAAATAGGAAGTCTCTCTTAAATGTATATTCCTTACCTAACAGAAACCTATTTAATTTTTGGTCTAATTAGACTTTAGTAGAAATTCAAAAAAATTTAATCCAATTACAAACATTTCGAATAAAAATGGAAAAGCGCTTTGAGTCTGAATTTTAATACTATGCAAAATAAAAAAAAAATATGCTCTTTAAAAATTAATTTTGAATGCTAGTTTAGGTGATTTTAGATAATTTTTTAGCTTTCGATAAGAAATTAGCAAAATATATATCTAAGTATTCTGCAATTGCATGCTATGATTCACAATATACTTCGAATAGCTTTTTTACGTTCAAGTCAATATACCAAGTACTTTAATCACATTTAGCTGATATTCTAAATTAGGAAAGTTCAGTTTAGAATTTTTGAGAAGTTATAACAGATTTGTTACAAATGAATAATTTAATAGTTAAGACATTTTATCAAGCTTTAACTGGAACTGTTGCTAAGAGTATTGCAGAACGTTTGTTTTTCTCTTCCTCAAACTTTTGTCATAATGCTTGATTTAAGGTAAAATTCTGGATATATTTACCCGAAAAGAATTATATTTAAAACGATTGATTTGCTTTTTCAGAAGGATTAAAATTTCCTAAATAAAATTTTCATAAAACATGTAAAGGCAAATTATTTTGAACCCTTTACTGTAAACAAAGGGGAAAATAATATAGAAATAGAGATATTGACCTAGCGGATATAACAAAAACTAAACATGTATTACATCTTAATTTAAAAAAACAATATTTCAAATTGCTTAAGAAAACTTCACTTTTATAATGAACTTCAGAAAAAGGCACATTTTAGAAGGAAAAACCAACATGAAATTCTTGGAAAAAATAAATATAAATCATCGTATACCCTTTAACATCATAAAGATAAATCGCATGAACGCATATTTTTTTCTACGTACTTCGTGAAATAATAATACCTAATTTGCAAGGTCCCGTATTTGCCAAGGTGCGTGAACCTTCCCATACAATCTTTAAATTTCGTTAATACTCTTTTATTTCGTGAATTTTGCAATAGATGGCGCCACATAACTATTTATATGAGTATGATTAATTCTGTAATTCTTTTAATGTGTATCTTTCTGTCTGAGATGTATTCATTCATTAATTTGCTTTAAAAGAATAAAGTTTAAGATATACAATACACAAAGAATGGGACTGTGGGCTTTTGAATCATTAAATTATCCTTCCTACATCTTATCCTGTTATCCTGCACTACCGTCTGAGTTATTGTCGTTTACTCGATCCAGATGGGTTACAAACGTTTAAAGCCTATATTTTATTTTCCTCCTTGCTATATTTTATGATACCCTTAAAAAAACTAAGGCTAAAACGGCAAGTTTGACTGTAAATGAAATTCATTTCAATTCGTCTCCACTGAATGTAGGACTGTTTACGCTCTAAGAAGTGTGAGCAGAAATCGTTATCTCAATTGAAGATTTTTTCTTCTAATTTTGTCACACACTAGGGCGTATTATTACCTTGAGTTAGATAAACAGCATACTGGACATCTTTTGAGGTACTGGAAACGAACATTTTTGCACGACAAAGTGTGGGCAGATAACAGAATAGCGAGGTTCCCATTAATTCGCAAGTTACTGCTTACACGTGACGCTAACTGCATTTAATTACTTAATGCGTTTAGCGTGACTTTTGCGCATACTTAATTTAAGTATGTGCAAAAGTGACGCTAAACGTTCTGGTCATCTTGCTGACTTCCCTACTCCTGAAAAACAAATCCATGATATGGTGATAAAGGTCTGAACATTCAAATTCCTGACATTTCGAAGGCTGCTGGCATCTCATCAGAGCGATGCCAGCATTCGCTCATAAAATGCTCGCTCATATTCATTCATAATATTTTGCATGAATATTTGTATATGAGAAAGCTGTCATCACTATGGGTGCCGAGTTTGCTGAAAATCAATGAAAAACGAAAAGGAGTGGACACTTTAAAGTGTAAACTGAAGCTGTTTCAAAGAAATCCACATTAATTTTTTTGTTGTTTCGTGACACGTGATGAAACAAGGATACATCCCTATTAGCCAGAATGAATAAGCAGTCAAAACAGTCGGTTGATGCAAGTGAACATCCATAGGTGATGCAAGTGAACATCCATAGGTGATGCAAGTGAATCTCCGTAGGTGATGGAAGTGAACCTCCATTTAAATATAAGAGAAAGAAAGGGGCATACGGTTCCATCAACAAGAAAGGTTATGGCCACTCGGTTTTCGGACGTCATTAGTACTATTTTTATGTACTACTTAGAAAAGGGCAAATGAAAAGACATCGTAGAGTGCTATGCATATTTACTAGATTGTTTAAGTAGTTGACAAAAGGGCCACATTTAGCAAAAAAAATGGTTATTTTCCTTAATGCCAATACTCTTAATGCAAAATTGTTCCCACCCTCCATATTCGTCAGATTTGGTCAACTTGGACTACCACTTGTTCTCAGTTATGAAAAAAAAATTGACAGGCTACAAATGTTCATCAAATTCCGAAGTAATTAGTGAAATAAACGCCGAAATTGAAAAAGTTGGACAAGTCTGAACGAGAGAGGACAAATATCTGCCAAAATCATATAACCAACTCTATCAGCCTAAAGTAGGATTATGTAGAAAAATACAATAATCCATTTTTTCATAAAAATGTGGTTTTCATTACTTTTACTTTAGAATTTTAATCTAATGATCTTTAGCCTAATCACTCGGAATCACCATGTATGGATTTTCATTTCGCATCACATGAAAGGTATTTGCTTTATTTTCCTAAAAGTCATAAGACTTAGGAATGATTTTTATTAAAAAAAAACAGGTGGTAAAACCAAAAATGTGTAAAATATCAGAATAAACATAAAATATACCAGGAAAAGGCATATATGCTTCTGACATTCAAAAACATATCTGCATAAAATAAGACCAAATTTATCAGCTTTTATAGAAAATGGTTGTCTCCCTCTATATCAGAAAATGAATTACATTAACAGCAGTTTTCTTAAATGCATTACGATTGATAAAAATAAGAAAAAAAATGTATTTCATTTATTGCAAGCATTTTACTCATACATTATGTACGAGCTGCCTGATGGATCATTCAAAGAATATATTCGTAGGAAAATTCGAATTGAAGAGGAAACATCGATTAAGCAATCAGACGGGTACACGCGGTTGTTCTTAACAAACAACTTTGACAAATATTATGTTGTCAAGTAATATTTGAAGAAACGAGTGTAAATACGTTACTAGATTGAAATAATACATTTCTGTAGTGAATGATCAAGATATGAAGGTGAAGTGTATCTGAATTCTTTAGAAATAACTAGTATCTAGTTTTAGCCATGCTTTTGTGATTTTTTTTGTATCCAGAAAATCACTTACTATTGTTTTCATTCGCTCTTTTTAATATTACCTTAATTAAGATTAATAGAAAAAGTATAAGGCTATGCTTCTTTTTGTGCTGTTACATGGGACTGATAAATCTATTATTCTGATATTAGCGTTAAAAAATTATGTGTTAGTCACGAAATGTTTTCATTTAAGAAGAAAAACGTGTTACTGAACAATTTATTTACTTTATAGATTTTTTTTGTGTGTTTTAAGACATTCTGTACAAAATTCCAGTTTTTAATGCATTTCCAAAATATTGACATAAATATAATTATGAACTAATTTCCAAATAACGTCTTACGAAATATTCTGCCGAGCTCCCGACGATCGGAATTGGACAATTTTGACGATACCCACTATTGAAAGCACAAACTTGATCACCATAGACTCTTTTAGCGGTTATTTATGGTTATTAGTTTCGTCATGTAAGAAAAAAACTATCTCTGTTTCACGAAATGTTCTCTTTTCCTGTTTAGCAAAAATTTTAATTGTGTATAAACATTCGGCGGTTAAATTTTTAGTTGTGTATAAACATTAGGCGGACATACGGTATGAAAACCGGACCGAACCGCCGGTCCGGTTTTCATACCGTAGTCTAAAAGAGTTTATTTTTTTTTACTATCTTAGTTTTATTGGTAGGTATTTCTACGTCTTCAGTTAAATCTGATTAACTAATTTTTTTGTAATTTTTTGAGAGGACATGCTGCGCAAAACACGTGGTAAAACCCGAAAAAAACATATATATGTCAGCATTTTCCAACCATAATCCAGTGAAACAATGATAAAAATATATATACACATGAAATTCAGTAGTAAAAACAGTCAAAAGCTGTATTAAAAGTAAAAGCGATATAAAATAGGTGTAAAACCAAAGATATATCAAGGCAGAGGTATCTAAAAGTAACAATTTAATAATATTAACGAATAAAAATCAGCTCATTTCTTTAAACAAACTATACCAGGATGAGACGTTTCACTCAAAACGTTCCCTTTCAGCAATTGCAGTGGAAGGAATTGCTCAAAGGCAACTTCAATAAATAGATTAAACTGAATCTAAATCGGCTATTTAAATATCTTTGAAATGAAAAACCAGCTCCTGATAGAAAGCCCATAGTAAGGAGAAGATGATGTCTAAAGTCAGATGAGGCTGACCTCACGCCCAAGTAATTTTAATAATTTTTAGATTTGTAGAACCTAGAGGGATCATGATTTGGATTAGTTTATGTTTGAGAACCGTCTGCTATGTAGAATCCGTTAGGCAGAAAATTAAAGATGAATATTCTTTCTTGTTACAGATCCTTTGAAGTTACCAGTTAATAGTCTGATGGCTTTAATTTTATAGATATCCTCTAATTTGTATGATCAAGGGTAGTGATCAATAAACTTTCTATTTTTTACTGTGTAAATTAATAATCTATATATTATATATATAAAACGCGTAGGTATGCGGCACAAAAATCGACGATATTTCTACACTCCGAATGGCAATGGCTACAACTACCAGATGTAAACATTACCGGCCAACCGCGTGTGTGTAGTGGCTCTACGATAGTACGTAATTTGGTACAATTTAATAGCTGTATTTTACTCGTGAAAAATTTTAATTTATTTACGAGATAATTTTAGTTTATTCATTCATTCTATCGGTTTTTCTAAATTATGTAAGAGGACAAACTTTTGACAAAATATGTTTTGACCTATTAAATCCAGTGTTTGGTCATGGATAGTTGTATGCAAGTTTATCTGAGTCTGTTCTTTTGATTCTGTCACAGTAGTATATCCTGCTTCTGAAATTATCAACTGTGTATGTCAAGAAGTTTTCGGAATATCATAGTAAAATATTATTAATTGCATTATAATACCTTAATAGATAGTAAGAGTTGATTTTCTACACTTTTTCTAGTACTTGCTGAACTTTTACTCCATTTCATAACTGAAGAAATTTTCCAAACAATTTTTTGTTTGATATGATTAAGTCTAGATATCTGAATTGTGAACAATAGTACATATAGAGGGTGATGTAATCCACACTATATTTTAGAACTTGCTGAATTTTTACTCCTTTTTTTAAATGAAAATTTTTTTCTTAAATAATTTCTTATTTGTAATAATAAAGTGTAGATATCTTAATTTTTAAAACTACTACATACAGATAGAGAAGTAATTTTAAAAATCATTGGTGTTCCGTTTCTCAGTCTTTAACTCTGTTTTGAAGTAATGGAAATTCATATTTTTTAATTTCGATGTTTTAGAATCAGCCTTATAGAGAATTTTGTAATGATTATAACTATTTTGGCTTAGATCCCACTACAACTAAACAACATATAAGTGACAGATAATGGCAACATTCCTTATATATGTTTCTTTCAGTTGAGTTGTTTTGCAAAAGAAAATGTGAAACTAAAAGCGACCATGCTGGTCGTACAGTGGCTAGTTTTTATTTATTACTTGCAAACCATAAAAGCGGAAGAGCGCATATTTTATTTTCAGTTTCATATTTTATTTAAGAGCATTCCATTCAATAGATGCTAAATACTCCACAGCCATCTAAAAAAAGACTTATAACTGAGCACCTAAAAAAAGCCTTATAACTGAAGTAGATTTAAAACGATGTAATGTACATCAAAAATAATTATATGAAATTGGCCAAATGTAACATCATTTAAATAACCTTAAAAAGGATCTAAAGCGTAAAACAAAACACTTGTTGACTAGTTACGCATATGGTTCTACATCAGAAATCAGAAAAGTATGTTTAATAAAACATACTATAGTTAGCATAAAAATTATTTTTCACAAATATTGGAATAGAAAAAAAATCACACAGTGTCGTTATACGATGATATTAAAAATGCCTTAAATGAAAAACAATATTGATATGAGCACGAAAATTGTCCCCTCCTGTTTACACGAGCAAACACTACTCCGAGATAATTTACTTTAGTTTATTCCTTTCCTACTAACTTTTAAAGTGTCTATCTTTAAAACTTCTTCCATGACAATCTCATTTATGACGTTTAAATGTTAGTCTTTTTTATTAGCCACATAGTTTTTCTACGTATTTGGATATGCAGTGTAATACTTTCTATGTGTGTATGCGTTTAGGAGTGAATACGAAAAGTTTAAACACAATTTGATGCCCCATAATGGGCTTAATAGAGTTTGAAAAGGTAAGCTTTTCTGTATACAGTTATACAGTTTTTAAAATACATTTAAGTATTATAATCATGCTCAAAATAACGTATTATGCGCAAAACTTAACAGTATGACATATCTAAATATGCTACATGCATAAATCTACTGAATCATGAAAGAAAGAAAACAGAATTACCACAACATAAACTTTTACGGGTTTATGATGTCATGAAATTGTTTAGTGTAAATAAAAAACAGTAAATATTATCTATATTCAATGTTTTAAGGGAAATTACAAATAACACCCACACGTTGACAGTGAACGAAAAATGTTTTCAGAAAAGGCATAACCACCTTTATTCCTCTGAATTGAGGAGAGTGAATTTAAAAATAAACATAACTATATAACTGAATTAACGAGACCTGGCATGACTTTTCAAAGCTCTGCTGCATACAGGTAAATTTCAGAGGTAGAGGCTAAAGGACGAGAGTTTTGCAGATGTTTCGAAAAACAAATATGAGAAGGAAAAAAGTTCTGTAAATTGCCTTGGATGTTATATCCTTGGTTAAAAAAGGATTAGTTTCAAATTTATCAGAGCTAGCAAACCATATTCTCAGAACACTCAATTATTCCTATATAAATGCGAAATATAAGACTCTCTTTTAGAAATTTTCTTTATGTATATATTTTAAAATTTATTATTAATTATAAGTTACAAACCAAAATATAAGTCACACCCACTTGCAGACCTTCCATTGCATGGAGTTAGTATATTTTTCTTTCAGTAAAGAAATTTCTTTTAATGTACAATCGCTTGTATAAATTTATAATATTTAAGCTTTTTATAAATTTGATACAAATTGCTTCAAAAGTTGATATCCTAACACACGGAAAAGAATAAGAGGTAATTAACAAATAGAATAAAAAATAATAAAAAATCATGCTAAAGAAGTTTAAAAAAAATTATATAATAAATACACTTGGATATATATATATATATATATATATATATATATATATATATATATATATATATATATATATATATATATATATATATATATATATGACATGATAATAAAGATAACGAAAAGTAAAATATAAATGACTATATTATTTCAATAACCTTCTAATGTGTAGACTGGAAAAAGAAGTGAAGTATCTGTTTCACAAAGACTTTTTTAATAAAGATGAAACATTTAATCAACGAACATTTCTAATATCTGGTAGCCCATACTGAAAATCCTAAGAATGAATCTTCTGCCGTTTTCTAGGAGATAGTGTGAAGACAAACTTTTTCTATAAAATCATCGGGGGCGCACAGTGTATTCTAAACATATGGGAAGCATTGTATGATACGTTCATTACTGAACTTCGAATTTGCAGAAAAATAGATGTAAGTGCCGTTTACATGTGCCAAAAACCCGGGTAAAAGCAGGGTCGTTTCTTACTTTTTCCCTACGATAGGGAAAAATGCAGGGTGGATTTTCGACCCTGCTTCGACCCAGGATAAAACCCGCTAATTACCCATGATGCATTTCGAAGCTGGGAGTAAATAACATGGCGGATTTGAACTTGTGGGAATCCATGAAAATGCAGCTAAATGATCGATGGAAGGATCTGGAACCCCTTAACGATCGCATAATTTTCAAGAAAACAGTAGAAAAGTGCCTATTTTTTCCGGAGGATTTCATTTATTTCTTGATCTATTAAAAAAAAAAAAAAAAACCAGCCCCAATTACATTATAAATAGAATGGTACTGCCATCTGGTATGTAAAATAAGAAATAAAATTTCATTTCAATAAAATTTCAATAACATTTTCATTTAAAGTGTTATGGTAAAATTAATAAATTTAATAAGTATAATCAATAATTAAAGTAACATTAAAATTTATTTATAAATTAATTATTTTAGAATTCAGAGATAAAAATTTATTTATATCTATCTATGATTTTTTTATTTATACATGACTAAAAATTACTGAAACAAAATTGAAATCAAAATTACATTTTGATTTTATAAAAGGATTTATTAAAACAATAAGTATCTTACAATTAATCTTATAATTTTAAAAAATGCACCTATCGATTGGAAAATTTTCTTTCCAGTCTTTATTACTTCAGGAATTTAAAACAATTTCTTCCCACCAAACAGAGCTTCGTAATTTTGCCCACATTCTTTGTTGTGGAAAAACTAAATTTAGCGATGAAGCCATAGATCGTACGATTATATGTAATATCCGCATCAATCTTCTAGTTCTTATATTCCTTTTTCCCTATCTATTTTCTAAATTTATTTTTAAAAACAACAAAAAACAATCGTAAACGTTCTATAATTATCAACAGCGATTGATATGTGCTGCATTTAAATAACAAATAGACGCAGACGTAATTGTGTTTTAGAAGAGGAGTGCATTGGTGGTGTAGACTTTATCTCCTGTAAGCAAGATATATGTAATCAAGGTGGGAGTTCTCAGTAGTTAAAATTTTAAGTAATGAATTAAAATATTAAGGTAAGATTAACGCGGGTAAAAGAAAAAAAATTAATAGTAAATTTAAATTAAAACAAAAATGTTAATTTTAACAGAAAAAATATAGAGTTACAAGTTAAGAAAATTTAGAAGAAAAATTAGATAAGACTAATGATCCACGGAAAACAAAAAAGTAATCATATTAAGAGGCCCAGAAAAGCAGATATCATAAGAATACAAAAAATATTTTTGTAAGTTTTTCAATCTTTTTGGATTTTTAAAGTTTTATGATTTTTTTTGTTGTTATTTTTAAGGCCTTCCCCAGGACCATACACTTCGTAACGAGATAAATGCGGAGTTCGAAGATGGAAAGCTAAAAATAGCAATACAGTGAATTTGGAAAAGTATGACACCGGCTGGGATCGAACCCATAACGTGATTTACAAGGAATGATGGTGTATGAGGATCACTTCCGCCGAATCATGTGATGGCCTTTACTTCCGGTAAGACGGGTAAAAGCAGGGTGAAAATGTGGTCCCATGTAAACGGGCTTCGAAGGTTTTCCCTATTAGCGGGTAAATCCCGGGTATTATTGTTGTCCATGTAAACGCACCTTGAACGCAGCTATTCACGTAGTCTTGAAAAACACTTAAGAATGTTGGCAAGAATAAAGCGTGGTATTTGCAGTTTTCTAGATAAAAAGCAAACGTTATGAAGGTATTGTATTAGATAAAGTAATTGATACAATTTCAGTAAATTAAAATATACGTCTATCTGTCTTATGTATGAAATTCATAAGCATGACACTTATCATCATATTTAATGAACAATAAATGTGGAATTCTATTTTACTACGGCTTCTATTTCAACAACATGTCAAATAACAATTTGAAAGCAAAATGCTTACTTTATATATTTACTTTGTATATATATATATATTGCCAGTAGTTGGTAGTAAAAAATTATGTATGTACAATGGAAATTCCCTCAAAAACAAGGTTTTTTATCAGCCGGCACGAGGCTAGATTCCATCGTTGGGGCAGAGTGACTCCTGCCCACAGCACCAAATTTCAATGTGTAGAGATTTATGTAGGTGTAGGTAAAGGCAGGAATAACTGCAATCACTTTCTTGGGGAGAAGCATCCCCTGAGGGCGTCGTTGTAACACTGTTCACGTCGGCGGTTGTCCTACCTCCACGTGGTTTCGGCCGGTGACTGGACTCTGTCCAGTCTATGCGGAGCAAGGGTTGGTGACCAAGTCTAATACCATATGGTGTTAGTACTAAATGTTTACAAAAGACCTTACATAAACATGAATCGTGGGACTCCTGTGGGTGTGGAATTACACTGAGCGACTTGTTCTTTTAGCCAATAACCGCATGCCTACGAGTGGGTCGGATAAACTTTTGGATTAGTCGAGACGAGCATAGTACTAAAAATGAAGAGAAAAACATACCACAAACACTTGGATTACAAAATATGCTCTTGAATTTAGATCAAACATAGAGCACAACATAAAGGTTAATTTCGAATACCTCAATCCTCGTTCTAACGTTTTTTTTTTTTTTTGTGTTTGAACCTAACCCTTTATATACACTGTTTTCAGTTTTTCTCTCGTTTAAAGTACTTTTTTGAGTGCCTAGAGCTTCTTTAAGTGTGTTCAAAGGCTTGATTTTGTTTACTTCACTTGCTTGATGAAGAACAAACTCTTTCAACGTTTTGGTATTATATGGCGCAGTATCAAGCGTAAGCCTTTTTTCGTACACAACATCTGAAGAGCAGCGTTTGTAGAAAGGTAGGCACATGTACAATTCTATTTATACAAAAGTGAATTTGAAAGAATTCGTTAGCAATCAGATATCAATAACAGACACATTACACGTTGCATCTTTTACAACAAAACATGTTTTGAATCGAAAGATTATTAAAAAATAATCATTCAAAATTTCCCTGATTTGTTGCAAATTAATATATAGTATATGGCGCCCGGTATAAAGGGCTTAAGTCAAAAACAGTGATTTAAATATACCAAGTTATTGGCTTTTATACCAATCGCAGAACAATAATTTCAACTTGAGTCTTTCGTACAAAGAAATGTACTTTTGTATACAAAATCGATAGACTTAAGCCTTTTATACAAGTCAAGAGACTTTTTTTATCAATACACCAAATATCTAAAAATCACTTTTTTTTATTTAAGCCGTTTATACCGGGCACCATAGATATATAAATATCTATTGTAGAGCTGAAAACATAAGGATACGCTGCGGCATTAGAAAAACTCTTTAAGATTTTACATCTGTTAATGTTTAATATGTTTTCAACACTTTTTTCTGCTGGATTCCATATCTTGGCACAAAACCTATTATTTCCAAACTAATTTACTCATAGATGGATCGAATACAAATGCAGGATTAACAGGAAACACATAAGTATGAACCCATTTCCATTTTAATTGAATTCACCAGTATGGGTAATTCATTATTCAGAACTTTCATCGTGTCTTTATTCCAGGTACTAAGAACAAATGTGTTCCAAAAACAACTTCACAATTTTTTTTGTCATTCTCAGAGAAAATAAAATTATTTTTATGTCTCATTTGAAAACATGATGTCGAGGAATCAATGACGAGAAACATTTGCATCGCATTATATATATTGCTCCTATATTCTCATGTATTATGCAACAGACGCCTGACGGATCACTTTAAGAAAGATGTTTCCTGAAAAATATAAAATGAAGAAAAACTATCGCACGAAGAGTATACAAAGACACAGATATCCAATTTTTTTCTTATGTGTAGTGAAAAATAATCGATATGCTAAAATAAGAAAGTGAGATGTTTCCTGTTTTAAAGATTCTCGCTTCCATATATTAGCATGTTATAATTAGAAATACTATTCTGTGGTTATATCGTAAGACGTGAAGGTGTGATTTTAACGTAATATTTTGGTTATTTGTTTATGCTACCACACTCCAAACATTATGTTGAGAAACTCAGTATTCACGGTGAAATTAAAAACTGTTAAGTTTCCCATTATTAAAGTTTCCGCTTACATGCACAAGCATATAATTATTAGAAATACTATGCTGTGTCTATAATAATGCAAGGTATCACAGTGTGATTTTAAATTGTTTACGCAGTCTTTTCGTTACTTGTTTATGCAGTCACATCAGAAATATACTATTGAGGAAAAATTTCGGATTTAGGCGGAAATGGATGATTCTTTAAAATTTATAGGGGTGGAATCTACTTAAAGTGTAGATAAAAACACCTTACACTAACTCTATAAAAAATTTACTTGAGTTTACTGTGAATCCATTCAACCGTTCTTAGATCGTGCTTATCTACTTTACGTGAGATGAGAAAAATAACGAAATTATGTTATCGTATATACATATAAAACTTCCGGTAATATATAGCTGATAATATAGCATACTCGGGAATTCAGAGTTGTTGAATTATCCTAGGATAATTCATATAGAATAATGATATCATATAGAATAAAGATTCATATAGAATACAGAAGGTCGTTCGCACTTTATGGAAACGATTTTGATGGTTAAGTTATATGTATAAATGCCGTATTTCTGCGGCGAATTGCTTCTATCTGATAGCCAGGATTATTGATAATAGCTCTAGCTCGCATTTTCCATGAAAGTAAACTTTCTTAGTATTGTCATGTAAATTTTCCCCGATTCCTCTTGGACCGTTTTCCAAAGTCCGTTCAGTGTTCTCGGATGCCTTTGTCCTAGGGCTCGTTTTAATAAACCGAAAGCGCAAAAGTCCATTGCAGAAGCGCAGGTGATTTTACAGGTATTTCATTTAATGGGATACACTTTAATCCTGTTTCTGATTCTTTCTTTGCTAAAAAAGAGGCAGCTGATTTAGACGTGGGACTATAGAGGCTTTGTCCATATGAAGCTCAACTTTATCAATGACCTTTTCATATAAGGCTGGGATTTTTTCCTCAAAAATTGGTTCTGAAATATCCTTCTGATAATAGAGTGAGTAAAATTTGGCTTTACTTGAGATTTTTGGATTTTTAATTTGCCGTTGTAACAAAATCCTGCAACTATCATGATTCCCTTTGGGAACTTTTCTGTACACTGACGAAGTCATCTCGTACAGTCATTCCCATCAGTTGAGCAATAGAAAATTGATCTTTTTTTATGACAGTCACTTAAATTCACCGATGTCTCATCGAGGGTTACCACAAATTTTCATTTTTCAGCAGATATGTGTTTTTCTTATAATTTTCTACAATTTGATTTCTTTCAGCAATTTGCTTTGGCAAAAGTAGATGAACTTTAGGTTTAAAAATCTTTTTTTAACTTTAAATCTTTATGAATGATTTTACTTACAGTGTCAGAAGACATTCCTAGTTTCGATGGAATGGATCTTTAAGTCGGCGGATTTTCTTTTAGGGCCAGAGACTTCATTTTCTTAATATTTAACTGAGTTTGAATAGTCTTAGGATGAGGTTTTGCGATCATGTTTTCATTTTTACTTTCAGTTAGACTTTTTTTCATTTCAAATTTAATATATTATAAATAGCTTTTATTGAAATGCCATAACCGTGATTTTTACACTGCTTTATAATTTTTTTATACAAATATTTCTCCTCGGAAAGCTCAATTACGTAACCTTCGAACCATTTATCAATTTTAGGAGCCATTTTCAAAATAAATCTTTTAATTTACATTCCAATCTTAACAAAACAGTAGCAGACAATTATTTTGAAGTTGCTAATTTTTTATCTGAAAATGCAAACGACAAAAATAAATTGCAAAATCGTTTCCATAAAATGCGAATGACCTTCTGTATAATCTCAACCAAAATGATACAGTAAATGTGATATCCATGCAACATTATATATTTTAACATTATATATTAAACAGACTGTACTACATTATAACTGTATTCTGAGGAAAATAGTTTAAAATTTGTAAGATTTCAGAAATAAAAATTTAAAACAAATAAGCTTGAAAAAAAACAAAAAAAAAATAACAAAGCGATGTTTTAGTAGACCAGGTAAACTAAAAATTTTTCATTTATTTTTTTCACATAAAAATTTATCTATACCATGACTGGTAGACGACTTCGTATTTAGATACCTTCTGTTTAAAAGTAATGCTTTTCAATAAGCAACAATCAAAAATCACAAAACTATGAGTAAATTTCTGTTAAAGCTTTAATTAGGAAATTCTCAATCTATCAAACTTTTTTCCCTTACCATGACGTTTTTTCCCTACCAACTGCAAACATTCAAAGAGATTTCATGCACTCTTCTCTTCCGATGTATAAATTTTCGCATGCGTTTCAAAAAATTAGTATTTGCCCTTTAAAAGCGTTTTGAATAATGCACGTTAATGTTATAGAAATAAATGAGTATTTATTGTCACTGAACATTCTTATAGTCTCTCGAATATTTCTTTACCTTTTATTATTTCAAACCACTTATAAGTAGTTCACATAATGGTTATAAGGGCGTTAACAGCCTATCAACTTTTCGCTTACTTGTATATCTTAAGTTCTCTTCAGAAAAAATAAAGCTTCTTATGTATAAAAAAATCATTAGGCCGGTCCTAATGTATGGTTCGGAAACTTGGTCACTAACAAAAAATGGAGAATACAGAATTGCAGTCTTCAAGAGAAGGGTTCTCAGAAGCATCCTTGGTGATGTCAAAGAAAATGGCCTATAGTGGAGACCTTTTAATTCAGAAATCTATAGAATTTATAAAGAGCCCGATATTATGAAAAGTTTTAAAACTAAAAGAATGAGCTGGGCCTTTTATATTGCTAGAATAGATGAAAAGGATCCAGTAAATATTTTCGTTGCAAGAGCCTTACTATATATATATATATATATATATATATATATACATATATATATATATATATATATATATATATATATATATATATATATATATATATATACATATATATATATATATATATATATATATATATATATATATATATATATATATATATATATATATATATATATATATATATATATATATATATATATATATATATATATATATATATATATATATATATATATATATATACATTTATATATATACATACATATATATATATATATATATATATATATATATATACATATATATATATATATATATATATATATATATATATATATACATACATATATATATACATACATATATATATACATACATATATATATACATACATATATATATACATACATATATACATACATACATATATACATACATACATATATATATATATATATATATATATATATATATATATATATATGTATATATGTATATATATACAGGGTGTCCCAAAACGACCGCATAAACTCTGCACGGCTAGATTCCTCGTTGGGAGTACATAAAAACTACCCAAAGAAGCGTTCATGTGCGATCCATAGTTTACGAGAAAAATACGAAAAACACAGTATGACTTCACTGCCAGTGCAAGAAAAAACACTTTATTGAACATATCAACAGCATGCACAATTTAAAGCAGATGTTCAACGTGTCCGCCGTGCATGTCGAGGCAGGAATGAGCACGCCGTGGTATGGCTGTCACCACACGATGCAGCATCGCGGGGTCCACCGAAGTACAAGCAGCATGCAGACGAGCAACTAAGTCCATTTGTGTTGTCACTACGTCTCGATACACCAGTTCCTTGAGTTGGCCCCATAGGAAAACATCCAATGGTGTAACATCTGGCGAACGTGGCGGCCATAGAACCGGACCCCCACGTCCAATCCAGCGTCCGGGGTATTCCATATCCCGCCAACCACGTACAGGAGCACAGAAATGCGCCGGAGCCCCATCATGCTGGAACCAAAGTCCCTGTATTGCCGCTAATGGTATGTCATCGAGGAACTCGGTTAAGACCTCATTGAGAAACACCAAGTACGACTGTCCCGAGAGCCGTTCAGGCAACAGATATGGTCCAAGCAGGCGATCTCCGAGTACGCCGGCCCACACGTTAAGAGACCAACGTTCCTGATGTTTCTGCGGCCGGATTGCATGCGGATTGACCTGGGACCACATATGGCTGTTGTGATGGTTGAATAAACCATCACGAGTGAAACATGATTCATCAGTCCACAGGATATGTGCAATGAAACCATTATCTGTGTTCTGTTGCTGCAACAGCCATTCACAGAAGGCCACGCGTTTCTGAAAGTCATCTGGTTTCAGACCTTGCACGGTTGTGTACCGAAATGGGTGTATACTCTCAGACCATAAAATCCTGTGCACAGTACTTTTACTCGAAGTCATCTCACGGGCTAATGCGCGTGTGCTTACCTCGGGCGTCTCTTCTACCCGCTGCAGTATTGCATCCGCCTGTGCTACCGTCAGGCCGCTCCGCGGTCTTCCAATATCGTGAAGATTGGCTGTTGGCAAGACGCTTTCCGTATTTCGCAGTCTGTCGTCCAACCTACGGATGACGTTGACATCGGGAGAAAGGCGGGACGGATATCAACGGGCATACTCCCTAGTAGTTCGTAAGGCATTTCCATTACATCGGCCGTAAGTCAAGTACATGTCGCAGTAGTCACGGACGGAGTACATGGCCACCATACGAAGACTAACGGTAGTTGCAAGATGCAGCCTTTTAAATACCAGTTCAACGGCGGCTTACCATCATTACATGGCGCGCGCGTATGCATGACGCGATATGCGCGGCGAACGTTTTAAACATTATCATCTGGAAAGAAATGCAAGTATTGTTGTTGATATGTCCAATAAAGTATTTTTTCTTGCACCGGCAATGACGTCATACTTTGTTTTTCGTATTTTTCTCGTAAACTATGGATCGTACAGGAACGCTTCTTTGGGCAGTTTTTATGTACTCCCAACGAGGAATCTAGCTGTGCAGACTTTATGCGGTCGTTTTGGGACACCCTATATATGTCAGAATTTAAGTGGGAAAAGAATGATTACCTTAAAATTAAAGGAGGCTTGGGAATTAAATTATATTCGTGGCGTAATTCGCCTCTAATTGTTCGTATTTCAAGACGTGAATTGGGAAAGGGAAATTCCCCTATTCATTTTGTAATCTTGGCGTGCCTGTGGGTTCTGCGGTCGAGGAGGAAACATTATAATTCTCCTTGAAAAAGTCTGGTTTGGGCTGTGCGCATGTGCAGGGAAAGTTGACGCTCGGAGATGCCCGCGAATTTTTGTCAGAACGTGGGATTTAATCGTTGCTGGTGGATCCGTGTCAGCTGGATCCACAATTTTAAAATGGCGAGCGCTCAAATATGCGCTACTTGGATCAGTGGTTGCTGGAAGGAGAAATAAATTAGACTTGATTTCGTTGGAACTATGTTTGTTTATTGGATTTAGACTACTTACCACTCGCCACCAGTATTAACATGATGACTGCAAATTAATGTGAAAACAGGCAAACCACACGCCTGTCAGTAGTCGGCAGTGATGAAATCTACAGCAGGGGACGATGAACAAACCCAATGGAATAGCGCACAGGCGCGAAAAAATTTTATAAAGAGTGTAACATTTAGATAAAGTGATTTAATTTAAGATACGAAAAATTGAACGATGGCAACGACAAATAACGAAAAGGACTTAAAAGTGCAGAGCTTACACATGGATGACAGTTATGTGGAACAGACTTTGGCCCAAGACGAAACGAAGAGTGGCGAAACAGAAACAAAACACGAAAAAGATAACCAACAAGACGATGAAAAATATCAAAAAAATGCCGAATGCAGAAGTACAGTGGCGGAAGTAAGATTCAAAAATGCGAAATAGTTGCTGTTTCTGAAATTTGACAACATTCTCCCTTGGCTAGAATTATTTGAAAATAAATGCCATACGTTTGGACTAGACGATACATGGAAAACGGAAAATATATTGAATTATGTTGAGAATGACGTCCAAGAAACAATCATAGCCACTCAGTTATACAAAGAAGATTTTGAAGACATCAAAAAGAATTTGATATCAATTTATTCGAAAAGTAGGGAACAAATGGTCAATGAATATAGACATTAGAAGCTAGAAAAAAACAACGATTTATTTGCATATTATAAAGCGAAGATAGAATTGGGAAAATCCGTAAATTATGCCGATCAAGAAATTATAGAAACTTTAACATTGGACCCCTCAAATGCGGACTTTACTATCCTTGCAAGATATAAAGACACCATACCAATGGCTGACAATAGCAAAGAAAATTCATATACCAAATTCGACGACGGAAATATGTGAGCAGAGAGGTGGAAACTCGAATTCATCGACAAGACGACAACAATTTTATTCTCAGCCAACAGATGATCGACGGCGATGGACAAATTATGACTCCCATTTCAGTGGCAGAGAGGATTCGAAGATACCAAAATCGTGATCAACACGACATAATCAGGACATTCAACCACCAACATCATAACTCGAACAGTTACCAGAACCGCTACCGACGAGAGGATAACACTAATGACGGAACATGACTAATAATCGAAGCTCGGGTGAGTGTCAAAATTTTTCCATGTCTTTTAGACAGTGGTTCGACGGTAACTATTTTAAGTTCAAAATTCCTAAAATTATTGACAAAATTTAATGAAAAAGATAGTAATAATGTATAAATAAAGCAGACTGTTGGTAATGTAATTATGCAAATTTTAATAGAATGTGTAGTAAAAATAGGAAGTGTTAAAAGGAAAATTGAAATTCTGATAATTGATAGTGAGTTACCCTATTTATTATTGAGTTTACAGCATATTCAGTTATTTAAATTAGATGTTAATTTTAGAAATTTTAGAGTGTATCAATTTGTTTATGAGATAAATGTCGTGTTGCCTGTCTTCAATTATTTATTTTTTTTGGGCGAGATTCGTAAATTATTTGGGTTAGTACAAATTATTTATAAGTAATAGGTATTTGGGTGCGTTGTGTTTTTATCTATTTCCTTGAATACAACCCAAAGCTCTAGACAGATTTGCAACCGAACAGGTCAAACAAACTTTGCTTCTAAAACCTTCCTTTATATCAACTACAAAAAACAAAGATGACTGACTCCAAAACAAAATAAAATTGATTTATTTATAACCTTATCTATTTACAATTTAACTCAAAAACCGAATCACCAAATCTTCGCACACAGTTTACACATTTTACTAATCTTTTAGCCTTTTCTCCTCGATTAATATCGAATGACATGTATTTAATTAAATCTACACCTTTTGGATTCAGGGAGCATAAATTTATTTATTTTACCTAAGGCAAAGAACTACTGTCTCTCAAAATCTATATTTTAAAAAACAAGCAAGCATTGATCCTGCACTCAATCATTCAAATTTTCGATGTTGGGTCTGAACAAGACAAAATGATTTGACACTCACTCTATTGGATGCTGACCGCACTGGGTGTCGATGCCACCATCGGGCATGGGGTCTCCTTTCTTCTTTCTCGGGTCGCCGGCATTCAACATCTTTCGGCTGTCGTGGGCATTCTTGGCTCTATCGTGGGCTTCTGAGCTCTGTCGTGGACATCTGTTGTGGGCATCTATCGTATGTTTCTTCCGTGCTTTTCAAAAGATGGGGGTAGTTGTCAGACACTTGATGTCCTCAAGCTCTCTCAATCGAAAACTTTTCTAATCTCCGGGACGACTCAATAGGAACTCCAATGTGAAGGTGCAATTCTCTCCACCTCTACTCTCAATTATTTATTGGTGAAGGAAGCAACCAGATTCTCATCATCAGCAAAACAAACTCTCGTATCATGATCATGAGGTTATGATACCGGGACACATCAACCGGATCTCTGCTCCGCTATACGACATATTTCTTCGGGAAACTCCCGGGCAAGCTCAACTATTCCTCGACAGTTAAAATAGTAACACTTCATCACCTGCGATGCTAAGCACCTGGTAAAGAGAAACCCGGGCCGCATGCATAAGTGAATCGTCGAAAAAAACTCTAAGTCTTCTATTTATTTATTTTTTTATAACAATGTCCACGCCTTCTCGTGACTCCTAATCCATTCAGGAAAGCTTTCAAAAATCCACTACTTAGCCTCCATTTTCATTTCTTGGATTGGATAATCCCATAACTCATGCACGCCTTCCTTGCGTCATACAACAGACCACCCAAAGTCCAGTCCACGTGTTTTGCGGTCTACAGGCCCAATAAATTCTTTACAATAGGGTATTTTACTTTAATGTCAAACCCTGGTGCCATCTCCTTATCTGCGTCTGCAATCACCTACCCCCTATCGCGCACCGCCGCTTTTAAATTGGCTAATGCGTAAAAGACGACCGTTCCGTCCTCTAATCAAAGGCGGCTTCCTAGCATTCTAACCGAAATGTGATGAAAACCGCCTTCAATCACTTTATCTCTCTAAAAATTTTAATTTTTCTTTAAAATCGAAAGCGCTTCACACAATAAAGTTGTATGATGATTGTAAATTTTTAAGTCCTATTGCTTTTCATGTTCAAAATAAGAACTTTAAAAATTATGATGAAAATTTGTATTATGAAAATAAGTATTATGCTGATAATTGTATATATAAATTAGGAAGAGTCAATAAGAATGCGTATAAAGGTAATAATTTTTATGGTACTAAGACTTCTTATAATGTAAAAAATTTCTAGAAGAAGTAATTTTGAAAAGAGAAAAAAATTTGAAAATAATCACTCTCTTGAGCTTAATCCTAGAAATGTAAAAAAGAGATATTGTGTAAACCAGGGTATTGAAACTGTTTTAGTTAATAAATGTGTCACACCGAATTATGACCAAAGCAAGAGTATGAACAAATCTAATGTCAAATTTGAAAATTTTCAATGTGTAAAAAATAATGAATGTGATGTTCTAAATTATAAGGAGGAATCAGGTATCCTCGATGGTGCTCTGAATGCTCTTTTTAAAAGGCCCAGTGATGTTTTGGAAAGTTTGGCCCCAGAACAAATACCTGAGGACTGGTCAAAATTAGATTGCATTTTAGGGAAATTTGATAAAGTATTTTCAAGAGATAAATATGATGTAGGAAAAATAAAATTAGAACCTCAAAGAGTCCACTTAACTTCAGAACTAACAATAGCTCTTAGACCTTATCGTGCCTCACAAACTGAAAATTTGGAAATACAAAAACAAATAAATGAGTTGTTAAAAGCAGGATTTATTAAACCATCCCATTCACCATTTGCATCACCAGTGTGTTTGGTAAACAAGAAAGGAGAAGGAAAAACTCATTTATGCATAGATTATCGTAAATTAAATTCAATCACAAAATTTGATTCAGAACCTATTCCAAGAATAGATGACATCTTAGACCAACTGACCCATGCAAGGTACTTCTCAACACTTGACTTAACCCATTTAAGACTGGCGTTACGAAAATGCAACATTAATTTCTGTATTTTTTAAAGGCATGTTCTAAGCTTTGTATGTCTGAAGTAACATTTTTATTTTATTCTCTATACTTTAACTGATCATAATGAATTTTTTGTTTCCACATTTGCCCGCTTTTAGCACTTGCAAAAAATTATTTTTTTCTGGTGTTTTGAAAGTGAAAAAAATGACTAATTTCAAATAATAACCTTAGATAGCAGCACATGTTAAATTTCCGATCTGATGCTTATTCCGAGTTTACTAGAGACTAAAGAACAAAATGGATTCAACAGGTAAGGCATAATTTTTGTTTTTATGTTTCTCAATTCATATTTTTAAAAATGTTGCGAAAACGCAACATCAGTCCAATGTGTATAACTTAATTCCAATGTGTATTATTAGTGCTGCCTAGTTTTTATGCAGTAGATTGGTATTTTTTCATTTCAGATAAGTTTGTCTCTAGATAAAAGCGATTTTTGGCATTGGAAGAGACATTGGAGTATTTTCATGGGCTAGATGATGACGATATTTCAGAATCGTCCTCAACAGAAGCTAATGATGAACCTTAATTCGTCAATATCCCTCCAGATCCGGATGATTTGACGGATGAAGAAGCTATTGATGATAATATTGCCGCTTAAAGCCTTTCCCGTCAAAGACTCTGTTGCTGAATGGTCAACGCACCGGATTGCTGAGCAAGAGGTCCCCGGTTCGAAGCTCTACATTATTTTAATTTAATTCTAATTCTATTTCTGTTAGTTCTAGAAGTTGCTAGAACATTCTTTAATTTCCTGTAACGGCGTTCCGGAATATTCTGTTGATGGATAAAAGAGCAAGTAGCTCAACCTGTGAGTTCAGTTCTGAGTTCTATCAGCTAAGTGTTGTGTGCTAATAAACAGCGTTGTATTCCCTCTACGTGTGTGTTCAATCCATACGACTACCATCTACGCGACATCTTTGGTGGAGGCGCCGGGTATTCAGTTCAGTCTGGAAGCAGAAGAAATACGAAGAAGCCGTAGACTTTTAAATCTTCCTCCGGAATACGGTCTTTACGTAGCCGCTCCACGAAAGCGATTCCCGGCAATGCCTGAAGGAGAAGTCAAGCCACAAACCGTCCTGCTGTCTCCAGCACTAATTAGGGAACCGAGAAAGCCGACAATTTTTAGAGGCGATCCTGGACAAGATCCAACCAAGTGGTTAAAAGAATACCTTAGAGTATCAAAATTTAATCAATGGGATGATACTCTATGTCTTGCGAACGTCTACTTTTTTCTTGATGGGACCGCCAAAATATGGTTTGAAAATAACGAAGATCTGCTGAATTCATGGGACGACTTCGAAAGAGAACTGAAAAAAACTTTTGGTGACTCTCAGCTATATATACGGCGAGCTAAGGATTGCTTAAAATGCCGAGCGCAGAGAGCTGGGGAAGCTACACAATCGTATATCCAAGATGTTTTAGGACTCTGTAACCAAATTGACCCGGCCATGTCAGAAGACGATAAAGTGTCCCACTTAATGAAGGGCATCGCAGAAGAGGTGTACCAGGCCTTATTAACTAAGGAGATAAAAACGACAGTCGATTTCAGTAAATGGTGTCAGTACATTGAGGAAATGCAGCAAAAGCGAATAGGACGTCAGAAATTCAGTCGCTTGCCGAATGTTGTCCCAATTGCCTCCGTCGACGAGGAACAAGATCTAACCTCACTGATCCGTAAAATTGTCCGTGAAGAGATACAGCGATTAACTACACTCCGAATTGAAGAGCCCCAAACAGGCGTACAAACCATAGAAGCAATTGTGAGAGAAGAGGTTGAGAAATCTTTGGGTCCCATATCTAGTGGAAGCTTCCGAAGGTCGACTCCCACATACAACCGCAGCATCCACCCGACATATAACAGGCCGGAGCCGGCACAGGAACAATTACCCCGAAAAACCGACGTGTGGCGTACGACCGACAATCGTCCCGTTTGCTTTCACTGTGGCCGCCCCGGACATGTTGTTCGCTATTGCCGGGATAGAAGAGCAATTTTTAATGCTTACAGAGCTGATAGAGGAAACACAGCCCAGCGACGCGTGATCTCCCAGAACACCGCCGACGAATCCAGCCGAACGTTTGAAAGAAGTCTGTCGCCTAGCCCTAACAGAGGTCGATCGCCTACTCGTCGCTTCAGATCCCCATCGCCGTATAGACGTTCCAGTGTCTCACCTGGCCGAAGAAATGAGGAAAACTAAGCAGTGCGACCTTCCTTGGAGGTGAGGCCGCTGAAAAACAAAATCCTCCCGCTGCCGCAAAGATGACGAAGAATTATCTAGAACTAAACATTGACAGTCAACCAGTACGTGCACTCGTGGACTCCGGCGCATCATTTTCTGTCATCTCAGACCAATATAGAAGTCAGCTGCGAAAGATTATGTTCCCAATCAACGGAAGCATACTCCTCAAGGTCGCCGACGGAAGTCACGTCCGTCCAATAGGGAAATGTGTTCTTCGCTTAAACATCAATGGTCTAATACGTCCCTTTGAGTTTACAGTTATGCCGAACTGCAGTCACAATGTTATACTTGGTTGGGATTTTCTCGAAGCCTCGAGAGCAGTCGTCGACTCTGGCCGATCGGAACTAGTGTTTGAGGAAATGATGTCAGATCCTGAATCTGCTGAGACATGGCGAGTGAACACCCTTCAAGACTGCGTCGTACCTCCGCACTCTATTTCAAAAGTAATTGTCACGAATCCCAAAATTACTGCGATCACAGATGTCATAGTGGAGGGAAATCGACTACTGCTGCTGGACAAAGAAGTTGCGGTGCCCTCAACGATCCTGACGTTTTACGACGGTACAGCCGAACTCTGGGTCACGAATGCTCAACCAGAAGTTAGGTTCATTCCCAAACGCATGTGTGTGGGCTATGCAGAGACTCTAGACGAGAGGTATCTTAACTGCATCTCCAGTGCGCATATCTGCTCAGCCGCCAAGTTGAAATCGAGCCCTTCTCCGGTCGACTATTCCCAAATGCTAGCCCAAGATCTCACGGTAGAACGAAAACAGCGACTCTTAGAATTACTTTCTGAGTTTCCTGAAATTTTTGATCAATCAAGAAAAGCCGGAACAAAAGTAAATGTGAAACATCGTATAATCACTGGCAATCATCTACCGATTAGCCAAAGGGCTTACAGAGTATCTCCTGCGGAGCGTCGAATTATTCAAGAGGAAGTAGAAAAGATGCTAGACAGAGATGTTATTCAACCATCGGAGAGCCCATGGTCGTCCCCAGTTGTCCTCGTGAAGAAAAAGGATGGAAGTTGGCGATTTTGTGTCGATTATCGTCGGCTCAACAAAATTACGAAAAAAGATGCCTACCCTCTGTCACGTATTGACGACACATTAGACAGCTTAAAAGGAGCCAAGTTCTTTTCGTTGATCGATCTCTATTCTGGCTACTGGCAGATTGAAGTGGACGAGGCAGATCGCGAAAAGACAGCTTTTATCACACCAGAAGGACTTTACGAGTTCAAGGTCATGCCCTTTGGTCTGTGCAATGCGCCGGCAACCTTTGAAAGAATGATGGATAACTTGCTACGACACCTAAAATGGACCATGTGTCTGTTATCTAGACGACATTGTCATGTTTTCGGAGACCTTCGACGACCATCTTAAACGTCTGAATGTCGTACTTAAATGCATCCAAGAAGCTGGGCTTGTCCTAAATCCAAAAAAATGTCTCTTCGGGGCGGAACAAATTAAGATTTTGGGACATCTAGTATCGGAAGGAGGTGTCCGCCCCGATCCAGATAAAGTAAAGGCTGTGAAGTGTTTTCCCACACCCAAAAGTGTGCACGACATCAGATGTTTCCTAGGACTCTGTTCTTATTACCGCCGCTTCATCAAGGATTTTTGTCATCAAGCTCAACCCTTACAAATGTTGCTGAAAGGTGACTCTAAATTTCGTTCGGGACGTGAGCAGTCGGATGCTTTCGATCGGCTAAAGGAAGCACTGATGTCTGACCCTATACTGGGACTTTACGACGAAAACGCCGAAACAGAATTGCGAACGGACGCCAGCGGCTATGGTATTGGAGCAGTCTTGGTTCAAATACAGCATGGAAAAGAAACAGTTAATGCCTATGCTTCGTGGACACTAACCAAAGCATAGAAAAATTATTCCACGACTGAAAGAGAATGCCTTGCCGCCGTATGGGCTGTTCACAAGTTTAGACCATACCTCTTCGGCAAACACTTTTCAATCGTAACAGACCACCATTCGCTGTGTTGGCTAACTAATCTAAAGGATCCCTCAGGAAGACTTGCGAGGTGGGCCTTGCGACTACAAGAGTATGACATCTCGATTGTTTACAAGAGCGGAAAGAAACACAAGGACGCTGATAGTTTGTCCCGAAATCCATTGGAAGAAGACAATATACCATCGGAAGTCATCGCCGCTATAGATTTTGCTAACGTTGCTGACGAACAAAGAAAAGATCCAAGACTTGCGGAGTTAATACGGACTCTAGGAAATCGCGAAACAGTGAAAGGAGAATTTGAGCTGATTGAAGACGTACTATGTAAAAAGAGTTTCGATCCAACCGGCAAGAAATGGCTTCCTGTCATTCCAAAGCATCTAAGTCAAGACATTCTTCAATGTTTCCATGACGCACCCACGGACGGACATCTAGGATTCGTCAAAACGTACGACAGAATAAGGAAGCGGTTTCACTGGCCAGGGCTCTACCGAAATGTGCGACGATATGTCATGCACTGCCGGGAATGCAAGCGTAGGAAAGCCGTTCCACAGAAGCCACCGTGTCATCTAATGCCTATACCGCCTGCTGTTGCGCCATTTCATCTCATTGGGATAGATCTCCTTGGGCGTTTTCCAAATTCGACCACTGGAAATAAATGGATCGTAGTCTGCACCGACTATTTGAGTCGCTATGCTATTACAAAATCCCTGAAAACTGCTGAAGCTGCGGAATTAGCGAGGTTCCTCGTCGAAGATATACTTCTAAAACATGGAGCGCCCCGAGTTATCATCACCGATCGAGAGCAAATGTTTCAATCAAGACTTGTTTCAGATATCATCCGGTTGTGTAACATTAGTCATCGAATGACGACAGACTACCATCCCCAGACCAATGGCCTTACTGAGCGATTCAACAAAACACTAGGCGACATGTTATCCATGTACGTAGACGTAGAACAGAGAAACTGGGACGAGATACTGCCGTTTGTGACCTTCGCTTACAACACCGCTAAACAGGATGTAACCGGATTCACACCTTTCTATTTACTTCATGGTCGAGAAGCCGAAACAACGCTCGACACTCTTTTTCCCTTCTGCCCTGACGTGGAGAACGACTATACTAAGCATCTTGTCGTGAAAACCGAAGAGGCAAGGCAGTTAGCCAGACTACGAACCCTAGAGGCGCAAGAAAAGGACCGTCGGCGTTATAATTCCAAGCACAGGGTGGTGTCCTATGCACCTGGAGATTTAGTATGGATTTTCACGCCTGTTCGGAAAGTAGGCTTGTCCGAGAAACTGCTTAAAAAATACTTCGGACCATACCAGGTGTTACGACGATTATCTGACGTAACCTACGAAGTCCAAGACTATGAGCCAACATCAAGACGCCGGAAAACGATAGACACCGTCCATGTTCTTAGAATGAAGCCTTACTACGACCCTGAATTACAAGCACAACATCCGAATGGTGATTCCTCAACATCTGAAGACGGCCATTGTGAAGAGGATCCGCCTACCAATGTAAAGAATGATTACACCGGACCACAAACACGTTCCAGATCAAAAGTTGCTAGCAGTTAGGCAACCTAGGACAGCGGGACGCTGTTCTTCTAAGGAGGGAGCAATGCCGCTTAAAGCCTTTCCCGTCAAAGACTCTGTTGCTGAATGGTCAACGCACCGGACTGCTGAGCAAGAGGTCCCCGGTTCGAAGCTCTACATTATTTTAATTTAATTCTAATTCTATTTCTGTTAGTTCTAGAAGTTGCTAGAACATTCTTTAATTTCCTGGAACGGCGTTCAAGAATATTCTGTTGATGGATAACAGAGCAAGTAGCTCAACCTGTGAGTTCAGTTCTGAGTTCTATCAGCTAAGTGTTGTGTGCTAATAAACAGCGTTGTATTCCCTCTACGTGTGTGTTCAATCCATACGACTACCATCTACGCGACAATATTTTATGTGAAAATGTCGAATCACCTAAAGACATTACAGGTGAAATCGACATTTTTTTTCTAATAAATGTAAAAGTAAGCAATATAGTAAGAAAAAGGAGCATATTGTATGGGAAAAATGAATACTCTACAAGGATGTAATGAATCCTAAAATAAGTTTATTAGAGTTTCAGAGATCTATATCTTTGAGAGAGCCATATCTTTGATAAAAAGGCTTGAAGAAAAGTAGCTGTTTTACCTGAAACTTCACATATTGGAAGACCATCTTCAATTCAAAATCTAATTCTCAACAAAATTTGGAAAGACCGTATGGGCCATATTATTACTAAAAATAGTGAAAATAAACAAAAAAAATGTAAACACTGCAAATGTTAAACAATTACTGTATGTAATAAGTGCAATGTACCTCTTCATGCGAAATGTTTCAAAGATTTTAAAATTTTTTTTAAAAATTTTATAATTTTAACTTTTTTATATTTTTAAAATTTTTATACCGCTTTGGACTGATGTTGCAAAAACGCAACATTTTGTAACTCTCGTAAAAATAAATTTAATTTTATGGAAACAACTTATTTGTGTAATTAATGTTCTATGAAGTGTTAAAAAACTGTTTGGTGCCTTTCCAATAAAGAAAACATGGAGCGGTCCTAAATGGGTTAACTTTGGGTTATTGGCATATTGCAATACATGACAAAGACACAGAAAAATTAGCTTTTACTACAAATTTTGGACTATATGAGTGGCCCAGGCTCCCCTTTGGTTGGAAGAATGCTCCAAGTGTTTTTCAACGAGCAATTAGACAAATTTTAAACAAGTATCAAATAAAATATGCACTAAATTACTTTGATGACATAATAATTTTTTCTCAAAATTTTAATGAACTAATGCAACACTTGGAAGAATTTTTTCATATCTGAAAACAAGAAAATATCAAACTAAAGAAATCAAAGTGTCAATTTGCAAAGAAAGAAATAAATTTCTTAGGTTATGAGGTGTCACAAGGACAATATTCTCCGTAAAATACAAACATTTGAGACAATAAAAAAATTGTTACCACCCAAAAATGTAAAAGAACTCCAAAGATTTTTAGGTTCCATAAATGTATTTTAAAAGTTCATTCAAGATTATGCAAAGTTAAGATTACCACTCAACAAATTATTAAAGAAAGATGTAAAATGGAACTGGTTCCCTGAATGTCAAATGTCATATCAAAAATTAAAAGATGAGTTAATTTCAAAACCAATTTTGACTTTATATAATCCAAATTATCCATGCCACTTGTACGTTGATGCCAGTCAAGAAGCAATACCTGCAGTTTTGAAACAAAAACATCCAAATGGACAATTACACCCAATAGCTTTTCATTCCAGACAATTAAGAAAACATGAGAAAAATTATGCCATAACTGAGCTTGAATGCTTGGCAATAGTTGTTGATTCGATTGACAAATATCACTGTTATTTACATGGCCAGAAACAATACATTCTGATCACTCTGCATTGCAATGGCTAAAAAATGTAAAAAATTTAACTGTCAGGATATTTAGATGGTCATTAAAATTATCAATGTATGTTTATGATATAGTGTATATTAAACGAAAATGCAATCATGAGGTTAATATGTTATCCAGAAAACCTGTAAGTCATTTTGTTAATCAATATTGTTATTTCCTAAGCACAGGTGAAATAATTAAAGGACAGTGGGATGAGAATATATATAACATTAAGTATAAAAATATAATGGAGTCTTAACTGTAAAAAAGAAAAACTTAGTCAAAATTGTAGTTCCGCCATCACTAAGAGTAAACTTAATAAATTCAGCTCATGAAATGTTTGGTCACCCAGGTGTGAAAAAGATGTTAAAGTTAATTTGCCCAATTTACTATTGTCAAGTCATAATTGTAGACATAATAAATTTTGTTCGTTGTTGTGAAACCTGTCAAAAGAATAAAAAATCAACTCAGAAAAAATTTGGCCTCATGGAGCAAGTGCCTGTGGCGAAAAAACCATTTGACTTAATTTCAGTTGATACTGTTGGGGGTTTCAATTATTACAATTCAACAAAAAAAATCTTCATCTTGTAATTGATCATGCAACCAGATACATATGGACATTCCCCTCACAGAGTGTAACCAGTGAAACATAAACAAATTGCTTGAGACAAGTTTTCAATATTAAGGTTCCAAAACAAATACTCAGTGATAGAAATGCCGCATTCACTTCTTCCAGATTTAAGAAATTTTTGAAGCATCACAATGTACGACAATTATTGACCAGTTCGCATAGACCTCAGACAAACGGGAAGAATGAAGGATGTAATCAAACAATAGTAGCAAAATTAAGATGTAAAGTAAATTCTTCTTCGAAAAAAATTCCCTGGACAAAAATTTTAGAACAAGTAACTTCTGAATACAATAATCAGCCCCATTCTGTGACTGGTTTTTCCCCAAACTACCTTTTATTGGGAATAGTACCATATGATTCACCTTTGCCCATTACAACTTCATTAAATTACCCACCTGTTGAGGAAGCCAGGAAAATTGCAGTGAAAAGAACTATTCAACACCATAAAATTAATAAACAAAGATATGATAAACATTTTGTTCAGTCAAATTTTAAAATTGGTGACTTAGTGATGTACGAAGAATCTAAATATCCAAATTCAAGAAAACTAGATCCACCTTATTCAGGCCCCTATACAATTTTAAGTCAACTATGTAATGTAAATTTTGAAATTAACAGGCCAAATCAATATACTGGAAAAGCAACCGACATTGTACATTCAACAAGATTAAGACATTTTCATCCACAAAATGAGTTTAAATTAAGATAAATTTCAGTTCCTGCTTGGGGGGGGGAAATAAGGAAAGTTTTGTACTAATTGCAAATAAAATTGAAATTGTGAATTTTGAATGTTAATAATGATAAAACTATGAAAATTAAATTGTATTTCTGAAATTAAGGAAAAACTATAATATGATTTGTATTGATTTTTATTTGACTTTAACAATTGTATGATATGAGTTAAAATTTAAATAACTGTTGAAAGAACTTTTTCTAAATCTTCAAAATCTGAGTATGTTGTAATGTTTATCACTAGTTTATAATGTTTTGAATTGTTTTATAAGCTGAACTGTATGTGATATTTGCCCAATTATGACCAACCTCAAGCTCAGAGATCCATTTCTTTTGGTTTTATTTCCTTTGTGTTGTCTAAAAATAATTTAAAAAAAACTGTCTTCATTTAAACTTTCTACTAGAAAATTGTTTTATGTGATGTTTTGGATCTTCTGAGTCAACCACCGATTATGACAAGTCTAATTCTTTTACCTTTTTTACTTTCCCTCTTTCTTGAAGTTCTATACTATCACCCACTTCTACCCACGAGTTGGAAGTCATCCCAATTACCTAATCATTTGTATATAAACAATTCTACGTGTCAGTCACTTTAAGTTCTGAATTAATCCAAAATAAACAAAATAATGACCAAAGACGGGCTGTGGGGTGACCGCTCCTTTGTCCTCCCTTTCCTTCAGGTTTCTGTTGACTCATGTTTACCCCATTGGAATTCATGAGTGAAAGGATTACCCTTTTCCTCTTGGTTGGCTGGGTGTTAAATCCTTTCCTTTTTCTGGAGTCAATGAGGGAATACTGATCTCTTTTGAGCCTTTCCCAACCTAGAGTTTCAGTGTCGTGCACTATACGCACCAATTTTTCACTCTAAATTTTGTTTAGAGTTGTCAGTTGTGGTTAAGACGGTGGGAAATTGTTGAACCTGCTCTCCTCTGACCCAACTAAGCACTTGTTCACTCAACTACACAAACACACACAAACAAAACATACACCTTGAATTAAACAGAATGTACACAGATGAAGGAGTGGTACACCAGTACCAGAAGTGAATGAATAATGAAATAATAATGAATAATAATGAATCTATCATTGTGAAATATTAAGGTGAATGAAGTGTAAATTATAAAATGTTTTGATAAATTTAAATTGGTGATTATGTTGTAAAAGAAAAATATTGTGAACTATAAATAATGTGTACAAATATTTTCAATTTAATATGTAGTATAAGTCGAAGGTATAACATAACTCTAAAAGGATAAATTGTATTGGTATTGATGTTAAACTAAATTTGTGATGTTCGGTGATTAAAAGAAATGAGAAAAATAATCCCACGGGAAAAAAGATAAAATGTTTATATTCTTTTTCAACCACTAATATGTTTTTGTCTTTGAGTCTTACAAGGACATATGACTCCAGGAAGCCTCCAAACAAAACGGTCGACCGCAGTTTCTTTTTGTTTCTCATAGATAATTGTTCTTTTCATTTTACGTCCATTTTCATATTACCATAATCTGTGTAGATAAACTCAATATTTATAGAAATGTAAACTAGAACTGTTGTAAACTAGAAGGTGAGTGGACAGCTTACAGGACTATCAAACAATAAACCACCAAGAAAAAAGGTAAGACATTATTAAGCCTGGACTTATTACAAAATACTTACTGACAGTCCACGGCTTGCAATTTTTCTGTTAATTGTTTTTAAATTCATCAAAAAAATGTTCCTAAAGGAGACTTAAAGTGATAATTCCAGGTGATGTTTTATCCATGTGATAGATAGCAATTATGGTTGTAGAGGTATAATGTAGTAATTTTTAAGTGATATTTTTATTTTTATAATGATATATTTTGAGATAGTGTTGTAATATCTTCCTATTTTGTTTCAAGTCATCACTAATATAAAATAATATACTGTACAACTCAAGAATATTTTTAATGTAATTTGGGAATAAATTGTAAACTGTGTATTTTTAGAACCACTGCTCCAAGTCTTACAGAAGAGAAAGAGATTATCCAGGTGTTGTTACGGGGACATTTGATTTTAATAATGGGGTTCACTGGGATCTTTGTTGTGTGGGGAGACGACCCTGCTCAGCATGTTTTCCAGTTGGCTGATTTGATGATTTTGCTCTTCTGAGGTGTAGCCACATTGAATTAGCTACTCCTTGTGTGCGCACCTTCAGGGGGACGGGGGGGGAGTTGTCAGAATTTAAGGGGAAAAGAATAATTACCTTAAAATTAAAGGGGGCTTGGGAATTAAATTATATTCGTGGCGTAATTCGCCTCTAATTGTTCATATTTCAATACGCGAATTGGGAAAGGGAAATTCCCCTTTTCATTATGTAATCTTGGCTCGCCTGTGGGTTCTGCGGTCGAGGAGGAAACATTACAATTCTCCTTGAAAGATGTCTGGTTTGGGCTCTGGGAATGTGCAGGGAGAGTTGACGCGCGGAGATGCCCGCGAATTTTTGTCAGAACGCGGGATTTAATCGTTGCTGGTGGACGCGTGTTAGCTGGGTCCACAATTTTAAAATGGCGAGCGCTCAAATATGCGCTACTTGGATCAGTGGTTGCTGGAAGGAGAAATAAATTAGATTTGATATCGTTGGAACTACGTTTGTTTATTGGATCTAGACTACTTACCACTCTCCACCAGTATTAACATGACGACTGCAAATTAATGTGAGAACAGGCAAACCACACGCCTGTCATATATATATATATATATATATATATATATATGAGAACGTCCTTCGGAGCGCGGGAATACTTCCCACGCCTTTCCAAGTGACTTTCGAGAGCGAAATCTCGCCAAAACGGTCCCGATTTAGCATTTGAGCCCGCCCCTTTACTAGTCGGAAAAGAGGAAGGCCAAAAACTAACATGTCTCAACTCTCTTGAATCAGATTTTAGAGTTATTGGGGTGAGGAACTGGCAGACCAGGTCTAGAAATAGAAGATTTGTCCTGGAGGAATCTTTAACAGAAGGCTCTGGCCCACCATGGACTGTCGTGCTAAATATGAGGATGTACATATCTTAAGCCAATTACTTCATTAGTAATATATGATGAAATATGCTTAGGATTTTTTCGCAGCTTATTTTCTTCAATAATCTCTATTTCATACTGCATTAAAGTTTGTGAAAAAGCTCATTTATTTGTGCTAAAAGCCAGCATAAACGCATCTCATTATGCATGGGGCAGTCTGCTGTTCTTTTTGAAATTTTCCTGAATGTCTTGCTTCCTCAGAGTAATTATATTAAATAAAACATATTAAGAATGACCTAGCCTTTGATTTGACTGGTAACAAACTGACAGTTTTTAAAGTTTATTGCAAAATATAAAGGAGTCTAGTTAGATATATGTGAAGTTTTGCGTGTCTGAAAGCATATGGTTGCTACTAAAATTCTTAGATTAATGGATTTACCATGTAAAAAAATAATTAATTTACAATAAATATTTTTAGTGTTAGTATAAACGCACATTTATTTGAACAGTTATAGTTATTCTGTATTCAACGATTAATGCAGCATTTTGAATTATATTTCATGATAAAATTATTTTTTATTGCATGTTACAAATCTGTATGGCATTTTTCTTATAACACGTAGGCAAATTATTCCTCTTATCTTTTAAAAACTATTCTATGTATATTTAAGCATACATTTGCATTAAATTCGAGACATTATCTAAAATTTTACTTTAATTTTGGTGGATAAAAAATGGATCTATTCAGATATGGTGTTTCTGACATAATAGTAACTATTTTTTCTTGACCCGGCAACTCTGGCGTACAAATTACTCTTTTTCAGTTTGTGTCTTAAAGAGTAACATCACGCGAAAATTCGTCTGATGAGAATTCCTTGTTTAAAAGCTATAATAATATTGATGAGATTTCTGTTGCTACCCATTAATGAAATTCACATATATCGTCAATAGGCATTAATGATATACATAATTGATGCTGATGTCTGATTGTCATAGTAATCAAGCGAGAATTTTGATAAACTTCATGGATTGTATTCATAATTACTGACGGCTATAATTATCTGATAAAGTGCGGAGAATTTCGGAGAAAAGTTTATAACTTCTGCATTTCACATGTTTATTTGGTCTTAAACAAACGACAATGTTTTCATTACACATTTAAGATGTTCTGCATCTTGAGTCTCCGTTGGTGTTGATTATACGAAATGGATTATCCATACACTGGTACATTGCACTGGACGGCAAGAGTCGGGATAAGTTTGGTTTGAAATACGACCTACGAGCCAATTTTTGAGAGGAGAAGGGTGATATGATCTTAAAAAACACGACAGACTGGTTGTTCAAATGATGCTTAAATATATTGAATAAGTGAATTGTCCATTCTATCATAAAAGACAACATGTCTGAAAATCAGGTTGGTTTGGGTCTTTTTCCTTGCCTATACCGAAAGACAAGGGGAAAAAACTCCAAAAGAGAAAAACATGGGGTGAAAGGTACAGAAATAACAATATTGCAAAGTTTTAATCGCGTTAAATGGATGTTTTAATAGAAATATCCCCTTGTTCAATTTAAAGGGAAATATCAGTTAAAGAGGTAAAATATTTTAACAAAGACAAAATATAAACATATATTATTTTTAAACGCGTCTATTTCTAAATTTTTCTAAACTGCATACAAAAATGATGCCCCAAAATCCTCGGAATATTTTTTTCTTTGTTTTTGTAAAGAGTCCCTTTGTAGAGTGTCATCCAGCGGCCGGAAAAAAAGGAAAACCACGATCATAGTCTCTCTATTCCCCCAAAGAAATCCCTCGCTATTGACTGCTTCCTTGCTAAATTCGAGCCGTTGAAACCAGGAAAAATGCTTAGTCATTTATAATTTTAGGATCAATCTGGGTCAATTAAGTTATTATTAAGCAAAAATACCATTTTCAGGCGAATTGTTGAGATTTTTTTTATAATTATATGAATTAAAATTTATTAATGTGACCGAACACACGCACACACACAAAAAAAATTGACTTTAACCATTTATACCGAACGAGAGAACAAATTATATCATTTCACTCCTCGAATATATTTTGTTCTCATACGCAAACATTGTTTTAAAAGATAATTTTAGGACTATTGCAAATTAGTAAATCGTCTCTGATGTAAATGCGTATCCTTTTAGAAAAGATAACAGTAAAGCGAATGGATTGTTCTTAAAAGAATCGCGCAGAAGTTTTACGCACCAATCTTTAAAAAAAAGGGATTAATGGAGACAAAGAATAACTACGCTTGCAAATAATGAATTATTAAGCATGTGGTTCAAAGCTATCTCCCTTCCCAGCTGTTACACATCGAATAGAAAGTAAAACTGTTGTATGGTCAATGATTTTCTTTGTATTCCAATGTGCTGCTCACACCTGTCGCCAGACTCTTTTATTCACTGGCTACGCTAGTGAGAGTTTTATTTTGCTCTTTAGTGATTTCATTTCCATTATTAGAATCAACGGAGTCTCTTTCTATTTTATTTTTCACTTGAGATCGGAATTCGTTTCCCATTGTGTTTCTGCGTAAATTTCCGTTTTTGCTGAGTTGATTTTGATACAGTTGGATGTCGTGTTGTTATAAAGTAGTTAAAATAAAAGTATAATTTCGTTGTGAAGCTGAATTAGTAAAACTGTATGCAGCAGTTATTTATTCGGCCAGTGTGCATGTTCGAAAGAAAAGGATGTACAGCATCGATGTTAATAAAATATTATAATTGTAGATTTATTTTAGTGGATGTTCACAAACTAGTATTGATATAAGAATAATTGTATGAACTCAATTTGGAATAGAATTTTTGGAGTACTTACCCCAACTTCCAGAAAATCAGTGACATGATGACTAAATAAAACTGATAGTATTTTCAAGAATATTTAATAGATTTAATCGAATGAATATCATAGGAATAAAAAATCATATCAAGAATCTTGTGACTATATAAAATAAAAACGACTTGAAATGGATAATAACATAGTTCGACGCATGTCCCCGGAACAACCAATGAGAATTCGTCTTCATACGTCATCATCAGTCCTCTGGTAATACGGCATCTGGCACCTCCCCCCCCCCGGAAGTGAACTTGTACTTGCCGTGAAATTCCGAACAACAATAAAAGATACATAATGGCAGAATTTGAATTTTTCCCAATGCGGCAGGCACATCTCATATTTTGACATTGGACACTTACAATACCACGAATTTTTGTTGGCTACTTTATTTATGGGAGTACCATTTAGGTAAGTAAACGTTGCTCCCTATGAGGGAACAACGCGAGGAAGTCCAAGACTTAATCAGGATTTGAAACCAAGCCCACTGTGTGGAAACTATGACTCTAACCACTATTCAATGATGACGGAATGATGGCGGAAATAATTTCTAAAAAGCTTGACAAATAGCAAACCTGGACCAAACGAAAATTATAAAGAATTTATGTTTGAACAAATCATTACCGTAAAATTACTTATACAATGATACACGAGGTATCATCGAAAATAATGTCTCAGAGTTACAATCAATGATATTCAGGCCGAGCAAGAAATTTTCCTTATTAACTGGTCCTATTCAAACCTTTTTTCATCAGCTATGGGAAATGATATCTCATGTTTTAGTGGTTACTGAATCATTACTACGAGAAATTTTCCGAACACGGTCAAAATTAAATTTATACGGAACGGTTAACTTCTAGCGACGAACTAACATTGAAATATTTTTACAAAATAATAAAATAATTGACGATTGATCTTCATGTCACCCATCTCGGAAGCAATGTCTATTCAAAATTGAGGTTAGTTATGATGACTCTTGCATTTTTCAGTATTCATGGTTCGTTTACCTAGAAGACTTTCTGTATTTACGACGATCTTAACGACTTGATAAAAATAAGAATAATTACTACGGAGAGCAACGTATTTGGTTTATCTTCGACTCAAATGTTACTCACTTTACATGAACCCATGCCCTAATTTTGAGATCTCTAGGATTTGCAGTTTTTCAATAATCTTTTTGGTTCAAGAGATGCCAAAGCAACGCCAAGATGTATGATGACAGCCAAACTGACGTCGGTTATAAACAGTGGGTGGTGCATAATATATGTATATTAACAGCAGGAACTTTCAAGGTGTTGGTGATGTTCAACAAGAAAACACTATTTTATGCTAACCAATCTCATTTCTTCTGAAAATGAAAATGGAAAGTTATTTCATTACTTTTATATTTCGCAATAAGCCAGTGGGGTGTCGCAGTGGATTGGTCCACGGGCGTTCTTTGAGTGTCTTCAATTCCAGTTTGTGGGTTCGATCCCCGCTTGTCCGAGGACAAGGCTAAGAAAAGGGGGCTATGTTGGTTCGCCTATATGGTGCTCCCATAATAAAGAAACCAAAAAATTCGCGTTGGGGATGGGCGAATATCGTAATAGACAAATTGCCAGCCCCGTTGGAAACAACATATTTTAAGATATACATCATATTCAATTAAATTACCTACAAATGAATATATTTACTTTTCTCAAGCATCTGCCCAATTCACTACCGCAAAGAAAATATTAGCAATATAGAAGGCTCATTACCAAATGAAATATATACACATATATAGAACTTTTTTCGTTATCGAAAACCCTACTCTTTTAAACACCTGAACAATACTAGCCAATAAAATATCTTGTCTAACCTTTTAAGTATTTGAAGCATATTTTTTAGTCACGTTCTTTCAGTTAAAAAAGCAATTGCAATGGATCATTCTCTTCTATAGTTTGGGGTTCAAAAGCGTCAGAGAAATACCTTTTTGGAGCTTTTGAATACAAACCTATTGGATGAAATAACTCTTCACAATACGTCAAAGCGAATATAACGCAAAAATACGTTCCAGACGCTTAGAGGGTTATGTATACGCGTTATGAATATATATATATATATATATATATATATATATATATATATATATATATATATATATATATAAGCAGCTTATTGCTAACATTACCAACTTTTAAATAAATTACTATTTTATTAAATATTTAGAAAGTCAGCTATCTCTTTAAAACCAATAATTATGATAGAAGCAAGGCTACATTATTATAACTTCACAATATTGCAGCTCGAATAAATAATCAGACACACATTAACTACGCTAATAACATTTAATTTATTTCCACGATAAAAATTTGACGCGATGAGTAACAACGCAAAACTAATGGCTTTAGAAGTGAACAAACCTCGAAGTGGAATATGTCATTACTTGTTTATCAAATTGATCCCTGCTATTAAACGCTAATGCATTCCCCCTTGTTTCACTTGAGTAGGAGCAACCGAGCAACACCTTCCTGCGGGCGAAAATGAAGATAATGTATCCAATCACGTTTATTTTCACCATGGGGGAAGGCAGTATAATGTTTAACTACGGGAAACGATGAGAGGGAATTATTTTATTTCCCCTTCGACTTGTGTGTCTTGGAGACCCTTCAAAAATCAATTTTTCTCGGGGATGCCCCTAAGCGCGAGACAAAAACGTATAAAGGGTGTTTTATCTTATTACTTCCTATTACGGAGTTCTCGAGAATGACTACAATAATAACAGTAAACAAAACATTTGTTTTTGGAGTGATATTGCATTTTTATTATTTATAGAGGCAAATACTTTTCAATAGAGGTACTTCAACTAGCGTATTAAACAGCGAATAGCGTTATTTTTTTAAAGTAAATTATTTGGAATTTCAGAGAGCTTATATAACCGTTATATATATATAAATGTATATAAAGATTAATGTATCAAAACGTTTTATTTACTACCATTTGAATCTATTCTATAACGAGATAATATACAACGGGATTCTCATTTAACTTTTAACACCATTTGATTGTTTTGACCATTTTCCTGTCTATTTACTTATCGATGTTACCGGCAAAGCATGAAACGCCGGCATTGTATAGAATGCCTAGGCATTGTATATAATGCCGGACGTTTTTAGGCAAAGTATGAAATATGAAAATTATTACATACTTTCCCTAGGCAATGTATAAAATACCTAGGCATTCTATAGAATGACAAATGCTATTTAGGCAAAGTATGAAAAAAGGTTCTGATAAGGCTATTATAAAAATGACGTGCATTCCTCAAAAATGCAAATGTTATTCTGAAAAAATGAGACTGCCATTAAAAAAATTTATTCAAAATACGTAAAATAAAATGAAAGTTGTGCAAAATAAAATTTATGCTTTTCTTATTAAGGGAAACAAAAGTTTCATATAAAAAATAGGAAATTAAAATTAACCTACTTGTTGAAACATGGTAGGCTTGAATGACATTTTAAATTACATTTCATTACATTTTTCACGCAAAGACATTTCATATTTTGGCACTTTCTTTTACACATACATCTGACGAATCCTTGGCCGCTTCCACTAGACTGAGCAATTGCAACTGACCGGAGAGGAATTTTATGGTCAGGAATATCTTCAATTCTAAGCAAGTTCTTAGGGCATAGAGTGAATTGTGATCTCGCATATAGTTGTTTTAAAATTCCCTCAGAAGGTCCAAGTCGGTAGAAACCATCCTCTATCACACTTATTACAACTGCCAATATATTGCGCGAATCACCTCGCCCCTTGTCGACGTCAGGAATAGAACTCGCACAGTAGTTCCCAAAGAAGCAGTGGAAATTTTTTTTTTCCGAATTCATTTTAATTATTTGGCTTGTATTTCCAGATTGATTTTAGAGTTTATTTTACGTTCAATAGCATTTTCAATTTTGAAACAAAGGGTGCACAAAATATCCATTTCATCATCTTTACTAGCATGGCCACAGAAGGTATGAATTTTTTTGACGACACTTTTTGCATGCAAGTGCATCACTCGTTTCTTTTAAATTCACACAACGGGTATCAGAAGCGTAAATATATTCGGTAAGCGTGTCTTCATCATGTTTGTTTAATCCACTATCGACTATAATCTCATCCATGTTTTTTTTAAACAGGCTCTTTTTCTTGCATAATCTGATTAGTTTAACCTTTTTTTTATTGTTTGGGCGATTTCTATTACTTTTCTAGCTGATCCTGTGTATTTGTCTTTTGAAACATCCTCGGGTGGAAAAGACGTTGCAAGCTCTACTTTAAGTTTGCAGCCAAACAGAGCTTCGTATGGTGTTCGTTTGATCCCAGAATAAGCTCTATTTTTCATAAATTGAACGAAACGCAGTTCTACACTCCAAAGGTCAGATTTGTTGTCCTGCATCCAAGTACAGAGCATATTTTCGATATCTTGATTAGCTCTTTCGACACTACCCTGGCTTTGAGGCGAGGCTTCCCATGGACGATCTTCAGTGCTAGCCAAAACTCCTTCAAGCTGGTCACCACATTATTGGCAAATTACCTACCATTGTCAGACTGTAATATATATGGCGCTTCAAGCAACGAGAATATTTCCACTAGGTTGTAGGCTACTTCTTCAGCTCTCTTTGGCGTTAGAGACTTGAGAATCACAAATTTTGTGAGATGATCTTCGTACACCATAATAAATTTGTATTCTCTATCTGGTTGAAACTGAAAGTCAATAAGATCTACCTGATAACGAGAATTAAATTCCGAAAATATCATAGGTTTCACAACAATGCCCTTTTTAATTCCTTTTTGTTTTTTTGGCAAGGTTCAGAAAGGTGGATGTACAGTTCAATATCATGACATGTAACGTTTTTGTATTTGGTTGAATGTTCTTTCAACATTCTATCACGACCTCCGTGTCCAATAGCCAAATGAGCTTCATGAAGTACGAGAGATAACTCAGAGTCCGTGACGTAATACTGTATAGTACTGACGCCTTCTTTAACAGGATAAATGAGTTTACTTTTGTTTTCCACAATCATCACATCATAGCGATTCAGCCACCAATAGTCCCTGGGTTCCTTCTTAGTAGTCATGTTGGCTTTTTGTATATCATTTATTAATTTCTGGTAAGTAGTTTCTGTTAAGAAAGAACTGTTTTTTTGCAGCATTAGCGCCCTTTACATGTACGTTCTTTCGCGAGTGCTTGAAGCGTACGAGATTGCGCTCGGGAAAACTTGCAGTACTCTCCAAAGCAGCTTTCCCTTCCTCTCCGACACCTTCACACATGCACTCAATCGCGCGGGATTATGGTTTTACGCGAGAAAGAGCGTACGTGTAAAGGGCGCCAATAACTCTAATTTTGAACAGTTCATCGTCGAATCGTTGTTCCATGTCTATAGACCATGACTTCTCTTCCATATTCTTGCAGCACAGTAGAAAACTAATTTTTTGTTGAACAAATTTAAGTAAAAATTGCGTATTTTGACACTCGAGAACAAACCGCAAAATGCAACTGACAAATTCTGAGCCTAAGGCACGCGTTAAATTTCGAGTGCCTTGCCACGTGATATTCGAAACGAATCGGAGATGTATTTCATACTTTGCCGGTTTCTCATTTGGCATTCTAAAGAATGCCTAGGAAATGTGTGAAATATGAATCGTTTCATACATTGCCGGTTAGTTTTAGGCATTATATACAATGCCTAGGCATTCTATAGAATGCCGGATTTCATACTTTGCCGGTAACATCTATACCATTGTTAAATTATATGCATGATATGCTCAAAACTTTTTCATGTAATCAAACAAAATTGTTTCATTGCTTTTTCTTTTCTAATAATAACAAGATTATTGCTAAATCAACGTCCCTCATTCAAATGGACCCATTCTGGTAGGAGGGGTTACAGTGTTTTCATTGGGTAGTGGGAAAATTCTGAGTCGCGAGATTGCTTAAGAAGAAAATTTACCACAATAAGGCACCGATAAGAGATAAATGACAGCTTTGCTTTAGGGGGGAAAAAGCGTGAAGAGTTCATTTCACAGTTTCTTTTATTTCTGTACTACCTTGCTCTCTTTCCCGTCTGCTATATATAATATGCAAATTTAAGAAGCATGACATACCAACGGATATATGTGTGCTGAGCGATGAAAGAATCCTCAAGAAATCCACAATGCGATGTATAATTTAAGATTACATATATAAACGTGATTAGATGATTAGATATAAAAAGAGGAACTATATACAAGATGAATTAAAAGTAACATGAATGTAACATCGTAGCAACAGCCACTAGTAAAATGTTTACAGTCCTAGGGTCGTATCGCCCACTCTCCAGTTACGAGGCCGTCATGCCCATTCTTTCGTCACGTCCGTCTCAGTCGGGTCCAGGGCTTCACTCCTGCGTGACACCTCTCTCCGCTGGATGGCACTGTTGTCGCCTCCTTTGCTCAGCGCGGTCGCAAGTGTTCCCCCACACACGCATACATATATATATATATATATATATATATATATACATACAGGGTGTTCATAATTAAAGTCCCACTTTCAAAAGGCTGCAAAAAAAGAACCACTGGTCAGAATGACTTCAAATTTGAACTGAATATACTGGAAGAAGGGGGAAACGATTTGGCATAATAAAAAATGTTTCAAAATGTATCAATAGATGGTGTTGTAACATTTTGGAACTTTTTTTTTATTATGCCAAATCGTTTCCCCGTTTTTTCAGTATATTCAGTTCAAATTTGAAGTCATTCTGACCAGTGGTTCTTTTTTTGCAGCCTTTTGAAAGTGGAACTTTAATTATGGACACCCAGTATCTATATATATATATATATATATATATATATATATATATATATATATATATATATATATATATATATATATATATATATATATATATAATAGCCGGCCTTCGCCCGTCTAGCCGATCGGTTTAGGAACCCGCTCCTATCAGCAATCATTGTCAGAGAATGGAAACACTAAAAATCGACGAGTAAAAGTATTTAAATTTTGTGGTGCCACAATAAATAGCGCAAAAACTGTGATACAGCGCATACTGTATCAGTCTCGTGGCGCTATCTAGTTGACCTTAGCGCAAATTGAATCAAATATTGCATAAAAAATTGAATCAATTAATTTGAAGTGTGTATAATGTTTTTAAACCACCTTAATATTATTAAGAAAAGTAATAAGAATTTAAATAAATTTATTTCTTTTATAATAGAAAAGTCTTTTTCGGTGGTTTTAATTTCATAATCACGTTGTGAATTGATCCCGCTTTGTTTACATCGGATGATAGGATGATCTCAAGATTAGAATCCAAATAACTCTAAAGCTATTCAAGTAACAGATTAAGTGTACGAAGAAAAGAAATTATCAGTTTTTAAAGCTCTTTCAAAATATGTAACATTTATGTACTTTCATGAAAAAAAATACATCGATTTTGACATTTTTTCAAATATGGCCGAATTTAAAAGGGAGTCTCTTCCATTTCTGGATTCACCCTTCAAAAAATGTTGGTTATTTATTAATTAAAAATTAACGGTAATAAAATTTAAAATTGGGGCTTCGAGGTGCACATGTTCAGACTCTTCACTACCCGTGTACCAAATTTTATAATTGCAAGTTTCGTAGATTCGTCTGGAACCAGCACACACACATTTCCTTTTATTAGTATATAGATGCGAGTAGCGTGGTGAGCTAAATGAACGCCTTCCTGGTGTTACTCCTTCCAAAAGCACTAAACAAGTGATGAACTTCATATGAGTGCAGGTAATGGAGGGATTAACTATGACTCTCTTGGGGAAGTTGAATCGTCTGGGGAAGTTGTAGGTAGGGTGTTCGATTTTGGGCAATTCTTTTAAAACCCGGGTGTCGGGTTTGACGGGTTTTTATAATTTAAAACTTGGTTTACTTGGTTGGTTCCAGGGGATCAATAGCAAAGAACTAAAATAATAAATAATTTATTAGAAGCATTGAATTTATTTCAGAATTTCAAATATAAAAAATAACATTAAATAAATTTAATGTTAATTAGCATATACATACTATATGTATAACATAAATAAAAGTGGTACAAATATCTCATTTTTTATAAAACTGCCTTACAACCATCATTAAAGTCGACGTATCATCATTGAGTCGGCTTCTGAGAATATTAGCAAAGAGACCCATTACAGGAAATGTTCATTCTGCTCCTATCGAAGTTGGTCGAATTGTTGTTAAAGACCTGAAAAGTTTATCTAGCATTTCAGGTCGGCTTTTTGTTGCCTGAAATGATATATGAACCAGATTTTGATTTTTTATGATTTTCCTTATTATCATTCTCCTGCAGAAACATACTAAGCTCATCAGATAGGGACATTTGTTTAGTACAAGCACCAATACTGGTAGCATCATCTTCAATTAACTGCCCCCTCAACAGCTACTTCTGGTTCAGATACTGACCCATTATCATTTACGTTGAATAATCGTTTTATTGAGGTTGTTGCCAGATCAAATATTTTGTTTTTAAAAATTTTACTACCAAACTTATCATATGATTGGTCTTGGTTCCAAATTAAGGAATATAATTGGTATTCTACTGTATTAGATAAATAACTAATTCCCCGAATTTACATTAAAAATTCCCCTGGTTTCGAGTTCGTAAAATCTTTGAAAAACCCGGGTTTTCGGGTTCGGGGAAACCCGGGTCAAAAACCCTAGTTGTAGGATGCGTTGCGTTCGGCGTCGGTTGCCTCCTTCTCCACATGCTTGCTGCGAGTAACTGGACTTGTCCAGGGTCAGAGGGGTAGTGACCTAGTCTAATTCCATAAGGAGTTAGTACTAATGGGTTCCAAAGACCCTAAATTAATTTCTGAATTCGAGGGACTGCGAGCGTGTGGGCGAGACTGCACGCAGCTACCCCTCCGTTTTCAGTCAATTATCCCATGCCTTCGGGTAGGTCGGATTAAGGGGAAAGTGGACCTTCAAACCTAACTTTTTGTGTTTTGAATGGATTTGCTTGAAATTTGAATACGTGATTAGTACCAGATATGTAAAAGTGGTTAAAATTTCAAGATGAAACATTAATAATTTATGAATTATGAAATATTGATCATATAAAAAATTGGCCTAATTAAAAATGTTCCATGCGCATTTATTTTGCATATAATACGGTAATTTTTATTTACAGGATACCTTATAGAACTAACAATGAAACTTATTGCTCATTTCAAACATTCCTTAAAAATATAAAGAGAAAAAAATAATAATACTGAAAACACCCTTTTTATTACGTAAAATACCTATGAATCGTCTTTTCAAGTAAAAAATTTAGAAATTCTGAGCTACGAAGCATAATTATTTTCAATAAGATTTATTTGATATACAATTAAATATCTAAAACTGAAATTTCAAAGCAATACGATAATTAGAAATGCTCCTGGAGAAGTTTGAATATTCGCATTTATTTTGCATATAATACGGTAATTTTTATTTACAGGATACCTTATAGAACTAACAATGAAACTTATTGCTTATTTCAAACATTCCTTAAAAATATAAAGAGAAAAAAATAATAATAGTGAAAACACCCTTTTTATTACGCAAAATACCTATGAATCGTCTTTTCAAGTACAAAATTTAGAAATTCTGAGCTACGAAGCATAATTATTTTCAATAAGATTTATTTGATATACAGTTAAATATATAAAACTTAAATTTCAAAGCAATACGATAATTAGAAATGCGCCTGGAGAAGTTTGAATATTCGTACGACATGAAAATTTTTATTTTGAGAAAAACACATTTAAAATTATTGCTATTAGTAACCACATAATATCTAAATTAAATACTAATGCCTATAACTAGGAAAGTAATCACATAAATAAAAAATTCTTTTTGCATCACATTCCTACTCGTCCGTAGTTTCACAATTCAATAAAATTTAAAAAAATCGAATTTTTGGACAAATTTAACAATTTTGAAAGTCCACTGTCCCCTTAAATTTTGGATTGGAGTCTATGAGTTGCCCGCAAAGGCAAGAATGCATTTTATCTAAAGCCCAATCAGTTCAATCAAAGACGGATGCATGTTACTTTTCTCAGAATTTTACGATCTTTCAATTTGATTTTTTATTTCTTTAAAAATTACGTTTTCTCTGAATCACCAATTTGTCATTCATATGATATTTAAGGAGCCATAACTTTCATCTTTTTAAAAAAATTTACCTCCACTATTGTATTTTTGAGCTTGAATATTTCGTTGTAATTTGTTAATGAACCACTTTTCTCTTTTGAAACTAGCCGCTGCGCGACCAGCATGGTCGCTTTTAGATTTATATTTTCTTTTGCAAAACAACTCAATTGAAAGTAACGTACGTAAGGAATGTTACCATTACCTGTCATCATAAATATACGTTGTTAAGGGGTAGTTAAAACTCAGACAAAAAATTTATAATCATTGATAAATTCACTATAAGGCTGATTCTAAAACATCATGATTAATAAATGTGAATTTCCATTACTTCAGAACAGAGTTAAAGATAAGTCTGAGAAACCCAACACCAATGATTTAAAAATTATATCTCCTCTGTTGTACTATTTTTCAAAACTAAGATATCTACACTTTATCATTACATCAAATAACAAATTGTTGGGGAAAATTTTCACTTATAAAATGGAGTGAAAATTCAGCAAATATTAAAATATAGTATAGATTTTGCCAATTATTTTTAACTTTGGCAAAATTCGCTAGAATCTTCAAATTTTTTCGTTTAATATTGGTATAACAAATTATTTTTCCTTACCATAAACTATTTTTCATTATCATCTAATGAGAGATTTATTTCTTTAATAAAATAGAAAATTTTCACAAATTTCTTTTATCATAAATAGAATTACTTTTTCACCTCTGTGAAATGTAGAAGTAAATATTTCCCATTTTTATTTTAACAGTCGCAAACATAAGAATACATTTATATGGTAATGTAACATTCCTATGTGAAACTTTTATATGTAATCATATGAATACATTTAAAAAATTCTAAGAGATGCTATGATGTTTGAACCTGAATTAACAATGGTTTTTGTACTACATCGTGCTTTCAATAAATTTAGTTCATTAAACACAATGTAAGAAAATGTTTAAAAATGTTTGAACATGTTAACAATAACACCTTAAGTTAAATATAGAGATAAATATTTTTTTAATTTTTAATACACTTGAAATCGAGTATATATGTAACCCAAAAATCTAAGGTATGGGTTAACCTGGAGAGCTTAATCAAGCTCACTAAAAAAAAAAAAAAAACATGTTGTAACACGACGCTAACGCCATCCAGCGGCCATTTCTTGCAAAACCGGTTTCCAGTTACTTTTATAAGCGGGCTTCTTAGGTTTAGCCACTGTCTCTCTGATGCTATCTTTTTTTCTTTAGCTTTGGAGTCAGTGAGACCAAAGAAGCTAATAACTCTCTATCGATTTCTATGAGTACCGTACAAGCCAAACTGTTCAAGTTATAGCTTGGTTTGAGAAAGGAAAGTTTGATGCTTTGTGAAAGAATTTAGAAGGAAAATTTATAAATTAGTTTAGAGTTCTTTATTAAATGTTGGTGTGTATAGCGGTGTATTAAGCGTATTTCGTTAAGTGTAGTTTCTAAGCCAGGCGTGTTTTCATTTAATTTATTCATCCAATTTTAGTTGTAAGATGAAGTGGAGATGAAATAAATAATACTTTTTCATTTTAAATATTATATTTGATTTTTTTGTTGTTGTTGTTTATGCTCCATGGTCGAAAGTGTTCCAGACCAAGTCCATAATGGCTTTAATGGCTGAAGAGTGTAGCTCCGGTTTACAACAGCACCACAAGGGTCGGAGTCCATCTTAGCTAGGTGCCACTTCAATTTTGGCCGAGCAACCCCGGTTTATCGGTATTTAAAGATCCTGGTGTATTCTTTCTAAAAGGCCACTTGTATAGATGGCCTCTCAAACAGGTAGTGTGGTGAAAGTTGTGTCGGGTTCTGTGCATCCTTGACTTGGTTGATTATCATAAAAGAAGATATTTTCATATTAAGTTAGAACTGCATAAAATGTCTTCCGTAGCGTAAAGGACACTTATAACGCAAGTGCGCAACCCATATCTAAATAAAATACAACACAGTCGCAATTTAAAAGATAATAACTGACAAGAAAAGAGTTATACGTATTTACGTCATTAGCCTGGGCATTAGAAAATCGTAATTTGTACGTAATACATAAAACAGAAAAATAATAACTGTATACTATATGGAATCAGAAATTAGATATAAACCACTTTTTTATTAAGAGAATATATTTACAATAAAAATGGCAAAATATAAACAATAAAATATATTTTAAAAATAAAAAAATCATAAGAAAACGTAAAACCTAATATGTTCTGTCACAAGTCATGACTTAATGACGTTCGTTGGAAATGGAATGAAATGAAACAGCTTATCTGTTGCGAAAACACCTTATTAAAGTAAAGCATGCCATACAGTGTATACAATAATCACTGTCTTCATAATGATGCATTAAATACATCTCTTGTTCTGCGATGTGTGTCTTTATTCAGACACCGGGTTAATCAACATTTGAATTTCGAAATTGCTAGTATGATGAGGCGTCTAATACGTCCTGATATCTAGGTATGAAATGTCACAAATGATTTGTAAATTAACTGATATGGTAATGATTTATAAATTTACTGATGTCAGACATTTGTGAAATCTTTCGATGTTAATTCCTGATTCATTGAAGCCTTAAAATAATGCAGCAGGTACAGTTTTAAGTGAATATATTTTTATTTTACGTTTGTTCATGGGTTCATTGAAATTATCTCTTTCCTACCCCCTCTATCTGTATATATATATATATATATATATATATATATGTATATAAACCATAAGACGAAGACTCATAGTTCCAGGTGTAGAAAAAATACACAAGAAATTTCGATGCCATAAATGTAATAAAAATATTTATATAAATGCAACATTAGAAAAAAACAGAGCTAATCTAATGAGTGACTCTTGAATCTGTAACGCCAAGTAACAAAAGTTTAAAGAGCCCTGGAGAGAAATAATCTGAAACAGTATGAATTACACGCCGTGGGCTGCTCTTTTTAACATTATGATCACTTTCCCAACGGTCTAATAAACGCGGTCGGAGGAGATTTCTTAATTTCGCCGCCATTCTTTTTACATGCTAAGTAAAGTCTTTACATTTTTATATTTTTACTGATAATAATGGGAGAGATGGTGTGAGGCAATCAAATTTTCCCGACATTTAATAGAAGTAAATTATTGACTGAGGTACTCTTGGCAATAAAATTTATTTAATTTAACGTAGTACATTTTACCGCATATGCATATACATACATATACACACACACACACATACACACATACACACGCGCACACACGCGCAAACACACACACACACACACACACATACAATCATACACACATACACACACATACACACATACACACGCGCACACACGCGCAAACACACACACACACACACACATACAATCATACACACATACACACGCGCACACACGCGCAGACACACACACACACACACACACAAACACACACACACACACACACACACACACACACACACACACACACACACACATATATATATATATATATATATTATATATTATATATATATATATGTACATATATATATATATATATATATATATATATATATATATATATATATATATATATATATATATATATATGTACATATATATATGTATATATATGTACATATATATATATATATATATATATATATATATATATATATATATATATATATATATATATAAGAGCTCGTCTGTTTGCTTCTCCGGTATAGAATCATTGACTTTTTCACCCACCGGGACCAAATTCAGCCCAGTTTAGAACCGAGAAACTTAACAACGCAAAAACGAACTTGGGACTCAATTAGTTTTTTAAAAATATTTTTTAAGGATTTTTTGTGCCCATAGCAGGTGCGCTTACCCTCTGTGGATACAGACCTTTCCCAACTTTCGGACATTGGGAGTGACGGGAGGTCCAAATCCAATGCGCGGGAGGAAGAGGGTTGGGAATGACATTTGGCCCTGGCTCCCCCCCAGATAAACACAACTTTCCCGGCTCTGCTTTGTGAAATCTGCAGATGATTTTGATAACACGCATCGTTTGATGTTCATATGTCGTCACATTCATTTTTAAGGGAAAAATAAATAAAGTGCGTTTATAAGGGAGAAATAAATAATAAAGGCAAATGTAAATTATAAAACTTAGTTCTAATTAAAAAATGGATCAAACAAATCTAATTAAATCTAATTAAACAGTATCTAACAAATATAATTAAACAGTAAACGTGTGAATCACGCAACACGGTGTTATTAGTTCTGAATAAAATCAGACGAAGGTCCGCAGGCTCAAAGTTTCTTTCTTTCTTATTGTTTGTATATCATTTCAGTAGAAACGCGCTAAGCGCATTATGTCTGGCCACAGGAACATGTACAGCGGGGTTGCAGCCCAGAATTTTTTTGATGGAATGCATGAAAAATTTTATATCTATGTATCTACCAAGGCAACGCCGGGCAATAATTATTCAAAATGGCGTTTTTAACAAAGCAGTGGTTCGAAGGCTACATTTATGCTCTTTCCGAAGAGAAATATGCATAGTCCGTTATCCAAAAACGATGCGAGAGTCATGGTTTTGTGATATCTAAAGCGTCGATAGGTAATATCGTCAACAACAAAGAAAACAATCGTCAAATTGGAGCCTCAAGTGGGACAAAAATTCCAAACAAGTATCCCTGGAAAAAAACGGACATCTTCGACTATTGCAAAGGTACGTTGTTTAATGTTAAAAGAAAATCCCCCTAGTCAAAGGACAGTTGCAAAATCCTTAAAATGTTCGGTATCCACTGTAAACAAAATGATAAACGTTGATTTAAATCTTAAGAAAGCGAAAAAACGCAATGTGCATCGTCTTCTTCCAAATCATATCGCTGAACGCAGGACACGCTGCAGAATTCTATATGAGAAACACTTATCCAAAGAAAAATGGAAAACAATTGTCACAATAGATGAAACATGGGTGTATTTAAATGATTGCAACAAAAAAAAGAGCCATTTATTATCATAAAAGGGGAGAAAAAAATTTAAGTACATGGTTCAAAGAATCGAAAGAAAGTTTTTCTAAGGGATTCATGATTGGTGCTGGTTTTTCTTATAATGGCAAGTTAAAAATAAAGAGAGTGGAAAAAAATGTCAAGATTAACTCCAAATACTATGAGGAACATATTTTATCGCCAATTTTTGTGAATGAAATACCATCGCTTTACCCACAGTGCCATCAATCTGTGAGACTCCATCAGGACAAAGCTAGCAGTCACACATCAAAATCCACTGTAAATTTCCTAAAAGAAATGGAACAAAAAACTGGTATCAAGGCCATACCCTTCACCGATATCCCAACTAAATCTCCCGATGTATCACCTATAGATTTTTGTGCTTTCGGACTTTTAAAACCTGCATTATCCAAACGTCGTCCCAAAACTCTTACAGGACACTGGAAAGCTGTTCAGGAGGAATGGGATAGAATACCTCTTCTGACACTTCAAAAGGCATTATTATCCTGGAAATTGCGGTGTCGAAAGATAATTCAGAATAAAGGATGTCAAATAGAACATTTAAAACACAAGAATTTTATGTAATTTAGTTTTGTGAATACAATATACATCGTCTAAAAAATGTGTGAACAGCCTCTGTAATACGTCCTGATATCTAGGTATAAATTGTCGCAACTGATTTATAAATAAATTGATATAGTAATGATTTATAAACTTACTGATGTTGGACATTTGTGAAAACTTTCGACGTTATTTTATGATTCATTGAAGCATTGAAATAATGCAGCAGGTACTGTATTAAGTGAATTTTTTTGTTACATTGGTGGGTGTGCTAATTGAAATTCTCTCTCTCCGGCTCTTCTCTGTGCGTAGACAAATATATATATATATATATATATATATATATATATATATATATATATATATATATACACTCAGGTGGTTATCAAAAAAATGGAAATACCTATCATTATTGGTGGCGTTTATGAATGTTCCTCGTATTCCTGAAAAATCGAGACTGGCCACAGGTATTTTTTGTATAATATAGTGTATGTTTTATTCTACTATCAGGTAGTAGAATGAAGCAAAGAGCATTGTGCTTTTGTAGGTGGGGAACATCGTAAAATGTCAAATTTTGCAGACCTTGCGAAAAGTGCAAATTGTTGGAGCTCGTTTATATAGTATTTGTTACTACAACCCCCAGGCTAATGGGTGTTTTTCGAGCTATGGTATCGAAAGTTATGATAGCATACAGAGTGCATGGAAAAACATCCTTTGCCAAACAGAATAGTGGACGAAAGGGAGAGCTGAATGAAAGAGACGGACAAAGAAAGAAAATAACTGAAACCAAAATGACCGAAGAGCTCAATCTGCAACTACGTGTTCCGATATCAACCATTATAGGTAGAAAGGAACTTCACAAACAAAGCATTTACGGAAGAGAAACTATTGCCAACCCACTTGTAAGAGATGCCAATACAAAATATCGTCCACAATGGTGCCACGAGTGCAAATTCTGGTCAAGTAATATGTCGAAAAATGGCGTTTGGTCAGACCAATCATTGTTCACATTGTTCCTTGCAAAGTGGACCGTGTGTATGTCTAGAGAACATCTACACAAGCTTAATATTCCAGCTGTCTCCTCTCAACTATCAATCATGGATGTAGATCTATCAGGGTTTGGGATGGCATCTCATGGTTTTCTTCAGGCCCTATTATTACCCTAAAAGAGAGATTGAATGGGAAGGAATATGTCAAAAATTTAGCTCACTAGTCCCTCCTATGGTGCAAACATTGTTTCTTGCGGGAGATAACGTTTTCCAGGATGATAATCCCCTATACATACACCTAAATCCATCAAGTACTGGTTTGAAGCACTTGAAAAAAAGTCAAATATCTTATCTAGCCCTGTACCATCCCCCCGACTTTCTATCATCCAACCACCGTGATCTGTATAAGCGGATAGAGCCAGGTATCGATATCCACCACAGCATCTCTACAGGAATTTTCATTATTTTCCCCTGAAGAATGGTATAATATATTCTTAACCACTATTCATGACTTGTATAGTTCCAAAGTGAATCAGGTGGTATTGACAAAGGTGATCCTGCGCCCTGCGGCGTATTTATATATATATATTTACAGACTCAGTATTTTTTATGAAACATAAATTAAATAAATGTATTTAATAAAAACAGTCAGAGTCTTTGCAGTTTTCAAGAAAAATAAAGAGGATGTTATCTAAAAGTAATACTTTACGTGTTACTGTTTTCATTGATGGTCTAGATTAAGGATTTGAAAACATCTTATATAGATGACCTTTAAAAGATTTCCGAATGATTGGAAATTTTGGAGAAACAGAAGAAGATAATTTCTTAAAAGGGATAACAATAGAATCCGAGTTCTAGTAAAACGTAGACAGATGGGTCGCAGACGTTTGAACAGAGGAAGAAACTTTAAAATCCAGACAAAATCGATTAAAATACAAAAGTGAACGTATTACGTAAAAACAAATTGAATTAGGTTATAAATTAGAAGGAGCTGTATAGAAAAATAAATTAAAACACGAAAAAGTATTAGACCCTTTTTAGAAAAAAAAAATGAATTACAAAATGTTAATGAACGCAATAAAAAAAAATATTTCAGAATATATATTTTAAAAAAAGCGGAACTGAATAAACAATAATTAAAAAAAAAAATCAGGTGGGACACAAAGCATTTGAAGTGAAAGAAAGGTTTAAATGACAGAGTTCTAATGAATTTTTTTTCAAAAATTTGCTGACGACTTTCTTGAAATTGTTGCAGAATATCATACTTATCAACAACGAAGACTACTTACAAATACGGAGAAGTATACTGTCGATTCAACATGACCTTATTTCATATGGACCAGACTAGGATAATTATCCCACTGGAAAGAGATTAAACAATCTAAAGCATTGCACGACGGGATGAAACATTTCTGCGATGCGATATTCTACAATTATACATAGTCTACGAACGGTATCAGAGCGTTTACAGGTACCACCAAACTATTTAGGGTAGAATGGATTAAAAATATGAGTATGGAACCATATTATAAGTTGGGAGGATTATTCAGAAGTTTTAGTACCATCTTGGTATGTTTTTAAATTTCTAGCCTACAAACATTTTGAAATATAGTTACTATCTTAGTTTTATGCTACTTTATTAATTTTTACAGGATATCAGCTTTTGTATCTTTTAAATAGCATAATTATATCACAAGATATGATCTTTTATAGTTTAGTGAGTAGTCAAGCTATATGGTAATTTTGCAGGCTTTTTGTTACAAAAAAGCTCGCCAAATCGTCAAGTTTGAGGACTTTTTAATGCTGTTAACAGGAAGATCACTAAAGAAATGTAAAACGTTCATTATAACATCACGCCACTGTTAATAAATCACATGCAACTGTTCGAGAATCCAGAAACAGGGTGAATTTGGAAGCTTCCTCTTAATTACATAAATCCCCTTGACACTATGAAAGGAGGCCTGTATCAATAAATACAGAGTTCATCCTCTCGAGAAAAAAAACCCCAATCTATAGATTTATGCATCACGGATCCTGAACCCCTTCTCTTTCTACTTCCATTAACCCTCTTCTACAAACCATTCAGTTTCTTTCCTTTTGCCCATTGGCTACAAGCTTGTACAGTTCAATAAAACTGCCTTAAAGGACCAGGTCCAGAAAACGCAGTTAAACCCCAATTTCTGTTGGCCTGTTGGATAGTTATTTTGCGATTATCTCTAGACAGTAGTCAGTCAGTCATAGTTCGAGAGTATCCGTACGTCTGTTTCCTTCGCAGGAACTTGTATGGCACTGTATCACGTATATTGAATCAAGCCATTGGAGTCTGTTCGGCCGTTATAAATCCGCTTTCTTGGTTCCTGAACATTCTGTCTGGAGTGTAATAACTCAAGTTTAACAGAGACAATAAATGAAGTTCATATGGTTCTAAGGAAAGGAATCTTCTTTTCAGAAGTGATTTCCGAGATAATTCGTAACAGTACTCATTTAGCTTGTACGCATTTTATTACTAATATTTTTTGTAATATATGGATAATCTTAAAAAAGGTTGTTAAAAACTTGGATACATTTAATTTTTGTACATGTTTTATCAACTCTTATTAAGTACCGTAAGTTGGGGCTACTTGGACCCTAGGGGGTTACTTGGACCCAAACCGAAAAATTGTTTTAAATTACACCTAGGTCTCTTACCAATAAAATATAGATACAATTCACAATGTCTCCAACAGATAGGAGCATTAGCTAGGTCCTGAGGCACTTTACCACGTTCCCGCTGTTTATACCATTTTTTTAGTTCAGGTTATGTTGCTTTTGATAAAAACACCAATTTTAGTGACCTTATAACTTCCACTTTCACTTCTTTGCACACTACAGTCCCACATTAGGTAAAGATAAATTTACATTTCATATACAGTCTTTGAGAATATAACAATAGTTTTAGAAGAATAGAGAATCAATTAACGCAGAAAAATTTATAAGTATTAACTAGTGTGCTGAAAAATTAAAACTAAAAATGGGGTTACTTAGACCCAAGCAAGGAAGTTGATCCTATTAACCCCTAGTCACATATTTGATTAGACATTCTCAAATTTCACTACAAAAATAATTAATATCATTATTTCTTGTCGGATTCCTGTTATTATATAGTTAAACCGGTTTAATTGCATTAATTCGCAGATCTGATACAAAAATGCCCCAAAATTACAAGAGCTCTCCTGGGAGCAGAACCCCTCAGGGGGTTTACCTTCTTTAGGTAAACATGGGTGTCACAATCCCGAGGTACCCCAGCGAGCTGTCCTTTCCCTTTCCTCTCCTCTCTTCCTTTACTTTTTTTCTTTTTTTCTCCCTCGGTGTGGTTCCTCTTCGGAGGAGAGGGCACCTCATTAGAAACTGTTGCCTCTCTGTTGCTTCTAGCTTCTAATGACGTGTATATCATCCACGTGTTTGCCGTGCGTGGAGACCCGTGTCCCCGGAAAAGGGAATCCTGGTAGTTGAGGGTCAGTTTTGGTTGCCCAATACACTGCTTTGGCCCCCGCTTCGGGTAAACGGGAGGTACTTAGTGGTTCCCTAATGTATCAATCGGCTGGTCGCTGACTTTGTCTTCGGCTAGGAACCAAGCTATCGTTTCCGCTTCTGGGCATCTCGCTAAGGGTGGAGGTCTGCTTCAGGGTCGTTCCGTGTGCGTATAGTTCTCTGTTAGCACTGGTGTAAGTATCTGTATCCCCTTGTTGGGCTCCATGGTGGGTGGTGCCGAAGAGAACTGAATTTAAGGCCCTTTTTTATGGAGGCTTTAAAACCTTCGAGTTTTTCTCCCACGGTGAGGGATAATTCATCGCGACAAATTGTCTTTGATAGTGAAAAAGTAAGGTTTTTTGTAATTTCTTTGGTGGATGGAAATTTTTATAATGTCTCTCCATTCAAAATACATAAAACTATTCAGTCAGTGCTAGGCATAGTAAAATACACGAAGAGGCTCCGTTCAGGTGACCTTCTCTTAGAAGTTTCTTCAAGTCAGCAGTCCAAGACGCTTTTAAACTGTACTCAGCTAGGTGAATTTACTGTTACCTCTACCCCTCACACGTTTCTAAATTTCTCTCGCGGAATTGTTTCTGAACCGGATTTTATGTACACCCCGGAAAATGAAATTCTTAGTGAGCTACGTAGTCAGCACGTGTGTGGCGTACGTCATATTACGATCCGTCGGGATGGTAAGATACTTCCCACGAAGCACATCATCTTGACTTTCGACTCGCCCACAATACCACCTTACATATTCACAGCTTACCACCGCTTGTCAGTGCGCCCTTACATCCCTAACCCACTGCGCTACTTCCATTGTCAGCGCTTTGGTCACTCAAAATTATCGTGTCGTGGCTCCGTTACCTGCGCTCGTTGTGCTGAAGTCGGACACGGCAGTGAAAACTGTACCACACCAGAAAGCTGCGTTAATTGTTGTGGTGACCACACTTCATTTTCTAGGTCTTGTCCAAAATGGGCCATGGAAAAAGAACTGCAGACCTTAAAAGTCACTAAGAAAGTATCATACACCGAGGACAGACGTGAAATCGAAGCGCGCACACCTAAAGCAGGTGTGTCCTATTCCGCAGTTGTGAGAAAATCTTATAAAAATGCGAGCACCCAAACAGAGGATATTCCTACAAGAGCGACTTTCGTCTCAACCTCATCAACCACTGTAAAGGGTAAGACTACCAAGGTCTCTCAGTCCCAACCCAAAAAAAAAGAAACTTTCAGCTCATTTCACTCCGTCCGAACCAATTCCGCCTAACCCAAACCTAAAAAACCTTCTAAAACCTAGGAGACAAATTGGTCTGTCTAAAAAACAAAAAAAACCCTAAATTATCAATAAATAACCCACAGACTTTTCGCCGTATTTTGGCCGAAGAGTCATTAAAACTTTATACATCCGATATTTCGGATAATGACGTTGAGTTCGAGGAATCCCCTCCAGCTCATTCGTCGCAGCAGAATATGTCATATGTGTCGTCCCCTAACACATATTCATAATGGCTTCCTTTTTTTCTTGGAACTGTCGTGGTTTCCGCTCTAAAAAACATTTTATCAGGTCCCTGATTGCAGATTATAATCCAGCCTGTTTCGCACTTCAGGAAACTTTCTTGAAGTCAGCTAACACGGCTAAGTTTCGCCGCTACAGCACTCTAAGGAAAGATAATGAGACCGATGGTAGAGTGTCGGGAGGCGTTGCCCTCTTAGTGTCGCATGCCTATCCGTCTACCGCCATCCAACTTCATACACCCCTTCAAGCTGTAGCCATTCGTGTGCATGCTGGGAAACTAATCTCCGTATGCGCAGTGCATCTGCCTCCAAATATAAATGTGTCTCAAGAGTGATCTTGATAACTTGGTCAATCAACTTCCGACGCCATTTATTATACTCGGTGATTTCAATGCTCATAGTTGTTTGTGGGGTAGTGTAGATACGAATTCCCGTGGGAGACAGATTGAGCAGCTGCTCTCTAGTCACTGCCTCTGTCTGCTCAACAACGGTGAGGACACCCATTTCCACGAGCCCACAAAAACTTTTCATGCTATAGATCTTGCCATCTGCTCACCATCGTTTCTGCCTTTGAGGAACTTCTCTGTGGGAAATGATCTCCTCGAGAGCAACCATTTCCCGATCTTTTTAACATCATGTGTGAGTTTCTCTCCAATTTACCGCCTACCACGGTACATTTACAAAGCAGCTGATTGGGACATGTTTACGTCCCAAGATGTAGTTTCTCGAAGCATGGTTGAGGGTGACATTGATGTAGCTGCCCAGAAAATCACTGATGTCTTAATAGAGGCTGCCGATGCAGCGATTCCCAAGACCTCTCCATATCCTCCGAAACATTGCAAACCCTGGTGGAACACAGAGTGTAAGGAAGCCATTAAGAAACAAAAGAAGGCTTGGGGAATCTTTCGTAGATACCCGACTCACCAGAATTACATCACGTTCAAACACGCTAAAGCACAGGCGAGGAGAGTGAGACGCCGGAGTCAAAGAGAGTTCTGGGAAAGATATGTCTCCAGCTTAACCTCAAACATATCTTGTAAAGAGTTATGGTGCAGAGCAAAGAAGGTTATGAGTAAATATTATTCAGAGCACTCGATTTCGTGTCTAGAAGATGGAGGACGTGTGGTTACGGACGTTGTTGATATAGCCAATGCTATTGGCCACGCCTTTGCGACTGTATCCAACGCGCAATCGTACCCTGCGCCTTTCTTAACGTATAAACGAAGTGCTGAAGCTCATAATATAAATTTTAAAACCCGGTCCAAGCTCCCCTACAACTGCCCATTTACGGAACTTGAATTGAAACGTTGTCTGAATCAGACGAAACCATCTGCTCCCGGTCCTGATGGTATTTCGTATACTCACTTGAAACATCTGTCACAAAGATCGCTTCGTAATTTTCTGCATCTCCTAAAAAGAATCTGGCTGGAGCATACCTTCCCTTAGATTTGGCAAAAAGCTATAGTTATTCCCTTTCCCAAGCCCGGAAAGGATGCGTCAAATCCCAGGAACTACAGGCCGATCGCTCTCACTAGCTGTGTTAGTAAAATCCTAGAAAGAATGGTTAATAAGGCGGGTATTGCCTTATTTATGTCCTGGAAACAACGCATAGTATTTTACCTAACCAAAGTGGCTTTCGAAGGGGCAGATCAACGATGGATAACATTGTTGCTCTAGAAAGCCGCATTCGAAATGCCTTTGTGAAGAAAAATCACCTTGTTTCTATCTTCCTTGACATTGAGAAGGCATATGATCGTTCATGGCGGTTTGGCATTTTAAAAGTCTTGAATGACTTGGATTTCCGCGGAAATCTTCCTATTTTTATCTCTAATTTCTTATCTCTCAGAGAATTCCACGTTCGAGTTGGATCTTGGCTCTCAAACTCTTTCGTGCAGGAGGAGGGTGTCCCGCAGGGAAGTGTCTTGCACGAATAGAAGTGAGTGAGTTGCACGAATAGAGTGAGTTGCACGAATAGAAGAAAAGAAAATTTATGATGGCTATAAAACAGGCCACCTGCTTGAAGTTGAAGCATGGGAAAGTTAATTTGAGGGGGAATTTTATAAATCTTGCCCTCGATGCGCATTGGTAAAAAGGGGATTGAGAAGAGGCAGCCACGGACGAATGGCGAGGGCATGGTAATAATATGACCAATGGAAATTATAAGAGGCGGAATCAACATTAATAAGAAAATAATATGAAATGAGAAATAGTAAAGGCAGAGATAACCTAAGAAGTCAGAGTTAGTCAGAAGTTTTGGAGATATAGAAGTGGTGTCAAGGCACATATAAATATGAGGAGGGTGAGTTAGAAGTTTGGAGATACAAGTTGTCGAGCGCCCAGTATCCCGTGCCGAGGGTCTGCAAGGAGTGATGGAGTTAGAGAACCGACGATGAGCGTAGAGTGTTTTCCATAACTTACGAGCCTTATACCAGACAAGAAAGTGCCCTAGTTCCGTGCGATGATAGATACAACGAAGTTCGACATTACGAGTGCCAGCTGCCCATAGTGATTCAACAGTCATCTGCCGAGGTACCGACTTTGCGTTTCCTTTTTATATTGCTATCATTGCTTCTCAGTGTGTAGCCATAATAATTAATATAGAGCGCGATGAATTTAGTGTTTGAATATAAGATGTTAAGGAATTGACCGATAATTCGTACAAACAATTTAATATGATGTTATGCTTATATATATATGAATTAATTTAGTAGTAATGAATTTAAGAGTAATATGTGTAGATGCAGTACGAAAGATTGCCATAATAATTGAATGAATTAAATATATGTGTCGTAGTAATGAAATTGAGAGTAATATGTATAGATGAAGTACGAAGGATTGTAATGATAATTGAATGAATTAAATATAGGTGTTGTGGTGAATTAATTTAGTAGGAATGAAGTTGTGAATAATGTGTAAATGCCGGAGGAAATAATTAGTAACTTGTAGCGTATTATTTATGTGTTAATAATCAATAAATTAATTTGTCAGTATAAACCAGAGTTGTTTTCTTTATTTGGGAATCACAATCAATGAATGTACTAACCACAATCTTTAAGCAATGAATTTAAAATCATAATCATCATTAATAGTATAAGTATTAATATATCTAATAACCACCCCAATTAATCAATTTTATAACTTTCACTGCTACAAACTTCGACACCCCATCACTGTGGAGGTGTTACAAATAAAACATCGCCTTGCCTGCCGAGGTTATAATGTGTTGTTTTGCTGGATACCTTGTCATGTTGGTATTCAGGGGAACGAAATTGCCGATGCAGCAGCCAAAAATGCATCTGTGCCCCTAAATCTGCCAATACCAATTCCTGACATCAAACAATCGGTCAAGATGATGATTCGCAGTAAATGGCAAGCTCACTGGAATCTGCAGGTTAGCAATAAACTCCGTGAAATTAAACCAATTTTATCCGTATGGTCCCCATGACAAACCGTAAGAAAGACGTTGTATTGACTCGTCTACTTATTGGGCACTCACGGCTGACACATATGCACCTCCTCTTGGATGAAAGTCCTCCTAACTGCTTATATTGTGATGAGCCCCTTACTATTCGTCACATTTTAACAAATTGGTTCAGTTATACTTTTTTATATTTAAGGTATTTTAATAACATAGTTCCAAGTTTGACAGATTTATTAGGGGAAGTTCCCCATCCTGCTGTTTTTAACTTTCTGCGTTTTATCGGATTTTACTATGATATTTAAATTTTTACTCTTTTATCCGTCTCTTTGTCTGTTTTATTAGATATCCATATTTACAATCATATATATCACGGTTTTTACAGCTATTGTTTTTAATTATCCACACCTTTTTTCTAGTGTTTTTGGCTAATAGAAATTTTATGCTTCACTCTTTTTATTGTTTTTTTTATAAAGTAATATGCAACTTTGGTCTGTTTTATACCTGTTTTTCATGTCAGTTTTACTTGTACACTTGTATATATATATTTTTATCATGTGAGTTTTGGGTCCAGAATTGCTGACTTAATATATATATTTATAATCGTATGTTTTTTTCGGGTTTTTTAAACATGTGTTTTGGCGCAGCTTGTCCTCACTGGACCTTCCGCCATTTAACCCCAAAGAACCAACCAACCAACCTGGGAGAAGAAAGTATGCGGGTTTTACAGCCGAAAAATTAGAGAATGTTTAAATGCTGTGAGGTCAGGAGAAATGTCTCAGAGATATTCCTCAACCCACATTAAAATTAGTAAGTCCACTATAAAAAGGAGATTGAAAAATGGTTTATTGAACAAACCTGGACATCTAATCATATTTACTAGTAAAGAAACGTTGGCCTGTGCCAGTAATTTAGATAAAATTTGTGATTTTAGATTGCTCGTAGATGAACTGGACTTTCGATTTATTGGCAAGTCTTACTTTGAAATGCATGGGAGATCAGTAAAATGTTTCCAAAACAAACTTCCTGGGCGTGACTAGGTAAAATTATTTTTGAAGATGCATCCACTGTTAACAATCAGATTTGCAAATAAAAAAGGGATTGTTTTCCGTTTTAATGTAAAATAAATTGTTCCATATATTAGCCTCTATTTTTATTTCAAGATCCAAGGTGCCATTTGATCCCACTACCTATTTGAATTGTATATTTCCTGTAAAATGTAGGTTGGGTCCAAGTAACCCAATCAGGGGGTTACTTGAACCCAAATTTCAATAATTTATTAAATATATATATAATTATTATCTTTTTTGGAAAAGACCTAAAATCTTGGGAAATCTTCAAATAAGTTGTTCAGATCAGGTTATCAGCACAAATATGTTTTAAGGTTATCGTTGGGTAAGAAATGTACAAAAATCTTCACTTTTTGGGTCCAAGTAACCCCATTCTACGGTATGTCAAATATAAGTCACAATTTTTCCATTATAAATCCACCAAAATTTACCATAAGTAATCACTAAAAGTCTTATACTTTTAGTAATTACTTATCACTCGTTTTTCTTCTCATATAAATCTATGAAAATTATGTGAAAATTCGTTGCTTTAAATTCTTTCATTTTTTTAATATGCGAAATAAAATCAAAATGTAACTGTTTATCAACTTTTGGTATATAATGAAGCTATTATATGAAGATTAGGGACATTCATACTTAGTATGTACTGTATATACTTGATTAGGAATAATATCACGTCATTGGATGTACTGCTAGATGCAGCAGATCATTAAATATTGTACTGTAGACTATAAGTTTACTTTGGCGGCATAAATATGCGTAATCACTCCTTTCCAGATCCCAGTAAAATTAAATACATAAATAAAATGATGCACTTAATAAAAACGTTCTCGCTGTATGTTAAAATGTACTTTGAAAGTGGTACGTTTAATTGAAAGCCTTATTTGAATAGTGGTCTAATTCCACTATTAAAATAAATGGAGTTAGCCTCATACTATGTTCATAGAAGTCATTTGTATATTATTTTAAAGCTTGATACCTCCAGCTTATTTCTGCTGCAAACAGAGCGCATTACAAATCAGACTTCAGCAGTCATCTCTCAGTACTCATTAGACTTTAAGGTCATGTATCTCAAAATGAACAAAAATGGAGTTTGCCCACTATTCAAATAAGGCCTTCAATTGAATTATTGTTATTATTATTGTTGCTGTTGTTTTTATTACGGACAATATTTATCCTCCTCAGACCCGAGAGAAAAATAAAAGCTGGATATTTCGTAAAAGGTACTTAAATAGTTGTTTAGGTCATTATGAAGTAGAAATGGGGCCTTTAAATTTTTTCTTTAAAAATATAGGGATTAGGAGGCATATATCACATGTGATGCCTCAGAGCCCAGACACTACAATCAGAATTTTTTAAATATTAGGTAAGATTGTTTCAATTTGTTAATTCTGAGTTTGTATCACACAATATATAAAATACATGAATCCTGCATGAAAAATATGCAGAATCAGTATGTTGTGTTAACTTTATATTATTCTTTTATTTTTCATGAAGTGATTTAAAACAATTTCTTCATGCTGTGAAACACAAAAACACCTTGCTTTCTGTACACTGTATAGTGGTTAGGGCCGATCAGTTATAATTTCTGCATCTGCTTTGATGGGTCCTATCCCCAAAATTTCTGGCATATGTCTAGCCTCTTTGATACGTGCTGCTTTATGCGGAATATGTAAAAATGTTTAAAAATGTAAAGCAGACACTTCAACTGAAGATTTTAACTCTAGAAATAATGCTTATATCAACTTTCAAAACCTACGTAAATACAACTCAAAAACAGACTTAAAAAACACTGACAAAAAACTCACAATACAACTGATTTGACGTCATAGGGGCCCATTCTATCACATGTGATACAAAAAAGTTTAACAGGTTATTATTCATTAATATTTTCGTGAAATTTTTTTTGTTGATATAAATAAGTAACTCGTATATATACAAAGAAAATGTATATTTTAAAATTAGTTTAATATTTGTATAGTTAAGTGATAAAAAATTTGTTTCGATTGCGTGCAGACATCGTGCTTTGATTCTACTACAAGACGCTACTAATGACACAATCCTGGACAAGAACTGCTATCATTTGACAATATGAGAAAATTAAGGGATATATTCCACTTTATAACACGTCCATTTCACCCCCCCCCCCCCACCAAACACTTTTTAAAATCGAGTTGTACCAATCGTTTATACCTCGTTTGTACCCGTTTGTAACAACAAAATTTTCGTTTGTACCTCATTGTTTAAAAAGTTATAAGCAAATCAATGTGGAGGGGTTGGTGAAACGATAGCCCCCACCACCATCGAATTTTGAAACGAAACTGATGCCAATCGTTTATACCTCGTTTGTACCTGTTAGTACCAACAAAATTTTCGTTTGTACCTCATTATTTTCGAAGTTATAAGCGAATCAATGTGGGGGGGGGGATGGTGAAACGATAGCCCTCCACTATCAAATTTTCAAACGAAACTGGTGCCAATCGTTTATACCTCGTTTGTACCCATTTGTACCAACAAAATTTTAGTTCGTACTTCATTATTTAAAAAGTTACAAGCAAATCAAATTGGGGGAAGAATTTTATTTAAAATTGCTGTTTTTTGAGAGGCACTACTTGATACTTTTTTCTCAACTAAAGTAATGACTCAACCAAAAATAGTGTCGAATGCGTATATCCAGTTGTTTATGGGAAAGTTGTTTATGGTTAGTCACAACATCCTAGTAAACGTTGGCTCCGATCAGAACTTTTATGTCTAATAAATCGTCTAGAAAGGTGGAGTGGGGTGGGTCGCGATATCTAACGCGGTTTGATTTCATGAAATGTTGTATGTTTATGCTAGCGGGATTTATGGGGGTAGCAATAGTTACATTCGAGTCTAATGCCTCCAATGCTATAAAAATAGTACACGTCAGCAGCTTGAAAATGGGGGAATGAATTTTTACTAAATGAGCCGTTCGCTGGGCTTGAACATGTATAGCATTCGCCGACTTTTAAACGTTAAGACTTATTGTAGATTGTGGAGGCAGTTGACTCAACTGGCAGTAAACAGGCAATTGCACTATCTCGAACGTTACGGGCCGTCCGCTGTCGGAAGTAGAAAAAGGCAAATTTCTCCAGCGCTTTAGAATACACCCGTTTAGGAGTAGGTGTTTTTTCTTTTTATTTCAGGAGATTCCCAGTTTTCCATTTTGAGGACATACTCGAAATGCTTTTCAGTCAGTTTTGCTTGTGGTTCCAAACGACCGGTTAAGAATTTATAAATAGCAACAAGATATTAGAATAAAGCCTTAGTAAAAGTCACATTTAAAGTAATTTTGGTTTTGAAAGAGCTTTTTTTTATAAGCTAAAATGCCTAAAAAACAAAACCTACCTCCAGAAATGATTGTGGAAGCAATTTGCAACTCCAAAGGCGATATCATTACTGAAGATGGTAGCGTTTCGCCACCATCCAGCGATATCTGGATAAAAATCAGTATTACTTTAGGTTATCCCTTTATAAGGCGAAAAAAACTTTGCATGCACAAAAAGTAATTTATATAAAAAATGTTGCCTACAGATAACATATATTAAAATTCACAAGGTCATTTTTGTGTCAGTGTTGCTATTTTTATTTTACAGGGTGGGAAATAATTTCCCTCTGCCCATGATGCTCTGGGAAATATCTTCCCACCACCCTATAAAAACCACATTACTATATTGACACAATTACAAAAAATTGCTTATTTATTGAAAAAAATAACATTAATTTGTTCGTTTGTTGACAGCTTTAAAAAAAATAAATCCTGTAGCTACATTTTTTTCATTTTGTATGAAACATTGTAAAGCATGGTGTCGCACACAATGGCACTATACAAGTTTTACATTCAACTTTAGTACGCTTTTCATGCTGTTTTGTTGAACACATTCTACATCTTCTGTATGTTGGCAATTCTATAGGAAGATGAATACCAACATTGGTGAATCTTATTTCCTCCGGAACACCCATTTGTTTTCCGTCTGGTGCTTTCTCCTTTCTAAGGTAATTTATTGAGGTTCTTCCTTTACGAGATTTGCTTGTAACATACGCTTGTGAAAGATCTCTCGCAACAGATAACAAAAAATCTAAATGCTTTCTATTATCACTTGGTTTCGAAAGTTTAAATATAGTAAACGCATTTGTTAATGCAGCATCCAGACAAAAATAAAACAGTCGCATCCAATTTCTTCTTGAACGTCTGCTTACAGAATAAGATTCTCTAATTTGATCGAACCGATCAACTCCTCGCATGTAGCATGTGTATTCATATATTGCTACTGGACAGGAAACTTCAATTCGACTTCCATCTTTCTGCTTTCTTTTCACTTTCATGACTCTTTGAGGGTCATGAGCACTTGTCAACAGTGTAACATGCCTGTTATCCTTCCACTGAATAGCTGATGTTTTCTTTTTTGTTTTCCATAAATGTTCTCCTTTTTCTAATTTATTTTTCTTTCTCATAAAATCTGGCAAACCTTTCCTGTCACTTCTAACTGTTCCACATCCATACAATCCTAAGTTTTGTAAATCTTCAAAAAGCTGCACTGTTGTAAAATAATTATCAAATACAATCAATGACCCTGAATTTTGTATTTCACCGCACATTTTTTTTACTACATTTTCACCCAAATTACCTTGCGTTGCATTATCTTTGCCAGTATAAATTTCAAACTGACACAGGTAACCAGTAGTGGCATCAGCGCGTGCCCATATTTTGTAACCTCTTTTCACCGGTTTTTTCGGCATGTATTGTTTGAGCGATGAACGGCCTTTGAACAAAACCATACATTCATCAATAGATTGCCAATGTGAAGGAGAGTACTCACTGATAAATTTTTTGTTGAGCATTTCGATTACAGGCCTTATTTTGTAAAGTTTATCAAAATTTGGATCGTCCCTATTTTTGGCTTGAGAATTATCATTACAATGTAAACACTGGCGAATTTTTTTGAACCGTTTGCAAGTCATAATTTCTGCAATAGACTGTACATGCAAAGCAGGATCACTGCACCAGTAATGGTCAAGGTGAGGTAGTTGATGGATTCCCATAAATATGAGAATCGAAAAGTATGCTTTTATCTCATCAGCATTAGTAGAATTCCAGTTTTTTACTCCTAATTGCATGGCGTATAAATTTGTTTGTTTCACAATGTGATGAATCAAATTTTCATCAAAAAATCGTTGAAAACACAATACTGGACTATCTTCACCATCGAAAGCATTATTTACTTTTGCTTTCTGTGAGAAACTTGCAAGAGTAATATTTTGAAATTTACTTTGCCACCCATTTTCAGAAGTTGAATCATCCGGCTCACTAACAATCGCATTATCATATTGTAGAATTGCTTCATCACCTGATTCGACGATAGTTTCCTCATCCGATTGAACAGGAGGTAAAACAAAATCAGGATCAATTATATCGTCATCGGAATCACATATATCTGTTAGATCCGGTAATAAACTTATGTGTGCGGTCTGTCTGGTTATTCTTGTTGTTTTTGGTATTTTCTTCCTCTCATAACTTTTTGCTTGCTTGCGTTTTCTATCAGCTTGTTGACGCGTTAGTGGGTTCGGCTCAGTCACAGATACATCATCTAAATCTATATCGGTGTCATGTCCATGAGGATTTTGACATGTTGTTGCTGAAAAAATTTCATTCACTGTGTCTTCTATTTCATCATCATCATCATCTTCATTCGAGTCGTTCGAGTCCGTTGTATAGTCAGGAAGTGAATACATATATTCCAACGCTTCCTCTTTAGTTTTAAAAATTTTATCCATTATCTAAAATAAAAATGTCAGAAGAAATATAATAAAAACAAGCATTTTTTATCATTATTCAGATCATAAACAAAACCAAAAGTACATCGTAATAAGGCCGTGGGAAATATATTCCCACCAACTATTTACCTAAAGGGCAGTGGGAATATAATTCCCACCACCTGTTAGCCCAAGGGGCAATGGGAATATATTTCCCACCAAGTGACTAAACATCAAAGTAATATTTCGCAATAATTAAAAACGTTAACAAAAAAATAAGAGTACAAATTTGTAGTACATAAATGCATTATAAAATAAAATGAAACTTACTTTTGTGTGATTATATCATCCATATGATTGAAGGAGATATATTCTGAAGTCAATCCTAAGACAAAGCGTGGTAGTTCACTGCTTCAAACTTGTTTTGAAAATATCCAATGGACTTGAAGTGCCATCTGTTGACTTTTTTTTGCACTCAAAGGTTAAATGTTAGCTATTAGCAGCCTATTTTGTGGGAAAATACTTCCCATTGCCTTTTTAGAACTGATTTTGTGAAGTGGGAAATTATTTCCCGCTACCTTATAAAGGGTTATACAGTAAGTATACGCCTAAGTCTCTTTATATTATGGTTAAAACCAACAAGCACAATATTTTAAACCATCTGGGCATCTCAGAAAATAATACTGGTTCGAATATCGCAAAGGAAGGCGCAGAAATTGAGGGCAAGGAAAATGTTTCTCTATCGAGAAATGAATCAGATGAAATAATGCCTTGGGTTTCTCTTGATGAAAGTGATTCTGTGTCTTCTTGCGGTAGCTCTGGAGCAAACTTGATATTCACTATTACTTTGACTCCGGAAGAATGGAATGATATTCGGCCTTCGGATGTACTATATAAATGTTCAGATGCAAATAGGTTATCAAGAAACTATAAAGTGTTTACTCCAAATTGGTGGACATCGATAATAAGTGAGCATTTTTATGCCCATACAAAATTAGTTTGCTGTCTATCTTTTAAGAGTGCTAAGATATACAAAAGTGGAAAATATTTTGCTGTTGCAGAAGCCATATGCTCAGCGTGTTCTTCAAAACTTTCTATTAGAATAGAAAGTGAACCCACTGAAAATTCAATAGTTCTTTTGATCTGCACATACATGGGAAATTTCAGGGAGTGCCAAACAAGCAAAAAACGGAAACTAACTGGGCATTCAAAAGATGCAGCCCTCGCAGCTGTCCTTAAGGATCGCATGTCGTGCAGCGCATTTAGGAGGCTTGAAGCTAGGCGGAAAAGGAATTTTAGTGATCCTGAACCTAGTGACTTGCCTTCAGCAAATGCTCTTAGTGTTCAAAAGTCAAGAGCTATAGCCAGAGAAAAACCAAATGAAGATCCTATTACAACTATCCATAAAATGAAGTATAGCACAATATTTGGTAGAGCTATAAAAGCTATTGGACTGGATCCATTCTACGTGTTTTATCGGCTTCCAAGTCAGATATATGTGTTTTGGGCTTACTGCAACGGGGATCCTGCACAACATTTCTAAAATTAGTATTGATGCCACTGGTGGAGTCGTGAAAAAACTCAAAAGACCGGGCAATAATAAATCAAAAGTAGTTTTTTTATACGAAGGAACAGTACACGACAGCAAAAGTAATTCACAGTATTCGGTAACAAACATGCTGTCTGAAAAACATGACAGCAACATAATTCATTTTGGGCTATCCGAATGGAAGAAAGATGCAGATGTATCACCTAAAGAGGTAGTAATGGACCAATCGATTGCATTACTTTCAGCAGCCACTAAAGCATTCACAATTCTAACTGATATCAGTGCTTACATCGATGCTTGCTTCAAGGCAGTATTTCAAAATGTGACATCAAATGTGTTACCCCCATGTTTCTTAAGAGTTGATGTTGCCCACACTATAAAATTGTTTACTTCTTGGAACATTTTTTAAAATATCAGCAAACGAACTAAACTTTTCTACGTATGTTCTATATCTCAGATCGTATTATCTACTGAAATAAATGACATCAAAGAATTATTTTTAGATATATTCATTGTGGCTCTGAGCGAGACCGAAAGCACAGACATGAATACACGTGTTTATACTCATTGCGAAACTTCTAAAACGAGATTGAAGAAGATAATAGGGCTTCATCCTGATGTTGAAAGCACAGTCCTGAATTTGGATACAATTTTGGAAGATACAGAAGAAGTATTGCAGAACGGAGAGGCGCCGACTGGATTTAGCTCTTTGGCTGAAGGAATAGCAAAGACAGCAGAGAATATTATCATAAACGAAGATGGTGACCACGATAATTTGCAATACTTGCCCTCAATCGTAAAAGCCTGTGTCCATCTTTCAAAAACATTTCCGCTATGGACAGCACTAATGGTGCCTACATTTAGGTATGGGTCTACCACCGCTAGCAGTTCACCTGTAGAAAGCAGCTTCAACGATGTGAAACAAAGAGTATTTGTTCATGAAAAACTGCCAATTTAGGTAGATAATTTTATTTCTCAGCACGTACGATCTCTAGAGTTGAAGCATGATGATTTCTGCTTCGAAGGGAAAACAACATACATCCAGCACGATACAAAAGAGTGACGACAAATCAAATGCTGGCAAGGTTAATATCGGGAAACGAAAATATCTATTTGGCGACATAACAGAGTCTTCAAATTCAGAAACCACAAATAGTAAAAAAAAATTATTCTGATAAGCATGAAGAAGATATTGAAACTGGAGAGGCCAAGCATTGACACCAAGAAAGCGGAAACAAAAATCTTATTTGAATCCTCACCCAGAAATTTTAACCATGGATCTATCTTCTCGGGAAACATCAGTTCCTATAGGAATTTTGAAAAATGGCAACAGATTTTTTAGTTTGAAATCACAAACTTAAAAAAAAGGAATTTATTCTGACTAATACATGTACATTCGATGCCCTTGTACAAGTGTTATCCTCTACCGTGGTTAACAGTATTTCGTATAGAGAAATTTTCGAAGCCAAGTGTGATGAACAGTTTTTTAATTTTATCTTAGATATTTCAAAAAATATAAATGCAAAAAGTTACCGAGTTCGAGCTTATATATTAAGCAAAATCAGTAAAATAAAATTGCTCCCAAATGATATGTCACAAATATCCTGTGAAACAACAGCTAAAGCACTCATTGATAAATTATTAACAAAGGAGCCATCAGTCATAGAAATTTCCCGCTGTACTCAGTCAGATGATGAGAAAATATTTCAACGAACAGTCATTGTTGTAGCCTTAAAATCAGCCGAAATTGTAAATTTACAGCAACATGTACTTCAAAATTTGGAGTCATCAGAGACGGTTTGTGATTGTATCCATGAAAACAGAGTAAGATGCGAAAGCAAGAGCATAAGATCATCATTTTTAAAAAATCATATTTTCATCGAATTAATAGACATAAATGTAACCGACACGCTGTCTGATAATGAAATAATTCAGCCCTTTGCGGTGCGTTTAAGCTGTATTCCTCGACTGTTGGAACTTCACGATCGTGTATATCATCTGAGAGGTGTCATGTGTTTTTCTTCTCCTGAAAAAATAAATTCAAGAGACATCATAGGCCATTATACAGCAATTTGTTTCAGACAAAACGATAAATGGGAAGTATATGACGATTTAAAAGACTTTAAATATGACATATCTCATGAGAAACGAGTAAATTGTGAAATACTTGTTTATACTATTTAAATTGTTCTTGAGTGCGTTTAATCTAAATTTTTATATTACAATATATATAGTGTCAGAATTATAAAGTTGTCTGGCGTGCTTGTACTTTCGTCAGATACGGATATTTAAATTACATCAGACAGACATATCTTTAAGAATTGTAAAGGATGTTGTTAAATTGCCATTATGTGTGTGTGTGTGTGTGTGTGTGTGTGTGTGTATCAAATATGTGTATATATGTGTGGTGTTTGCTATCTTGATTCATAAGGGAAGTTTAGATTTAAAAGCAGTTTTCTTTTGTGTCAAAAATGCATCCATCATTTTAATGAAAACTAATATTTGATGTAGTTCAGTTGCCATAAGTACTTAGTGTTCCACCCACACCCCTCTGCATCCAGCAGGAGGCGCTCGCTGACTCTTATCTCCAGCTCCGGTCATTGAACTTGAGTCCCCTTCGAACACTTCACTAGAAGACCCCTTTGTCTCTAGACGCAACTTCGCACCGCTCCATACGGAGCGTCTTATTTTGTCACCGCAACCTTTTACTATGTTAACGCAAACTCAATACTTAAATTGTAAATTTTTTTTGTAAATATAACTTTTCGTAATTTATCTCAGTTTCCTTTATAACGCTAAGCACCGCACCTACAAACCATCCGCAGCACTTAGTAATATGTGTGTTTGATTTAATCTTGTTTTTTACAGGCAGATATGAATTAATTTTTTTCTTTTTAATTGCTTGTAAAAAAGCATTCATCATTTTACAGAAAACTTACAATTGATTATTTTAAATTGCTATTTGTGCATAGTGTAATGTGTTTGATTTAATCTTGTTTTATATGGGCAGTTCTGAATAGAAATCTTCTTTCGTGTGTTAAAAATGTATCCATAATTTTACATAAAACTAATGACTGATTTTGTTCAATGGTATTAGTAAATGATGTATGCTTCTTTGATTTAATCTAGTTTTATAAGGGCGGTTCCGAATAAATTATTTTCTTTTTTCTTGTGTTAAAAATGTCTCCATGATTTTACTGAAAACCAATAACTGATTTTATTCAATTGCTATAAATACATGGGGTATGCTTGTTTCATTTAATCTTGTTTTATATGGGCAGTTTTTATTTTAAAAAAAAATTCTCTTTTAGCGTGCTAAAAATATATCCAACATTTTACTTAAAACTAATAATTATTTTTTTACAATTGTCATATGTACATAATGTATGCCTGTTTGATCTGATATTGTTTTATAAAGGCAGTTCTGAATGATTAACTTTTTTCTTCTTTCATGTTAAAAATGGATCTATCATTTTAAAGATAACTAATAACTGATTTTGTGTTCAATTGCTGTATGTATATTGTATATAAATGTTTCATTTAATGTTGTTTTATAAGGGCAGTTCTGAATAAAAAAAAAGCATTTATATTTTTTCTTGTGTCATATATAAGAAACAATTTTGTTGTTACAAGCGGGTACAAAAGGGATATAAACGATTAAAAAATTGTTCATTTGGGGTGTGACGTCGGCGACCCCCGTCTTGTTTATGATATGGGGAGACTGACTATTCAGCGGTGAGCTGTGATGACGTCATGGACAGATAAGACCGACAGGTCGTGGGTGCGCCGGCCGAACTGAGAGGAGAGCACATACAACGGGGGACCTAGATGCCATCGCTCTCGGAGAGACATTTTGATACGTACTCCTGACGGAGTTTTCAAGGGTGCCCGCGTTTTAAAGGAAAGTTACGTTGGCTGTAATGCCTTCGACGCATGGGAAGTGCTCTATGTATATTTTCGTTTATTATGATGTGTAGTTCTGTGTTAAAGGTCTTCAGTTTTAATGTTAATAAAGCTTGTTAATGCTTTAACCCCGTCTCTGCCCTGCTCATCTGAAACGGAAAGAAATACACAAATTCGGTTCCGCTATTGTGTGTCCTCGATAGTGAAGCGAGTTAGTCGGGGCCGGCATAAGGGGTAAAGGTTGCGATCGCGTCTCCAGCCTCTCCCCTTCCACTTTGACCTACTTACCTCTTTTATAATAGTGAAGTAAAAGCGAAATATAGTTGGTACAAACTAAGTACAAACGACAGGCACCACTTTCGTTTAAAAATTCTTTATTTTGAGGCTATTGTTTTTTCAACCCATCCCTCCTTACAAACGAGTTATAAACGATTGGCACCAGTTCCACATGAAAATTCGAAGGTTGGGGGGGGGGCTATCGTTACACCAGCCTCCATAATTTCAATTGCATATAACTTTTAAAATAATGATGTACAAACAAGGATAAACGATTGGCATCAGTTTCGTTTGAAAATTCGATGGTGGAGGCTATTGTTCCCCCCCCCCCCAATTTGATTTTCTTTTACCTTTTTAAATAATGAGGTACAAACGAAAATTTTGTTGATACAAACGGGTACAAACGAGGTATAAACGATTGGCATCAGTTTCGCTTCAAAATTCGATGGTGGATGGGGGCTATCGTTTCTCCAGCCCCCAAATACGATTTGCTTATAACTTTTTAAATAATGAGGTACTAACGAAAATTTTGTTGGTACAAACGGGTACAAACGAGGTATAAAGATTGGCACCAGTTTCGTTTGAAAATTCGATGGTGGAGGGCTATCGTTTCACCACCCCCCCCCCCCCCCTTCACATTGATTTGCTTATAACTTTTAAAATAATGAGGTACAAACGAAAATTTTGTTGGTACAAACGGGTACAAACGAGGTATAAACGATTGGCATCAGTTTCGTTTCAAAATTCGATGTTGGGGGGCTATCGTTTCACCAGCACCCAACTTTGATTTTCTTATAACTTTTTAAACAATGAGGTACAAACGAAAATTTTGTTGGTACAAACGGGTACAAACGAGGTATAAACGATTGGTACAACTCGATTTTAAAAAGTGTTTGGTGGTGGGGGCTGGTGAAATGGACGTCTTTATATCACATGGTACAACCGGTTTCAGAATCGTTGCTGTCGTCCAGCCTTGTTGAAAAAATATCAAACTTTTGTATCACATGTGATACAAATGTACCGAGGAGGATAAACTGTTGTAAACATTGTTACGACATTATCATTATTGGTACATTTATTGCAATTAACTTTATTTTACTCGCGATTCATTTCCTATGAATTACAATTTATTTTTTTCCTTCTATAGAAATAGTTTTGGGGATCTAACTGCAACTGCCAAAAGCATAGATACTGTTTAATTCTGGGAGCACATCTCTTTACCAATGGATCTTATTTGCTGTTCCCTATTAACAGTGATTACTGAAATCGCGTGTTATAATATCAAAGTATAGTTCATGCTTCTATTGAAATTATATTGCTAAAATTTTATGACTTCGAGATAGAACGTTTGATATGAATATTGAAATATATTTTGTTTGATATGAATATTGAAAAAAATTTTTTGTTTGATATGAATATTGAAATAAATTTTTCGGCTTTAAAATATCTGATATTTGCACCGTACATTTTATTTACACAACTCAATTCAACTTCTTATCCCTGCCACGAATAAATAAAAAAAATATTCAAAAATGATAAGTTAGAAGAATCCGTTAATCCAGCGTACTTTCCTATTTAAATGCATCCATTCCTTCAACTAGACACGTATAAGACCGCCCTTGTTATCGCTCATATCCATAACATTTTGAGAGATCTCGATCTTATTTCTGAAGATATTGTACACATTAAGTTATTCTTTCGGCAAAGTAAGTGATATGTTGACATTGATGAGACTATCGAATATCAGCAGCTGCAACAAATGCAGTATTTGACTTAGAGATGAATCTTTCAAGCAAACAATGGCCGGCAGTATTTTTTCGTCAACACGAGTGATATATTGTACTGTTATATATAAGACATCCGTTTCATTTCTCCTTCCCAGTGAATTATGCTTGCAGTGGAGTACTATTTTTTTTTATGTGAGATATAAGTAAGACGTTATATGCACGGCAGTGTTTTATTTTGTGTAGCGATGCATAGCGGATATAATGGGATACGATTTTTTGCCCTTGAATGAATATTTTTGCCTGTCTCTAAAAATATGTAGGCTAGAATGAGAAAGAAAAAACACTCGAATAATAATACAAGAAAATATGTAAGAAGTAGTTTTAAAACAATTGTTTCTTGAAAGAAGTATTCGAAGCATAATATAGAGAATCGATGTAAGTTAAATAACAATGTAGTACAAATAGAATATATTTATGCAATGTTGAATAGAATACTTAACAATAGTTGCATATCATGAGGAAACATATTTTGGATCATTCCCATACATCAACTACAAAATATGATATTACGATATCAGTAAAATAACCTTATTTTTCTATTTTAACCTTATATTACCGTGTGTTAGTATAAATGTTTATTTAAAACTCATTTCAATCGCAGTCTATGAACAGTAGTGCAATAAATTAATAACTTCATTCTGTTTTCCTATTCCTTCTCTTTTAAACACTATACCGGCATTGTCAGTTATTAATATTTTCATTTCCATTCACTAAACTGTTTTCTAAATGCAAAAGAGAGGAGCCTTCTTCCAACTTGGCTTCAACGTAGCCTCTCATTCAGGTTTATTAATTGGGAAGAACCTGTACGTTCCATTTCATTCAAAAGATATTCAACTTGTTCGTATCATTATATAGCAAGTAATGTTATAGGGAGTTCAAATTTCTGGTAGAAGTAGAAGTCTTCCCCATATAAGTTACACAGTTTGTGCTGCACAGTTTGTATAGGATTGTGCAACATTGATGAGGTTCTCTAGAATAAACCCATGTAAAATAAAGAAAAGCAGGCTAATACATCAGCGAAAATTGGCCCAGCAAAATTCATTGTTGGAATGATAATTGTTAAATCATAAAATTTATTTAACTAGCATTCCTCACATTTAAAAGAGACGACATTGATAAGTGATAAGATTTGTCAGTCCAGAGGATTATTCGTATCTATAAGTTCACGATCTAAGCTGATTAGAAGATACTAGTAGTATGTACCCAGCTATTACCCCTCATTCAAAAGTTTGGAAACAGATGAATGACTTTTCAAACCCGTACATTACAATTCTTAGTACTGTGCCTGTACTAATGAAACGCTTAAAAATCTAACAAAAAGCCTCATTGGCGTAGATATTGAAGTTGCATGACAAGTTGCTAAGCCGACTTTTTGGGCAGTCCGTTGAGAAAACTACTGCATCAATTTACTTCATTTTAGTCTTAAACGAAAGATTGTAATCTGCAAATTTGTCAAATTGGTTTTTGTAACCACAGTGTCTACTAATTAGCCTTAATTTACAATTAAAAAATAATTTCTTCACAATCTCAGTGGCATGTTTAAATATGTCTTTAGAAACTCACTGTTTCTGAACATGCTCAGTAACATGTTATAATGATAAACACGTTTATTCCGAGGGGTCTCTCTAGACCTCTCTCAGCTATTTCTATTTTATGATAATTATGTTTGTGAAATATAAGATTAAACCTGATGGAAATTGGTTCATTTTGCGCTGTTTAACTAGCTACAATTTACAATTAAAAAAAATGCTTTCCACGCATGCTCAGTCACTTTTAAATCTGGCTTTAGATACTCACTAAGCACGAAGCCGCTTAAACACATTAATTTGTTCCTGCGGATTATTAGGATTTTCAACATTTGGCGATGATGTGTTGAGTATAATTTGTGTGTTAGTACATTTATTAACTATCTAGCCGTCTTGTTTTGACGGGTATCAACTAGTTATTTTTAATCCATATTTTATAATCCTGGTAAAATTGACAGATTAAATTTTGGAAAGTAATTATAAAAGACTAAACAGTTTTGAATGTACGTTTTCAGATGACTCGAGTAAAAAATACAAAACTCAAACATATGTTTCCAACTATATTTGTTCTCTCTTAGGGCATATCCATTGATCTACACTTAGGTAGGAAGAGACCTGAAGTGACTCTTCAAACTGGACAGTCTTATTTATTTTTTTCCTCTTCAGAATATTAACGATATTTACTAAGAGTACTGGATCTGTCCTAGTTACTGTCAGGTGCAAAAAGGATCCCTAGCTTCAGATATCTTCGTTGTACAGCCTCATGTTTCACTCCTGATCCGTTGTCTTTTAATTTGTAAGTAAATTTTGCAATTGCTTTCAGACATATTTCAAAAGGAAGTTTTTAGATAAATTTTAAATGTTATGAAATGTAATTGTATCATATTTCTAAGGAGAATGCCTGCTACAGATTTTCAGACAAACCTGTTCAATGTAGGAAAATCATTCTAAAAGTCCTGTGTAAAATTAGATTGCATTCAAGAAAATTATTAGTTAACTTGTCTTAATAAAACGATCAAATGAAGGCCTTATTTGAATAGTTTTTCAATTCCCCTTTTAAAAAAAAAGAGTTAGCCTCACTTCCCTGTTCATACAAGTAATTTCTATCTTATTTTTAGACTGGTACACATCCAGCTTATTTCTGCTGCCAACAGAGGGCATTACAAATCAAACTTCAGCAGTCATTTCTCAGCACTCATTATACTTTAAGGTTCTGTATCTCAAAATGAACAAGAATGGAATTGGACCACTATTCAAACAAGTCCTTCAAATATTCTTACCATTTTCAAAGAAGCTCCTTGTTTTAACAAGTTATTATATGTAACTAGATTTATTACCCGTCTTCACCCGGGATTCAGTTTCTGTAATTATTTTTCTTCAATGATCAGGATTAAAAGTTGCTCTCTTCTTTTTGGGCATTTTAAAGCATTAATTTACAGCTTGTCAGTAATGTTTGAATGGATTTATTATTATAGAAAAAGAATCAATAAACGCAGGAAATCTCAAAACACAGCAAATGTGGTAATTATTATAGAAAAAGTAATACCCATATTTCATGCTCGGAATTCTTTTCCAAAACTAAATCTTCCGCTACGTTTCAATGCCACTTTCAGACTTTCTTAATTAGAATATACACGCATTTCATGATTGTAATTATTTCTCAAAACTAAATCGTCTGCTATGTTTCAGTTATATAAATCATGCTTCAAGGCTAAACGCGCGTGTTTCTAGCGAATGCATGAAATGGATTGAGAACACATTCATTGACACTGAATATGACTTTCCATCTTTATATTTTCATTGTTAAAAAGAAATATTTTGGCGTTGGCAAGTATATGAAAATAATATATCAAATTCATTCTTGAATGCATCAATATATGAATAAATCACGTTTTTAATTCATGTCTTTTTATTTTTACTCAAATGTTATAATTTAACTGGCAACAATGAAATGTTACAATGGCTTTGAACAAAAATATCCGTTTATACCACTCAAACTTGTTCCTATATAATTCGGGAATGGAACGTCGTAGCGGGATGAAAATAGTCACATTCATCCTGATTTGCCAAGCACATTAAACCGTGTGAATTTCATCAACGTAGGATTCACGGTTCTTGAGTTTTTGTGACTCACACACACATACAAACACGACTCATTTCCCGTTTCTGATTTATATATAAGATACGGTAAAATTTGCATCAAAAAAATTTCTTGTATCGTAAATTGTTACAGAATGTTGTCTATACTGCAACCACGAAAGCAAAGAGGTAACACTTTAACTTGTATACAGTTAAAATTTCAACAGTAAAAAAAAAATGAGGGACATACTTTTTTTCCCCTTCAAATCTTTAGACATGAGGGAAAAAATGTATCCGCCGCTTTTCCACGGGGAAAAATCGATTTATGAGTACACATCTCATATTTCATAACAAAGACAAACTGAGAGGACGCAATTAACTCCTCTTCGGTGAGTGGGAGAGTAACTGAAAAATAAAAGCTTGGCAATAAATAATGAAAACGTGACAAAGCAGAGTGAAAAAAAAAGGTGGACTAATAAATAATAAAAGGTGATAAAGAACCGGAAGATGTTTAATTAAGCTCTCAAACAAGACGCATTGTCAGGGGAAATAAGCGGCTTTCGTTGAGAAGGGTCTCTTTCATTTTCTAACAATTTTCATTATCTTAATCATATTAAAACTTAAGCGAGATGCATTGTCTCCTTAATTTTTTTTACTGCGAGAAAATTAATTTGGTGCAATGTAGATCGTTAAGAGCCTATTTTGTTTGCAATATCTTGAGCGTCTGTCTTTGATAGATTTTATGCAATTATTAAACGAAAATGCTGTGTAAAAATTATCTAAATATGTGGATTTGAAATATTTTAGTTGAAAATGAGATTAAATGCACTTAATACTATAATTATATTTTTATAAACCCAAAATGCTGCCATAGCTTTAGAAAGATGGTATTAGTTTCCCCAGCGTTTTTTTACCACTCCTAATTAGCAATTAGAATTAATATCTTAAAAATAATTAGATTTGTGATAGTAGGAAAAATAATACAACTATATTTTTAGCACTGATAACTTTTTTCATAGATTTGGACTGCTAAGGAAATAAAGATTTTGCTTTGGTAACACCAGAATCAATTCTATTTATAAATTCTCAGATATTTCGTGATTATAAAGTTTAAATAAATTTTTAAATTAATTAGCGCGAGAATTAGCAATTAGAATTAATATCTTAAAAATAATTAGATTTATAAAAATACGAAAAATACAACTATATTTTTAGCACTGATAACATTTTTAACATTTTGACAACTAATTAAGATTTTGACAGCTAAGGAATAAGCTAAGGAACAGAAATAAATTTTTGAATTAAATATCGCTAGAATTACTAAACAGGTCATAAGAACCGGTTATAAGGATGGTGTAAGTAGCTGTAATTGAGTTACTGATAGTTCTAGTGTAAATACTACAAAGCTGTGAGAAATATACTTTACTTATTAACTTTTTGAGTGTCTTCATGAGTCATGCAGAAACAAATTTCCTTCAGGTATTTAAGCGGACATTTAAAAAGTTTTCTAATTCTTCGTAAGATCCCAAGGGATTGTTATCGCACGCTTTTCCGAAAAAAATATTAACAGTAAAATTCTTCAATAATAACAAACAATTAATTGGGGATAGAAGGGTAGGCGCGCTACTGGGATAAACAATCCAGACAAAACATATCTGTTTAACATGACATATAAATCGAGCTTACCGAATTAAATATTCGAATTGTTCAACAATCTGAACGCTAATCTCTGATTTACTTTAACCTACGTCCGTCGTAACTGGCTTATCGTCTTCCAATATCATAGCAGATTTGTTCGATGATGGCCAATTGGCTACAGCCTTATTCTTCAGCAACAGAGTGGGCGGGTCCAAAATCGCACTAAGCTTGGATGCTTGTAGCCGTATAAGGTCTGAAAGCACAATGGACTCCCATTGATCATGTAAAAACATCAATACCATAGGTCCTTAATCTTTAATGAATGAAAGGTCACGTAAAACGGTCAGACTGAAACGTCTCATTTATCAAGCCCGAGAAATGGAATTAGATAAGCCATGCATAATTTAGACATGTTATGGGTGTGTGTCTCTTGGAGGGGAGGGATGATTCCTCGCGTGGTCCTCTACGACTGTAGCCATTTCGAGACATAGAGACTGTATTGTCGGAACATTCTAAGAAACAAAGACGTCGCGCAACGTTGGATACGCAGTCACTTCTTAGTGATGAATTTCCACACTGGTCATTTTCACATTTGTGTTTAAAAAAATGACCGTATTTCTCCAACTAACCTACTCATCTCAGGCGAATAACAATAATATTTTCTTCCGTCTAACGCCATATAACGAGGCTTTTTAAAGGACATCAGCGTCTGATACAGCACACACTGTAGCTAACAGTATACTATCCCAAGAAAACCGCATATACAAGTACATATTTCTTCCAATTGGTTGGTTCGAGTGTATATTAGAAGTCCATTATTTCATTTTCTATTTTATTTCGATAATCGTATTTAACTGTTTCAGAACGGGAGTTAATTATTATAAAGAAAAAGGAAAAAAGTTGGTAAATATTAGTGACCAATCTCCTATTCTGTATAATAAACAACGTTGTTGTCATTGTTGTTCCTAATGCCCCCTGGCTGGAAGATCCAGCAGTATCCATATAGATATTGCTGTGGTTTATAATATCAACACAAGGGTGGAAGCCTTCTTCGCTAGGTGCTACCCAATTTCGACCCCAGAACACCCTCAGCGGCGACATTTGGAGGGATGGTATCTTCCCTATCAATTGACCTTCTAGAAGGACTTTCCAGTATACGGATATAACGTGTCCTTATCCGGCCTACACATGCAGGTATTTAATGGCTGTTGTCGGGATTCGATCCGAGGATCTCAGTGCCGAAGCCGAACGCGCTACCACTAGGCTACCTCGACTCTACAAACAGCGTTTACACATCTAAGGATGATATGAGTAATTTGCGCAAATACCCAAATTGTACATTGCCATCACCTTCTACTACATTTCCACGCAGCTTAACACGCAGCACATGAGGCAATTCTTAAACAATAATTTCTTGCTGGGTATTTTTTCAACGCTCTAAAATTAGATTACTTAAGAAGTAGCAAGCCTGGTGATTGAAAGTATTAACCCTTCAGCGGGCGCGCCCGTGTACAGAGTGCAACATTTTCGTAATTTTGAATGGTTTGTTTTTATATGTAAGGTTTGAATGTTCTAAGCAGTTTCTATTTATAGATACACCCTTTCTAATGCAGGACTGATTTTCTGACCCTTGTATTCCCTTCCATTCATTGGTAGTCATGATTTAACCGTGGTAAACCATCGATTATATTTGATTGCATTACGACAAAATTATGAGTTGATGTAATAGATTAAATGTGCAGCTATTGGAGGGTATTCCGCATATCACAAAGATGGACAATCTCATTGTTTTTTATGTTTTTGGACATAATAGAAATCGATCCCCAAGTTGTCCTTAGATCCAATAAACCCGGACAGTTTTGAAATAAGGCGACTGTATCTGCATTCTTTGGCCTTTAATTATAAATATATCTCAATATTATCAACATTTTATATCTTGTCATAAAACTCAGAATTATTATTTTCAGTTTGAAAAAAAAAAGTTTATTACAAAAGGAATAATCAAGGTTGAAAGAGACGTTGCACTTTGTGCCACGCGCGCCTGCTGGTGTTCCAAAAATTGGCATTCGCCAATTTTTGGAACACCAGCAGGCAAAGTTTGGATTTTTCGCTTCAATTTTATTTTTTTGATTTCTATTACCTTTATTATTACTATTAAATGATGGAAATATAAGTTATCTTTAAAACTACAAAAACCATAACAATCGAATATCTATTCATTTACTTGAAAATGGTTGAAATCGTAGTCAATTAACTCGTAATAAACTATAAATAGTAGAGAAAAAAAACTCCTCCTTCTGAAACCAGATTAAATGGGAAGCATCCTTCTAATAAGAAAAGATGAACAAAGCGATTGTGTAGTAAGTAACAATCAAAAAGTGGAGCACGTCAAATGAGTATTTACTACGACACTTACCAAATTATCTAAGAATGCTCTTGGACGATTTTTCCCCCAGGAATCACATCATGAAGAATTTCATAAAGAAAAACTTAAGTTTAATTTACATTAAAATAAGGAAATGTAAAAAGAAACAAACACACACAAACAATTATGTTTATTGTCTTTTTTTTTTAATTCTTTTTATTTGCCTCGCATTTTAGCAGTCTTCTGGAGTTTCTGGATTAGAAAGGTCAGAAATGTAGAATTTTATTTAAATATGTTTACTTCTATTGAAATTAAAGTGAACATATGAAAGATATTACGTTGTTATAACAACAGAACAAAAAAGTAAAATCTTTAGTCTTAACAATTGGTCCACTCTTTTGGAATATAAATTCTTTATTTGTTTGTCCACTCGTTTGAAGAATTATAAAAACCAGCAATATAATTTTTATGATTAAGTTACATGGGTTTGTGTTTATGGGGAGTCAGGATTCTTACTTTAAGGTACCATACAAATTGTAAGGCAATGTATAACAGCGTAAGATCTTTATTTTATATAATACAAATAATTTGATTTATAAATGTTATCCTTATAACATCAGATTATTCGAAAATTTGCATTGAAGTAATTTTATGTTGAAGTGAATATATAAAAGAGATTACCATACCATGTTAACATTTTACAAGTATTTCTTCCGCATACGATATACTTTCTACTAAAGAATACGTAGGCATAATGATATTTTGAATATTCAAATAACCTACAATGCTGACCTTTCCCAAAACAATTTACTTAGCAAGGTCTTTACTCTTACCCGCACTTTACAATTGTATAAAGAGTTCTTTATCTGGAATAAATTAACTTTTCTCTAAAGAACATTTATTTTCAGTAGGGTTACGAAAACATCCCAGAAGGGTGATAAAACTCCTTAATCTTTCTCTAAGAAGTGTTTAATTTTTCTAACTGTAATGCTAATTACTTCATAATTATCAGCGGAGACAGCTGCTACAGAAGCTTACGCATTATGTTAATTGAAACAAGAAGTTACTACGCACTTGATTTCCGTGTGATAAAGGAACTAAAATACAATTACATCTACAAAACATTTTTTCAAGAACGAAAATTTTCAATCAAATAAAAACACATCTTCCCCTTTAAACCATCTCTATTTAAATTAATAGAAAAGTAGAATAAATTTGCATATATTTTCTTTGTTTTGTAGAAATTACATATATATATGAAATATATATTTGTAATATTTTGAAGAAATTATTTTATACTTCGGATATAACAAAATCCGTTTAAATGCACTAACCGTAATCTCTAAAAATTAGCTGTTCAGTGCAATTATCTGTACTAGATAGATGGCCACTGGATAAACACTCGCTTTTTGCATTTACTGTTTCACTTCATCATGTTCGATACGTAGATCACACTCGAAAATAAAGATATTTATCTGCTGCGACGTGTTGGAGCAATCTTTCAATAATAACAGGAAAAAGGAACTGACGAAGTCATCAAACGGCTTTTCTCTGTTGGAAGAATGCTATTAAAATTTGATCAGTTTTTTTCTCTATCTCCGTTGAAAATGTTGACCAAATGCCAATATCCTTACCAACTAGACGAAAACGTCGAAAATGTCATATTTTGTCTATTTTGGTCAATTCCATTTTCTGCAAGAATCGTGTAATTCAATCTTTTCTCTTTTCAAAATTGGTTTGATTTTCATTCTACATCAATTAGAAGCAGAATTATAGCTATTTAAAAAAGCATCTTCTGCTACATAATTGAAGTGACAAATAACTTTAAATGCGTTTTTCTCATAATTATGTTATTTAGCACAAATCTCTAAGATTATCATGATATCTCACATAATACTGTAATGTATATAATTTGATAAAATGTTCAGGATATGTTTTAGATGCTATTGTTAATGAAATGACGCACAATAATTGGCGTATAATACAGAGGCTGTTCGCACATTTTTTAGACGATTTTGGTAAGCGGTAATAAAAAATCGTTTGCTGCAAAAGAAATAATTGCAATTGTACTATGTTTTTAAAAGTCAAAATTATAGTCTACGGCTTGAAAGTTCTGATTTTATTCAAAATGGCATTTTTAACAAAGCAGTAGTTCGAAGGTTACATTTTTGTTCTTTCCGAAAGGAAATTTGCATACTCCGTTATCCAAAAACGATGTGAGAGTCTTGGTTTTGTGATATCTAAAGCGTCGATAGGTAATATCGTCAACAAGAAAGGAAAAAAACGTCAAATTGGAGCCTCAAGTGGGACAAAATTTCCAAACAAGTATCCAAGGAAAAAACGGACATCTTCGACTATTGCAAAGGTACGTGACAAATTATTAAAAGAAAATCCCCCTAATCAAAGGACAGTTGCAAAATCATTAAAATGCTCGGTGTCCACTGTAAACAAAACGATAAACGTTGATTTAAATCTTAAGAAAGCGAAAAAACGCAATGTGCATCGTCTTCTTCCAAATCATATCGCTGAACGCAGAACACGCTGCAGAATTCTATATGAGAAACACTTATCCAAAGAATAATGGAAAACAATTGTCACAATAGATGAATCATGGGTGTATTTAAATGATTGCAACAAAAAAAGAGCCATTTATTATCATAAAAGGGGAGAAAAAAATTTAAGTACATGGTTCAAAGAATCGAAAGAAAGTTTTTCTAAGGGATTCATGGTTGTTGCTGGTTTTTCTTATAATGGCAAATTAAAAATATAGAGAGTGGAAAAAAATGCCAAGATTAACTCCAAATACTATCAGGAACATATTTTATCGCCAATTTTTCTGAATGAAATACCATCGCTTTACCCACAGTGCCATCAATATGTGAGACTCCATCAGGACAAAGCTAGCAGTCACACATCAAAATCCACTGTAAATTTCCTAAAAGAAATGTAACAAAAAGCTGGTATCAAGGCCATACCCTTCACCGATATCCCTACTAAATCTCCCGATGTATCACCTATGGATTTTTGTGCTTTCGGACTTTTAAAATCTGCATTATCGAAACGTCGTCCCAAAACCCTTACAGGACTCTGGAAAGCTGTTCAAGAGGAATGGGATAGAATACCTCTTCTGACACTTCAAAAGGCATTATTATCCTGGAAATTGCGGTGTCGAAAGATAGTTCAGAATAAGGGATGTCAAATAGAACATTTAAAACACAAGAATTTTATGTAATTTAGTTTTGTGAATAAAATATACATTGTCTAAAAAATGTGTGAACAGCCTCTGTAAATAGTTTTTCATTTGGGGCTGTTTTTATAAGGAAAGGAATGACGAATCGGGGAAAATTTTCATATTGGTACATAAAATTGCCGGTATTATTTTTGAATTTTAGAATTTCTCTTAGATTGTAGGTCATTTTCAAGATACCTGTCATATGTATCAAGTGTGAGAAGGAAATTAAAATAGTAGCGTTAAGATTTTGTGCAGAGTTATAGTGTTTTATTTAAATTTCATTAAAAATTATTTCAAATTGACCAATTTATAAAAAAGTATGCTATTTACAGGTAAGTTTTTGTTCCTTTTTTTAAAATTTTTAAGTGCTATTTTAACATAAAAGACCAAAAATCCTTTTAAAGAATTATTTTTTAAAAACTTGACTCCGAACGTAGGCAGTTACCATAACTGGAATTGTAGGACACTTCACACACACACTAGTCCAGCAGTTTGGTTCGGAATACAAAATAATGCCCAAATTCTATTCCCTTTAGGAAAACATACGAAGTTAGTGCAATACAGTATTTATTAGAGATTTTCGTTGTCGTGACCAGTATTTGTGATCTGTTCGCGTTGATCATCACGCCTAATTCTCCTCGGCCGGACAATGAACAATTAATTAATTAGTTCGAAACATGTGCACATCCCTTTTAATTTATTGTGGATTTGAAGAAGTGTTTATTACGTGTCTCGTAGTCGTGGCTTAATCCAAATCAGGCACAAACCTTACGGAGAAAGAGTGAGATCTGTGTACCTTGGTAAGACTGCATTGCAGATTTCCGTTCGAAATATGTGGAACAGTTCAACCCCGTGACTCCAGTAACTTCTATGATATTCATTGTGGTAAACGATTTTCGTTATTTCGAAATGAGGTAATTACGGATTCGTAAATATGCTTTTACAATGTCAGCATTTTTTTACGGATATTGCGGTTATTTTTGTCATTTTCTTGTTATTGAATTATGTATTACACGAAAAGTTAAAAATTATTAGAGTAACTAATTAAACAATTTTTAAATAAATAAAATATAATAAATCAATAAATGTTGCACGTTCTTGAAATGAGTTGGAAATACATCGAATAAACGTAAGTTGGTGAATGACCAGATTATGGGTTGAGTGCTAACTGATATATTTTTCAATATAGTTTCAAGATGTGCATTTTACTATGTGAAATTATGAACATATAGCTTTATTGATTTCAAACAGCTTACCATCTTTCCAATACAATATGACATTATCAGATTTTTTTCTTGAACAGATAGGTCACGTTTTGATGAACCTCTGCATTTTGACATTTTCCTAAAAATATAGATGTGAAATAGCCTGATTTTAATTAACCTTGTTTCAAATCTCTCCTACATACATGACAGACTAACAAATATAGTGTTATTATGCATCAATTTTACAAAATTACATTAAAAACGAAAGTTTTAAAAGTGGTTATATACAGTTATAAAGTTGAAACCCGTTTTAACACATAATCCTACCGTTCTCCAAATCTATTAAATTACACAAATTTTAATCAATTGTATTTTCTTTAAAATTCGTGTAATTTAATAGATTCGCGTGTTTCCTAAAAATTTGATTAAATAAAACTAACATTTTACATCAAACAGCAGATCAATTCGTTTCTGTTTTTAAATATTTTAGAAGCACAGTCCAAACAAGAATCATGATTCGCAGAATGCTAAAGAAAAATTACATGTGTGGGAGAGAAAAATCTATTTGAAGAGGAGACATCATCTGATAGAAAATGTTTTGACTTCCCTCGGGTGTAATAAACTTGATTAGACACTCCTTGAATGTCTAGATGATCTTAAATAGTATCAAATGTTTCTATTTGAGCCAAACGAAATATAACAAGAGGGAAGAACGATGTTTCTGATGAACTTCAATCCACTTAATTAGTGCTATGGCACATTGGCTGTGGAATGAAGCATAGATTAATGAATTAAAACCATTTTTAAAAATAAGGGAAATCATTTGTTTAAATGGAATAAATAAGATTTATGTTTCTGTATGACATGTGTTAGGTTCAGTAACACGTATTCAATTCGTTCTAATTTTAACATTCATTAACATACGGTGACAGGCGATTTCGTGTAGCCAGTAATGAGAATTAGCCTAATCGATTGGAATGTAATGAAGAAAGATTTGAACAATGATTTGCGATCAGTTTTGACTCAAATTGACAGATTGTAATTCCAAGGAAGAAGCCTATTTTATGACATCTTAATGGTCAGTTATTCCTCGCAGGATTTTCATTTATGTGATTCGGAAGGGTCACTAGCAAACACTTGAGTATCTTCTGAAGTGCTATATTGTAACTTAAAAAAATATATTGTAAGACTCGATTGAAACTATTATTTATTTAATGCATGATGCGTCTAACCAAAGCTGCAACATGTTTTCACTGGGGTTTACATTAAACTCAGCGAAAAGGACCATACATGATTTTTTATATCTGCGAGAAACCTTTTTCGGTTTAATACGTATATTGGACTACTAGTCTTGTATGTAAGAATAATAAGGAAACTCTTGAAACTGAAAACAATACATATAGCTAGTTGTCGATACATGAGTTTGGATGTATGTGCTAGTAATTAAAATTAGGAAACATTGGTGTCCTAGAAAAGATTCCGTATAAAGTAATTTTATGTATAAATATATATCTGGAACTGAAAGTCTCAAAGGCCGAGACCTACCCGGCCAATATACTACGCATCGGGCTTGTTTGCGATATTCTTAACTCTAAACGGAAAAAGCCCATGCTTGATTTCCTTTCTACCAACCCGGATTGGTCTTGGCATACTTGGCCACACATTCAGAAGCTTTTCAAATGAATCACTTGAAGATAAAAGTGTTGGCTATCGATCATATTTGATGACCTAAAATATTATGTATTTGTATACTGCTCATATTAATCTTTAAAGATTTTGCTATCATACGATTACACAGGTGTGTGATAGGATTACACAGGTCTGCAAAAATGTTATAATTAAGCTTTGTTTGACCGAGAAAAGATTCTTCTGCCTCCATTTCATATAAAACTTGGTTTTATAAAACAATTCGTGAAAGCTCTAGACAAAGAAGGTCGGTGTTTCAAGCACTTGCTTCATTCATTTCCTTGATTATCTGCAACCAAAGTGAAGGAAGGTGTCTTTGTGGGACCAGATATTCGAAAACTTATGAAGGACGAAAAATTTGAAGCATATATGATAAAGGTTGAAAAGGAAGTTTGGAGCTCCTTTAAAGAAGTTGTTAATAAGTTTCTGGGAAATTATAAGGATCCTAACTTAAACAAATTGTACAAAGTATGCTTGAAAATTTCAAAAAATTAGGATGTTCTGTCAGCTTAAAAGTTCATTTCCTGATATGTCATCTGGATTATTTTCCTGAAAATCTCGGTGCCGTCATTAAGGAACACGGTGAAAGATTTCACCAAGACATTAAGCAGATGGCATGCAGATACCAAGGTAGTTGGAACAAAAACATGATGGCATATTACTGCTGGTCGCTACATAGAGAACAGCCGCAAGTTACACGCAGAAGATCTGCTTCCACACAGAGTATTCAACACAAAAGAAAAATGTACTACAAAGCCTTAGAAACTTGACTTTATGCGGCCATTGTTGAATATCCAGAATCATAAAGTGGGGAAAACAAAAAGCTTTGATAGTACAAGTAAAGGTAAAACTTGAGCAAAATAGAGACAAAGAGAACAAAGAACAGGACAAACAATTTAAAGTTACGAGCAAGAATGACTCAGGGCCGTTTCTTGTTAGCTGGGTCAGCAGGGTCTTAAACGGCAAGATTTTAATTAAGTTCATTTGGTAAATCTTTATGGAAGTTAATAGCAAGATTTTGAAGATAATTTTAAATAGTGGAGAGATTTATCTCCCTATAAATGTCAACATTGCAAAAATACCATGGGGACGAAGGCGCAACAGATTCCGCACCGATCTTTACAGCCCAAAATACTGGCGCTGCTGTCGACTACGTAGTCATGAATTTGCATTTTGATGTTTTACTTGCCTTTTATGCAAATTCTCGGGTGCGCTGACAACAACAGTGCCATATCGTCTCCTATCGGCGATTTTTGGACGTATTTTTTTTTATCGGAAACTCTTTTCCATGTCGTTCTTTGTCCCTCTATCAATTTTGGTGGAATTCCGGCTGATAGATGGCGCTGCATATAAAGATTAATATTTATTATAGTATTAGTACTTTAATATAATAGATCGATTAAGAAATACTATTCAGAAATGCTATGATTAATTATTGAATCGACTGTCCAATTTTCATCGGTATTTACTTACTTGATCACTGCGGTCCAGACAGAGGTGAAAGGCATATTTTCTTGCTAGAGGGGTTTGGGATCCAATTAAGGCGCATAAATGTGGGCCGTACTGGGATAATAATTGACAAAGGATCTTAACAATGTATTATCACCTGAAGGATCGATCTGCTTCCATCAAAGCAACTATCATTAACGGAACAATCCGCACTTAAAAACTAAACCATGACTCACTTATTGAATATGCTTTTACACATATGCGCTACCTACTATCAGTGGAAATTGACAGACAAAGCATGCGGCACTTATGTCTAGCTTTGGCTTGTGAGTTTACCATTTAAAGAGGAGGACACTCTTTGGTAAAGCTCGAGGAAGTCCATGGTAGCGCAACGAACATGAATGATGTTCATTGGGATTCGAACTGAGCACTCTCACTTCGAATCCCGATGAACATCATTAAATACCTTCATGTCTAGGCCGGATTTGGACAGTGCTTGGGAGAAGGTTAGAGCCTTCAAGATGTCGCCTCTGAGAGTGATTGGTCAAAATCGAGATGGCACCAGAGTTTGGTGTTGGTTCATCTATGACAACCATTGAAGCAACCTACATTTCTCGCGGATTGAGTACAAAAGTATTCATGGAAAAATACCCGGCAATGGCAAACAACAACACATTCTTTGATTGGAGGTAAAATTAAAAATATTGATTTTGTACTGATTTGTTCGTCAATGGTTATAGTTGTTCAATAGTATTCGTAAAATTAAAATATGCCGATCTTAAAAAGTAGCTTACAATATGCTTTTGTTTGCGATACGTGCAATTTGGAACTTATTTTTTTCTGTTCTAGTCCTTTCAAAAAATTTATTAATATTTTCTTCCCTAAAAATTATAAAATATAGCCTTGAAGAACAAATATCAGTCTTATGAAGTCAAAATGTTTTCAATAACATATTTTATTTAAGTGTTGAAACTTCGGGAAAAACTATTTTTCTGCTGCGATTCTAACACAAAAAGCATGTTTTTCCTTTGTAAAGGATAATTAGGGTAAATTCTTTAGTTTTCAACTACGATATTGTGTGACTTTTCAGTTTTCATAAGTAATTTTTTCTTTCGAAATTAGTCGGAAGGAAACAAAAGGAAGTGCATTAACCACGAGTATTTTCAAATATCAATAATAAATGGTACTTTTTCACCAAAAAAATAAATTAAGTCCAAAAAAGCAGTTATATGTGTAAGTGTAAACATACATCTGAAAATGCTAGCCTTTTTAAAAAAAAATTCTACTGTTTTAATTTCTTTTTTGTTAGTACACGTGATTAGAAGACACGTAGGTGTGTTTAAAACTCTAGACTCTCTTCAGAAATGATATTAAATAGAGCGATTTTCTCGGAAAAGATTAAAGTATGAATACGATCAAAGGAAACGTTAACGCAAGAGTAAGGAAGTGTAATACATTTTGAATTATTTTTTTCTTTTTTGGATACTGTTGACTTAGAGCAGACGTTGTTCCGTAATATCCAAAATTAAGTTGTTTTTCTTCGGGGGGGGGGGGGTAGAATATTTTATATTGCCGATGAGTAAAACATCGTTATTTTGCAAAATAGTAGGTCTAATTATGTTTACTTGTTAAGGAACCTGCTCCCCCCCTTTCTCTTTGTCATGATGAATATCAATTAAACATTCTAAAATTTCTCATGTATTTTTGTTTAAATGTGAAAACTACATAGTTTCCCAATGTAAAATAAACATAATGATAGCAAATTATATTAAGCATATATAGGGTAACAGTATTATAATAACGGTACTATAGTATATAAAAGCATGTGGACGTACATCACGCTTAGATGCACAAGGCTCTTTGAGGGGACTTTATTTATTTTCTCTTTAGTTTTTTATTTATTTAATCTTTATTTAATCAAGTTACCATATAATGTTGTTAAATAATGCATTTTCATTATTAACCCCTTCGGCCCTGAATTTTTAATTGGGCAGATAAAAAATCAATGAGTGGTTAGATATGCTACACTATAGGTAAGTATCTTAAATATAAAATATTATAACGTTCTGCCAATTACCAAACTAATTAAAAAATGTTCTAATAGTAGGACACCAGGCTATAATTAAGTAAAAAGTGAAAATTTATTTTAAGTAGAGTTTACAATTATTTTGTGTGAAACAATTTGAAACAATTTCTTTGTGCATTAAAACATAAAAATACGTCACATTTCTCGCAAAATGAAGTAGTTTTGTATGAACAACCTTCCAATTTGCATCTCTGTTGCCTTGGACTTCTTTCAATCATACGATTTAGCCCAACGAATAGGTTTTTTTTTTTCTTTAACAATTTTTGTAGTAGTTGCATCATGTTCGTCTTCACTATCACCCTGCAAGCACACATTCGCGAAACAGAGAGCGAAGTGTAGGGGAAAGCAATGATTTATTGGTTCCATCACCGAGAGGAGATTTTATGGCGTCCCTCGAGCCTTTGAAGCTTCGCCCCAGACCTCCCCGGATGGTGGTTTTAAGACGAATGATCAAAGCCACAATATACTTCTCCCACGTTGGAAGGGGGAACTAATCGACACCAAAATGTGTCAAGAGGCGACGGGGGGAGCTGATTCGCTTGTGTGTAGATGCACCTTCTTCTCTTCATCTGATATCAGGTGAGACAAATCAGGAGAATTTGATGGCCATTCATCTTCAGACCCATCTATGTTTATATCTTCTAAATCAGAATCCTCAAGACTGTTTAAGCATTGAATGGTTTCTTTCAATTACAACTTTTTACTTCGCATATTGGCTACAAAGAAATAAAAATGAATTTCAATGTGGGTAATTAGTAATAAACAGACAAAAATATACAGTTAATTATTAAATAAAAACCTTAAAATATCCGAATTATACGTAAAACTCAATATTTTTAGAGAAAATATTGTTTTATCCTAAAACAAAATATAAGTTTTGTACTAATAGGCACCTGGTGTACTATTAATAGAACATGTATAAAAATACACCTTGTTTGCTCTAAGGCCTGGTGTCCTATTAGTAGAACAAATATTAGATTTCCATTTGTAATGCAATTTCTAATTAATTTTTTAGTTAACAGCACAGAATTGGGCATAAAGAGTCTAATTTGTACTATGGAATTTTTTAAAGTTGCAGGGAATTATATATAATAATATTTTGAGAACTAATAAAAGATGCATTTACCTTTTGGCTGCAAATGACTAGACGCTTCCATTATCTTCTCTGCTGGGGACGTACTGCGATCTACTGAGCAAAAATAATAGTGTACAGCTATTCTTCCATGTATTATTAGTAAGACACTCGGTTTTGAGGTAAAAATTCTTGAAAATGAGAAATATAGAATAATGTAAAGATGTGTTCTAATAATAGGACATCAGGGCCGAAGGGGTTAATAGTAGTAGCAGTAGAATATACACACTCAAATAAACATAAAATAATTATCAGTTCTTTATCTTCATTATAATTAACAGAATCTACGAAAGATTAATATAGCATAACATGAAATGTTTGGAAATTGAATTTTGGACAATTTTTAAAACTGAATTGTTTGTTTATACTGTATTATTTATGGGTTTTGATTTTGGTATGATAATGAATGTCCATTCTTTCGCTCGTATACTGTAATTGTAAATAAGAAAAGTCTCGAACATCAGCGAGGTTTTTCAAATTGATTTTCGCGAGATTTTTAAATTTTGATTCAAAAGATTTGTAGCGTTTTATCATTTTCTATATAAGTCCAAGTTGGAATTAAAATTAATATCAAGTTTACATTAATTCCTTTATATTAATTGATAATATTATAAATTAATTAAATTATTACAGAAAGCATTTACATATGCTTGTGGGCGATAACAATGAACTATTTAAACTCCCACAAACTTGTCAAATTAAGTATATTGCTTTTATGCTGGAACAAGCCAGCTATTTTCAGTTAAATTCGCAAAGCAAAACTTGTTTAACGAGCCCATAACAAGCGCCCTAATGAACGGTTAGTAGAATGGACTAGCCGTACATAAACTGTAATAATGACAGAGTTAGATTAAATAACAAATATATAGCTGATGTAGATAGTTCAAACACGGCAAGATATTTAATATTCCGTTTTAATTACATTTCTTTATTTATTTGTTTACAATTTGTACTATTCCTGTATGTGACGTTTTAAAGTAGCTATATACGAGAACATTTGTACATTGAATAACATGGATATAAAAACTCTATTTTAGAGATCTCTACTTGGAATTGGTTTTTTGCTTTACATGGTTTATTTATGCAGACGATAACGTTTGGTGAAAATATATGCAATTTAATAAGCCGCAAATATACTTAAGTATTTTACTCTGCAGTGGGCAAAATAGTGTGCTATTTTTAGGACAAATTCTTTTCCGTATAAAAAACAATAGACAGATTTGTACCTACATTTTAAAGTCGATTCTGACTGAATACAAGCACAAAAGTCATTGGAGTTCAAATATTCTTTCGTCGAACGGCTTTATTATCAAGACAACCTTAAATGAGAGAATTTGAAAACAGAAAAATAGTACGAAATCATTCTTAAGATATTCTTTGCTTCTTTTATTTTTGTATACATTGTTGTTACATCAGTATAGGTACTGTATGTATTTTTACTGAACTATTTATTTTGTATTAAACGTCAGTATGTGTCAACATTACAAAACAAAACAACACCCAGTTAGATATATACTCGTAAATGCGAGTGAAAACTGTGTTAAATGTCAAACAGAGCGAACACATGGGAGCAATAGACTTTTAAAAGTACCCACTTCCAGCTTTCTTTGCAATTTATAATTTTTTTTGCGGAATTTATATACTTTAAAGAAGTCCCACTTTAAAGTCTCCAGATAAATCCTGATTTCTCCGAAAAAATACAGGTCGCTCTAAACAGATATAATAAAACTAATACCGCTCTTCGTATATAAAATATTTTATGTGGGTGCTGATGATTTAAGAAGCTTGAATTTGATATATGCTCAACTTCGTATCTCTTAAATTATTTGTAAATGAAAGAAAATCTTTTTGTGTGTGCTTATAGTGGATTTCGCTATAAGAATATATTTTTAGGATTTTTAAACTATATATGTGTGTGTGTGTGTGTTTGTTTCGCTTCAGTATCATTATTATTGTTTAGACTTCGGATTGTTTATTAATTTTAATTGTATAAAAGCTGTCCCTTTCTCTGGAAACTCATTTTTTTAGTATTACGTTGTAAATTATACATCCGGTTCGATGCTCGTCACTGCAAATCCACCGCCGTATTCACTAATGGTGGCCGCGACAAGTAAAAAAGGGCGTTGATGCAATGTCCTCCAAGTTCTCAAATTTACCTCTGGAGGTGCGGGGTCAAGTGTTCCGGTCTCGTCACTTGACTCGGTTCAAAATTACAGGGCCGGTCATTTAGCCAAGTCGGACTCCGACCCTTGTGATGCTAATTCAAAACAGGAGTCGCACTTTCTTCGCCCATAGCCTTCGGGGCTTAATCTGATGTTGCTGTTGGTCAAGTGGCATAAGCAACAACAACAACAACAACAATATATCCTTCCAAAATATCTCTACAAGTCTTACGGAAAATTACCAATACATAATCACTATAAAAGGTTGTGATTGGGCAAATTAATCACTGCATTGTCAAGTTTAGTGACTTAGTCGTCTACCACCTGTAGACGACTACAGGTGGGGTACTTTGGTATTTGACTGAACTGAAGACAAACGGCTAATAGAAGACTTGCTCTAAATTTCCCAAGCATTTCCAAACGATTAAAGAGTTGATTTAATGTTATTATTTGGACTTTTTACTTCAATTAAATGTTCCTTTGTCCGTGGGAATGAAAGTATGACGGAATGAGTATGTGTGTATATGTGCGAGTTTGTTCCACATCTAACCCTGCCTGCTCACTGTTAGTTAAAAAGGAGAACATGGCATAGCTGAATCCAAAATTTTTTCCATGAGGGGAGGGGATAAAACTTCGAATGTACATTATAGACGAAGCTTATTGACGTAGAAATATAGACGAAGCTTTGAATGTTTTCAGTTGATTTGTGTATAAACTCTTTGTGTCGAAACTTTGGTTGAATTTATCCCAAATGAATATGGCACCGCATTTACACAGTCACGAAAGCGGCGAGTCGAATTGCGGGGGGCGAATGTGTAAACAGTGTTCTCGCCGTTTCTCCTCGCCAATCGTGGAGCTCGCTTCGGGAGCGGTTTTCTGGCACTAGTCAAAGGGGCGAATGGCGCCAGATGTCAGACGATTGCCTGACGCAAGCACAAATGACAACAAGAGGGGCGAATGTGAGAACGGTCATTCGCGTCGATGAAGGAGCGTGACTAATTTCTCGCGAATGTCTTGTAAGTGGCGCGATCGCGAATGTGTGAATGAGGCATGAGAAGAGATTTTTTTTGCTGTTCTAAATTGTCTTCAAATTTATACAAGAATTTTTTTTACTGACATAAACTTCGAAAGCTCGCCAATTATATCTTAATGCAATACTACGAATAGCTAGATGTTTACAGACATATTCTTTTTTTCTTCTTTGGGTTTTCTTTTAAAATAAAGCCCTAAAACAAGCAAAAACTCCCCTATAGTTCACTATATTAAAGATTTTTTTCCTGATACGTTAAGCCGGACGATGGTAGAATGGCTAGGGCGCAGGCTTTCGGAACCAGAGTCTGTGGGTTCGAATCCCATTCTTGGCATGGACGTTTGTAGCCGTTCGGAATCGGCTTTAAGCAGTAGGTCCCGGTCTAATTAGCCCTCGTGTAGCAAAAAATGACCGTAGCGCTCCAAACGAAACCAAACCTGATACGTTAAATTTCGAAGTAAAAATGCCATATCTGCGATCAATAGCCGTCCTATCAAATACTTTTTATTCTAATTCATGTGCTTTCTGACTTAGTCATTTCCCCTCTGCCAACTTTGATTTCCTGCGAGGTCTGTTCGATATATACAAGTTGTTTGGCATGGCACAAGGAACACAGTTGCTATTCTTGTTCTCAGCAGCTCTGATGTTATAATGGGAAAAGCATTATGTTTGAGAAATGTTGAATTTTCCTTTAGCTACTCTTTGTTACAAAAAAAAATCAATATTTAAAAATTTTTGGAACTGTCAATTGTTATATATTTAGTTTTGTATTTGTGTCGTGGTATCATCTATTTGGAACACCTTACATTAAAACGTGAGCTTGATTAGAAATCTGCATATTAGAGGATGTAACATAATGAATGCAGTTTACTCATTGGCTGTCCTCAGAAATACCCAGATAAGGAACATATAACATCGCTGGATCCAGGTCTTTTAACTCCTAGATACTCTGCAATGCAATGGTTTAAAAGTGGTTATTGTTTAATGTGTTTTCGATTAATCATATGTAGCATATGTTACCGTATTTATAAAGATCTAAAATTGGCCACTCTACATTAGATGCTTATCTATATTAGAGAGCGTAACGTATGGAATGAAGTTTACACGCTGGATATCTTTAGTTATACACTGCTAAGGACCATATAATATCGCTGAATACAAGTCCATTACTCCTAAAAATGCTGAAGATGAAAGTTTTTGACAATGGTTAATCCTATGTCTTCCATGACTGAAATTTAGCACATATTAGTCTATTTATCTAGGTCTAAAATATGTGTTGTTCTTCAGTATGTACCTTGGACTTATTCAATGTTTTCGTGATATTTAACAACTATTATAACTGAAGAATAAACTTTCTTTTTTATTTCCAGTCAATGTGGCCCTGCGTAGCCTACTGGTAGCAAGTTGGATCTCCGACTAGGGGTGCCCATTTTGAATCCCTACGAACGTCAATAAATACCTTTAGGCGTCTTTGAGACGAGGCGGTTTAGTTGATTCAACTAAGTTGCCTGGTTAACTCTCAACTAGTTGACTGCCGTGTGAAAACTGAACTGAGTTGATTCAACTAGACGACTGGTGTGAAGGACGAATGTCCAGTAGCGTCTTTTGAGTGTGATGCATGGTGCTCCCAGAAAAAAAAAAGGTAAAAAAAGTCAATTTCCTCAGTTCTTTGAATGTCTCATGACAATAGCCTCCGCATTGTAGAAAAATAGCCCATTCAATAACATCAGAAAGCATATTGAAACAGCTTTCCGTTCATAGATCATAATAAATATCACTCTCTGTAGTTTTTGAAAGTTGGTAGCATTCTCTTGTACGAAAAAATGTAATGACATTTATTTATGCTCCTGGTTACAGCATCTATAACAACTTTCGATTACAAATAATTTGGGTCACCACCCCGTTCCATGTTTAAACTGCTGAATTGGGACGTCAAATAACTAGGGAAGAATTTCAGTACATACAGAAAGAAATTACACTCTAATAATTGAAGTTAAATGACTCCACAACATGGTATAAAATAACACTTCGAGGTACATTTTTTTTCCTAACTCACAAGATCCAATTTCATTGAGTGTAACAAAGATTAAAATCACAAACCCAAATTTAAAAAAAAAAAGAAAGAAACGGGAAGAAATGGATCTTTTGTAAAAGAAGTGATTAAGGCAAACAAAAGAGGATAGCAAAAAATATGCGTAGAAGTGATTATGTGCATAACAGAATCAGTCCTCGCGTTTCTAAAGGAATTATTTTAACTCCTTTTGGGATTAATAAACTTTATTATGAAACTTTTAAACATGCAAAATTTTTGCCCCGCATTAATTGAAAATTCTGTTTACTTTCGAGGAAAGATAAAAATTAATGTTTTGAGTCACAAGCACTCACACAATTAAAAATATATATAATATGAAAAAATTGAAGAATTTGAAAGAGAGAAATACTGTTTTGTAAAATATAGTAAAACAATGTTAGTTTCTGATGGGTATTAACTGATCTTTTGAGTGCGAGAAAAGATAAAATTATTGTAGTACGTTGAAATTTTTAAACACGCTGACGCTTTCAAAGCTTTTGTCTTTTAAATTAACATCTACATGTTTATTTGCTTATTCTATAATTTATTTACTTATTTTTTTAGTAATAGAAGTATTACATTCAAATGTTTAAAACCCTAAAGCTAATTTTAAAACCCATTTTAATTTGTGCAAGAGTCAGTAATTGTAGAAATAATTACACACATTTGTGCTCTACATTTCATTGTCATCTGAAAATACCTCTAATTTCCAGGGAAGTGGGGCTAGTGTAGTCCAAGTCATAGAATATCAGGACCTGCAGGAAGTGTAGTGGGAACTATCGTATATGGGCCGGGCCCTCCACTCTAGGATGATATAGCGTTGCATAAAACTTCAGTGATCTGTAAAAAACGACAGTAGAAAGGAAAATAGAAAGTGGGGGAAACAAAAAAGCTTCGATAGTTCAAGTAAAAGTAAAAAGTAAGGAAAAATAGAAAAAATTAATACGGAGTGAAGCTGCAAGGAAGAACTTCGGTCGCGTGGAACAAGGTCACGTGGATCAAAGGGAAATTACGAGCATTACCTCTAATTAGTAAAAAAAGCTGCAGACATAAAAAAATTTACAATACAGGGTCATCAAAAATGGTTGGACACATTTCATATAATCATATTTAATGAAATAATTTCAATACAAACAATTCTTTCATTGTGAAATGTACAGACTTTAATAGAATTTTACTTTAGTAAGTTTCAATCTGAGCACCGTTGGTTGCTCTACACATATCAAGTCGATAATCAATCTCTAAACAGGTGTTACGGAGCATGTTTGACGTCACTGTGGCAATTGCATCGACAATTCTCTCCCGTATATGTGTCGAGTTCGTACCTGCACGCTGTAAACAATGTTCTTGACGTAACCCCAGATTTGCAGTCCGCTAACCACAACACACATAGAGCTTTCTCCTGACCGGTCGACAATGAACTGACGGAAAGCCGGACGAAGACCTCTTCCACCTTGCATCGCTTCTGCGCAACGTCACGGTTGAGTACCAGTTACATTTAGAAATCTTCGACACTTACCAAGTTGTTTGAAAAGAATATCATTGCGTTTGCTCAATTTCTTTTAGAATTATAAGCTTTCGCAATGTGCCCAACCTTTTTCGATGACCCTATATTAGAACTATTATCTTACTCAAAATGCACTGTCACAGCCCTGATGGGCAGTTCAGTAGTGACTGAGTGATTTGAAAGTGTTGGGGTATCCAATGCTCATTCCCCGTAATCGCCAAAGGCTGCGGTAGAGCTCAGTCACCACCAAATGGCTGAGCTCTATCGCAGTCTTTGGCGACAGACATTACGCCAGACATAAGTAGCCAAGTGGCTACTTATGTCTTTAAACTACAAGAGGGGCCAGACCCGAAGGCGCTCCTCGTTTTAAATCTTTTACTGAATGTATATATAGTTGCTGCTGTATATAAAGCATGATGTTACAACTCTGCTAGTCATCTTTGCTAATAACCTAACAGAAAACCCATCAGGGTGGATTCTAGGTATTTTTGTCCTCTTGTGATCTTATTTTTGTAATGGAATCTTGTGTTCTTATTTTGTACCACAAAACAGGATAGACAATAGCTTTTTTCTTTCTAAATGAGCTAGAAGAATGCATTTTGTAAGTCCTCAGTAAACATTTAAAGAAATTTCTAATTTGGAATTACTAGATCTCCGTAGGTTCTCATCTGGCATGCACTGCTAGAGAGTCCGTAACAAGAGATAAACTTGGGTCCAAGGCTACCTATACACTGGATTTGTGTAATTTTTTAATTATTATTCACTGAAGATATATAATTTTGCAATGTTACTTTCAAATCGGCTACAAATAGTGTTCAGTTTCATTTTCACCAGGTATTCTATTTTTAAATGCCATGTCTTAATCAGTAGACTTCGAAAGTCGACTTATGACTGATTTAAGGCGACTATGGAACATGAAAATGTTTTTATTTTTATTTTTCAACCAGTTGCTATGAAATTTTGTATACTTATACAGTGTTGTTTGGAAATGAAAATTCTAAATTAAAAAAAAATATCAGAATGTAATTAATTAAGATATTAATTAAAATGAGTTTCTTAATTACTCTATTTAAATATGCTCCATGCGAATCCATTTTTGTCTCAGATATCTAATTTTCTTTCTTAAGCTAGCTTTATATAGTTATAAAAGAAGTTACTAGCAATATTTGATTTACAGTCAAATTTATAAAAACTAGAAAATAAATCGATAAAAATAGGTCATTTTATGCAAAATTTTATCAAAAAAATTTTTTTATTGTAAAACTTTTAAGTTGTTTTAGAATAATATAAGGAATTTATTAGTAAATTTTATTCTATAATATATAATTAATCATTTTATGAAATTTTATGAACATTCAAGAAAAATTATGATGCATGGAACATTTTGAACTCACCGAAACGACATGAAAACTTGTTTTGAGAAAATAGTAATTGAAGTTTTAATTTACGGTATCATTTCCATTGTTTATGTTTGTAAAAATACTTATAACTCAGTTAATAATGATCCGATCAACATACTTTTTTTTTAAATTGAAAGCTGATGAGTTGCAGAATCATTTTCTGAAAGAAAAGAAATTGTTTTGGGGACATATTTTTCTCAATCTGGAGGTTCATTGTCGCCTTATGATAGAAAAAATTTTTAATGTAGTTATTGCTTTACTCTTTTTTTTATAAAGTCGATTTACTTCACAGTTTTTTTTTTTATTTCCCAGTAGATTGTTGCCAAAGTACAACTTAATTACTCTGTATCTTCTTAGCTTGGTTAAATATTGCTCTATTTTAATTCAGTGGAAAAGCATATGATTTTAGCACTGAAAAATTTCTAGCATATAGTGGGCAATTTTCAGATTATACTAGAAGCAGGACAGTACGAAAATAGCAAGCCATCATCAAGTAATACATAAAGGGAAGTATTATAAGGTTATTATAGTGGACCGAGATAAAACTCACCTTTGCAGATCTTAGCTTTATACTCTACAAAATACTGTAAACACCAATACAATTTGGGAAAATGCAGATTTTAGTAAAGCCAGCAATCAGAGTAATCAAGAGAAAGTCAGTTATCTATATATATAAAACAGTTCCGTAACTGACTGACTGACTGACTGATTGACTGACTGACTTACTGATTTACTGACTGACATACAACGCACAAACCAAACCGCTGAACCTAAAGGGCTGCATGGCAATTCTTCTTACAGTGTAGGGGTGCAATAAAAAATATTTTTGAAAAATTCTTCTTAGATTTTTTTAAATTAAACTTTTAAGCTGTTTTAGTAACTTTTTTTAAGTTTGCATTTAAAATAATAATTTGAGTATTATGAAATTTATATCACGAGAAAGATCATAAACATTGCTTTAAAATGAAATCTTCTTCGAATCTTTACCCCCATTTTCTGATTTTTGGTGAATTTTTAAAGATTAAATTTTAGAATTTAATTCTTTAAAAGCTGATCACGTGATTTCTTTTTCTGGTACTTTAAATAAATTTATCGTCACGTCCATAGCAATAAAATAGACAAAAAAAATTTTTTTTCCCTTGCTAATGCGGCAGACGATTGGACATTATCCAAAAAAATATTTAAATACAGTAAAAGATATGTTTCTCAAACTGTACTATATTAACTGTACTATATTCTTTAGTATGTCCTATTACATTTAATTTGAATATTTTCTTCTACATTATTTTGTCTATAAAAACATCTCTTACGATATTTTATAAATATATTTTTTTTTGTTTTTTTTGCATCAATTGTATACATTGATAGTCGTATTTATTATATATATATATATTTATTTATTTTTGGCATTAAATGCCTACATTGACCATTGTAATTAATTTGAATGTACTCCGTAGCGAAGTGCGGGTTTCCATCTAGTTGCATTATAAATAAAAGCTTCAGAAGAGTAAAAAAATAAATTAAACTAAAAAAAACAAAATCATGAAACGTAAATGCTAATATTTTTGTAGGTAAAACTTGTTAATCTGGATAAGTAACAAAACTAAGATATTTTCTATCGTATAATAATGTTGCGCTGTAGTCGCAATGGTTTCCAGAAGCTGTTAAGTTTAGGAATTAAGTTAGCACAGTGAGTATATAAACTCTGTATCGGTACTTGCACCTCGCACTCATACTAGGCGGTGGTACTCATAGGCGTAGCGTGCTTCAAACTTTTTTTTGCGGGGGGGGGGGGACGAATTGAATTCATTTAGCGCCTTCCTCAGTGGTGTATTGATTGCCGGACCGTCCTTAAAATATGAAGTATTAGGATTTTTTTTAAATTGAATACCAATAGAACTGATGTTTGAGTAGTAATAAAAAGTTATACAATGATAAAAATAAATATAATATACATAAAATGAGTAAAAAATATAGCATCGAATTTTTGTTACGGATCATATCATTGTTAAAAACTATGTTAAGGCTAAAGTCATAATCGGAATCTTCAGTTTCAGAGTTTGAAAAAGCAGGAAAAATTCAACTTTCTTAACCCGCACCGGGAACTCGCACCGGGTATGACATACCCAATCCATTTTCATTCAATGTTTTTGTTATCTTCTTCTTATCGGATTAGGCCGAAATTTCGTGTAGCTGTAATCAATATCACATTCTTTCAGCGGGGTAAAAACTAGTTCTGCTCTAAATATAGGTTTTGAGAAATATATTTCGGGGGGTATGTCATACCCGTGCGAGTCCTCGCGTCAGTCAGATCTTTACTTTTTTCTGTCAGTTTAGTGAATTATGGCGCGCTTTTTGAATTACAACGAGGACATAAAACAATTGCGACATCTTTAAAAGACTGTTTCTAGTGATGATGAACCTTTATCCGAAGATAATGATTCCTCTGAGGATGGAGAATACTGTAGCAATCACGATTCTTCAACTGAAATTGAGACAGAAACCGAAGATAAAAGTTCACTATCAACAGCCGATTTTTATATTGGTAAAGATAAAATTACAAAATGGCTGAAGAAAAAATACCAGCAAAATGTAAGGATGCCTTAAAGGAACGTAATTAGCAAGCTTCCAGGTAATACACATTATTCAAGAGATGTCGCTTCTCCCGTAGATACATGGAATGTTCTCTTCGATAGCAACATGCTAAATATGATGGTGCATCCAAAAAAAAAAAAAAAACTTATTCAAGCACTTCAATGGAACTGGAAATCACTAATAGTGAACCACCTGCAATAAACTCAAGACAAAATATAAACGATGTTAAATTTGCCCAAGTAATAAGGACAGAAAAGCAAATGTTATGTGCCAAAAATGGGAAAAATGTCTCTGTGTTGAACATCAGTATGTAGTTTGTAAAAATTGTCTTTAAAAAATGTAAGTATTATTAAAATTCACTAAAAATCTTTAATTTATTATTTTATGTTCTTTAGTTACGTAAGGTTTGCATATAAACAATATTAATTGATATTTAAATAGCAGAAATGAACTAGGGTATGAGATACCCGGCGCGAGTTCTCGTGTTCGAAATTGGGCGCGAGTGCTCGCGGGTTAAAAGTTTTCTACAATTTTCCGATTTGACCTGAACCTCTATTAACTTTTTAATCTATTTCAAGTTAATTTGGTGTGTGTGGGGGGGGTGCTCCCCCCACCCCTACGCCTATGGTGGTACTCAAGACTAGATCTCACACTCAGGTTAACTTTGGGTTCTAGTATCCATAACTAATAGCACAAAATACGTCCAACTCGTTTTGTAGTATTTTTTTTTCTGTAGATTTGGTATGGTTTTTCAGACTGTTTAAAATTTTCAGGAAAAAAGTTCATTTTATGAGATATAGATGATACAATTACATTTATAGTTTTAAACTGATTGCGAAAACAAGTGTCTTAAAAAAAATAAGCCCTAAATTATATTTCGGCTGTGTTCAGATGAAAGTTTGGTAATCAAATTGAATAAAAATAGGCATGGGCCAAGTGTCTGTTCTCATAGACCTAATGGAACTTCCCCTGTGCAGTAGAGATAATCATAATACGTTTAACTTAACTCCTTATCGCAAAGAGAAAGCTGCAGGAAATATCAGCTGCTTAAATTCATCCAATTTAAAAATTCAATTAATGTGTGGATGTGTGAATTTGAAAAATCATATTTCAAGATTCTCAAAATTAGTGCTCAGAAGATTTTTATGGACAATCAGCAACATCTGAATATGAAATTTCTTGATTTATATTTCTATGACTGATCTTCGCTGATCTAAAATAATTTATAGTCGTTATGGACTATAAACATTCTTGTTAAGGATTTTTTTCATATGGCTATACTTGGAAATCAATCCATAGAAACTCTTGTTAAGAATTTTTACATGCATGTAAACATGTGGCTAACAATTTTACAGAATTAGAATGTGTTAGTGAAAGTCAACAACATGTAATTTACATTCCTCCAGTATGCATACAAATGATTCTTTACATGTTTTTATTAACTCGCTTTCTTGTTTGTTTGTGTGTTTGTGTGTTTGTCCAGTTCAAATCTTGCAATCAATTTTTAACTAGCTTCCCGACTAGCTAGACATTTGAAAGTTTTAGAATAACTCAAAACACGATGACAATGCATAATTTTAATACTTTTAGCCGTCTTTAAGCAGATTTGAATTCTTTTTAAGTTAATTTTGTTTTGAAGACTGGTGCACCCATCTATCGGCCGGGACGGGAACGAAAAGTTAAACGCAAGTTAACTTCCAATTAACTTCATTTTTTTTCAAGTTGATGGGATAATTCATCAAAAACAATTTTAAAAAAGTATTTATTAATACGTAGAATTGTCAAGGTTATATGATTCAACAAAAAATTTAAAAACATGGTATAAAAAAGTTTCTTTTGTAATTATTCAGTTTCAGCTCTTGTGGATATTTAACAAAAAATATATTTCATAGAAAACAAGCATGTCTTTGAAATCTGTCTAACGATGCACCAGAACGAGATTTTTTTTTGCCTTCTTTTGATTCCATTCGAAACTAATTAAATAAAATACACTTCTCCCCGTTAATCGTTCCCAAGTGGAAGCATATGTCCCGAAAGGATGTCTACTTCAAATAAGATTCCATAATTACAAATTGCATTTCCTCTCAGTTGGTCTTTAAAAATAAAATCATTAGATATATGATGATATACTTGATTTAAAACCAAATTCAAACTTTAGGTAAAGGCCCTGCTACATTGATCAAAGATATTTTTATTCTAGGAAAAATTAAATACAGAAAATAAAGAAATACGCGGTCACTGAAATACTTACTCGCATAAACATGCTATGAATAACTGAGCTACAGTTTTCATTAAAAGAAAAAAAGGCTTCCCCTTGCAAGAAAAGAATACTTCATCTCACTAATTACGATTTATATAAAAGATTGAAATTAATTGTAAATTGTATTTTCTTGTAAGGAATATTATATATATATATATATATATATATATATATATATATATATATATATATATATATATATATATATATTCATTTTAATTAATATCACGAGAACAATTATTGTGATCTGAAAATTGTTTCCGTGAATTCCGCAAATACATATTGCTTTCTTCTACCGAATATGAAGAAATTAATTACCTACTAAACAAACCAATCAGACCAACAGATAATTAATAAACATAAATATTTTTATAATTTGAAACAAGTTAATTAGAAATTTATCATTTCTGTGATTATCTGTTATCGTATTTTATGTAAAAGAATAGTTTCATGCATAGTTCACTATGCTATTTATCACTGATTCCTAGCTGATGAAAACGAATTTCAGATGGACTGGAACAAATATAACAGAGAAACAGAGAACTAGCGAGAAATACTTATTTGTAATACTTAAATTTTATTTTCTTAATAAATTATATATTCTGAAATACATAATATGAAATAGACGTCGCGTAGATAAAATGCATTTTTTTAGATATATCTTACAGAATTAAGATTAGCAGCTAATTAATTATCAGTATATATTATATTTAAATGTCGCGTTGTAAATAAGATCATGTCATCGACATTTTGTCCAGACCTTGCAGAATTAATTCACACTACGCAATATACCGGGTGTCCGAAAAGTATGGCTACACTTTCAAAAATGAGTTAAAAATAAACAAAGATTTACACTTAGAGTATTTTATGTTCCATAAAGAAAATATTAATTTTTTTTTTTTTTTTTTTGCAATGCTTTATTCCACGCTTGCTTTATACCACGATTTCAATGTGCGCACCATTAGTCGAGCTCCACACATCGGGTGTATACAATATTTCTCGCCACGTTCTATGAAGAATTGCAGGATCAACACTCTGAATGGCCTTCTGTAATTCAACTTTTCAGTTCATCAGTGTTACAAATTGGAGATTGATAAACAATGTTTTTCACGTATCCCCATAAGAAGAAGTCCAAAGGTGCTACGTCTGGAGATATAGGTGGCCACGGTATTGGACCTCCTCTTCCCATCCGTCGCCCACGGAACTTTTAATACAAATCCTTTCGCACTTCCAAAATTCCAGTGTGGTGGTGCTCAATCCTGCTAGAAAATGATATTGGGTTGCAAGTCCTCTACTTGAGGAAATGCGAAAATTTCAAGAATATCAAGGTAATTGTCAGAGCGAACAGTTTCTTCGGAAAAGAAAAAAGTCCTAATAATTCGATCGTGCATTAAACCACACTACACGTTTACTTTAGGGCTGTCTCTTGCTTCCTCCAGTACGGCATGCAGAATGTTGCAAAACGTGGATGTAGCGCCATCTAGTTTACATGTCATTGAACAGAAACTTTATTCTTTTCTTTATGGAACATAAAAAACCGTAAGTGAAAATCTTTGTTTATTTTTAATTCATTTTTGAAAGTGTAGCCACACTTTTCGGATACCTGGTATAATGTGTCAATTTTAGAATACACTAGTGAATAGATACATAAACAAAATGTGATTAAAAAATAATCTCCAAAAGTTAACCAGAAAAATATAATACTCTAGAAAAATATTTAGATAAATATTTATTGAAAACTGTTTTACTTATAGAAATATATTACTTTAGATGCAAATTCTATATAGAATGATAAATATTTTGACGTAGATTCATCATTTTTTAGTTTTCTATTTTGCAAAAAAACTAATATTACTTCATTATATAAACAAGCTGTTCTAAGTGATGGAGGCATTAATTATATTAAATCTCTAACATTTTTTATTAAAATATTTCGAATTCACTTTATATGCGGCAAAAGTTTCCCCACTGATACCGTATGGTTATTTGAATGGGTTGAATTTAGAGTAAACAGGAAAGGATTTATTCTGTAACATGAAAAGATCTATTCCAGACATATCGCTTTTTTATTTTAATAATATTTAAAATTTTAAGCAATAAAAATTTTATATTTTCTAATATGAAAAGATCCAGTTCAGACGTATCGCTTTTTTATTTAAGTAATACTTAAAAATTTAAGTAATAATAAGAGGGGATATTTACAGAGATTATTTGTTATAAGATTTCTTATGATACTAACGTTTGCTAAGAGTGATTTAATGGTTTCTCATGATAAATCATTACTAAAAGTTTTATAAACCTACAGAAGGTATGACGCTTTTCTTATGAAGTAATACACAATGAAATATAAATTTATGACTTTACAGTGAAACCCCGGAATTTAATTTTAAATTCTGTCCAAATTATTTCACGCCATTAGAAATTTAACTTTACAGATTTTATGCATTTTATTTATAGTAAGTTGTTTGAAAATCCATAGTTTTCAACAATAGAGGTGATAAGTTCTTTAACATTTGATGTTTTAAATAGATGTAATTAGTGTAGCATGAACTTATAAAGAAAATTCAAAATATTGTTTACAAAAAAAAAATAAAAAAACTGAAGTATTCCGAAACATGAAATAAAAATATTTGTTAGTATTCAAATTGAATGCTTAATTAATATTTTAAATTCATATCCTCGCATTATTATAACTTTGTATTCCTACACTTCAGAGCAAAACCTTAATTTTCAACAAAACAAATAACTTAATCATGGAAAAGTTGTATTTAATCCAGAGCATAGATAAACAAAAACCTAATAAAAACCAAGAGATCTCAATTTTTTAAATTTTATCGACAAAATTAAGTGAATTAATTAACTTATCCTCACACAATATATGAACCTGATTAATCAGGTATGTAGAGATTAAAAATTAATAAAAACTACCTTATTAATTCGTCTCTATGAAAGAAGGTACTCAAATAAATGACGAACACGCAATTTTCAGTAGTGGAGTGGCTCCTATTCTAATTTCTGCAGTTGTTTGCCTCTCAATCAATGATAAGAAGGATGAAGATGTGTTGTATCTAATTAATTTTCTATGAATTTTGATGATTAATTTTCAGTAATTGTGAGATGCTCTTCATTTGAGTGGATCAAGTTCTTTTCTATTATACCGAGAAGCATTTTTTTTCTATTCTCCATAAAAATTATTTTTGGAAGTAATGCTTCGTAACTTCTTATCCAATTATATCCAACTTTATATTGCTACACATTGTCAAAGATATTTTTGTCATGTATGTTTTTAACAATGATTTTAAAAATGTATTATTTATTTAGAAGAATGTGCTTTTGTTAGAATGCATAAGAGAATCATTTCAGTATATGTGTTATATATGTAAAAGATCTTTTTAAAAAAATATTGCTCATTATTCATTTTCTTATATGTAATTACAGCAAAACCCCATTTAAATAGGCTACCTGGAAGTTTCTATGCATCAATATATATTCTCGTTGGGAGATACTTTTTTCAAAGTTTAGTTAATTTTAATATAAAGGGAGGAGTATCATCATGAGAGAGAAAAACGTAGATGTGTGACATAAAATATTAAATATAGTTTTAATATTCGGAATTTATATTAATCAAATTGTTCTGAGAATTACGCTATTTCAGTGATTTAAGGCATTCTACGGCTCCTAAATTTCAGTTCCTAAATTACAGTGCCTAAATTTCGCTATTATCACCTCCCCCCTCCCTCTCACCATGCTGTGTAACACCTGGGAAGAAGTCACTCACTACACCTGGGGCTTAATTATGTTTAATCAGATAACTAAAACCTAATATTTTCGATTTTTGGATTTTTTTCTTTCTAGAAACTTTACTCGATTTATCTCGAAACGTTGACTTATAGCGGTGTCTTAAAGAAAATATTTTTACTAAAAAATTGTTTTTGTAACGAACTACATAAATATAATCTACTTTCAAGCCTAAGAATTATACAAGGTATGTTAACCAAGAAAAATAATAAAACTGAAATTTTGCTAGAAAAAAATCTATTGCTCATTTTACAACATTTTTTCCACAATCCCCTTCATACTAATCCCCTCTACTGGCAATATGCTGCTCCAAAGTTTATTTCATTGTTGGAAGGCTTCTTCGACGCAGATTTGAAAATGTTCGAATTCGTGACTATCTATGGTGGCATGCAGTTGTCGTATCGCAATTTTTCTGAATCTCCTCTTAAATATGACGTCTTTTCAAAATGGTTTTGCCATTGGGAAGCAGGAAAAAATCTACTTGGATTAAGTCAAGAATATGAGTTGCAACCGATGTCCGATGTTTTTCCAGCTATTTGCGGATGCACAGCATGAATACCTCGATGTGAGTCGGCGCATTGTCATGGTGCAACATCTCTTCCTGCGCACAATATCATCTAACTCGGTAAATACTTCTAGTACAACTGTTTGTTTCCCAATCTAGTTACGTGGCACAAATTCATAATGAACGATGTCTTTCCAACCAAACACACAACCAACATAACATTCATCTTCGGCCAACCCTGCCAACATCGTCTGTACGTTTTTGGTCCTTTCCCGCAGACTGCGACTGCCGTATCTTGCGTTCAGCTTCAGAGCCATAAACCCATATCTCATCTCTTGCTATGTTGTTCCTAGGATGGTTTTCATTAGCTTTTCCATTCGCAAGCATTTCCTGGCTGATTTAAACGCCGTTCACTTTCTGCTCGTAATTCAACGAACGCGGCAGGAATTTCTCTCTGAAGCGATGCATATCCGACGATCAGCTTCAGCACATGCACTTTTGTGCTGTGACAACTGTTCAAAGAGGACCGGGACAATGGTAGTCTGTAGCCTAAACCTGCCGCTATGCGAGCTCAGTAGGCACGGAGTGATCTCTGAGCCGATCGACGCGTTATTGAAAAATTGAGGTCTTTTTCTGAATGTTCCTCGTTTACTTAATTTTGTTTTAGAACTCATGACATACTTTTAATTATCCATATAAGTTTTACTTCCATTCAGTTTGAAGCTCTTTCAATGTTGGACGACGAGATGCGTTCGCAATCGTATAATATTATGAACCATTGGTTTTAAGATAGCTGACTGCCTACGTTCGGAGCCAATTTAAAAAAAAAAATTAAGGATTTTTTGGGTTTTTTTATGGTAAAACAGCATTTAAAAATTTAAAATAAAAAACTTGCCTGTAAATACCATATTTTTTTATAAATTGGTCAATTTGAAGTAATTTTTAATGAAATTTAGCTAAAACGCCTATCACTCTGCACAAAATTCTAATGCTACTATTTTAATTTCCTTCTTACACATGATACATATAACAGTTATCTTCAAAGTGACCTACAATCTAAGAGAAATTTTAAAATGCAAAAATAATACAGACAATTTTATGTTCCAATATGAAAATTTTCCCCGATTCGTCATTCCTTTGCTTATAAAAACAGCCCCAAACAAAAAACTATTTATTATACATCAATTATTGTACGTCATTTCATTAACAATAGAATCTAAAACATTTCCTAAAATTTTATCAAATTATATGAATTATTATGTGAAATATCATGATAGCGGTAGAGATTTGTTCTAAAAAACATAATTCTGAGAAAAACGCATTTACAGTTGTTTGTCACTTCAATTTTGTATTAGACGATGTTTTTTAAAATAGCTATATCTCTGCTTCTAATTGATGTAGAATGAAAATCAAAACGGTTTTGAAAAGAGAAAAGATTGAATTACAAGATTCTTCAAAAAATAAAATTGACCAAAATAGTCAAAAAATAGCATTTTCAACGTAGACAGTCACCTGATATTCTTTTCTTGCATATAGAGTTTTGGGCTGTTCAGTTAAATTAATACAAACATTTTTCTATTGTCTTAAAGAGTCTTTTTTTTCTTTAATGGATGAATCTTTATACGGATCATAATAGCCACACCGTGAAACATTTTTTATTCTTTTTATATTGTAGTTTGTTAGGTATTACTCTGAACTAAAATTTTGCATCACTTTATTGGCTATTAATCACTTATTTTCTTGCTTAGGAATTTTACACGCAGGTTGTAGGTTCTACTTTCCTTCTTAAGGGTGGTTAATCATTACAAAAAAAAAACTTCCGTGTGATACTCCTAAACAAGATATGTTAATAATATAACCAAAAATTTTTTTTCATTAAAATTTTATAGATAAATTATCGAAATTTAGTCGACAATTATTAATTATAAAGAGTTTATAATATTTCTATAAAATGATTTGCTCTCAGGAAAAAATATTTTTATCCAAACTATCAATAATTTAGAAATCAAAATGTACAGAAGAATATTTTTTTTAAAAAATAGAGAAAAGAAAGGCATTATTACTAACATAAAACTTATGTAATACACTATATTAGCGAACCTCAGCTTATTAACACTAGAAAGAAGGGAATTTTTTTTACTAAAAAGACTGAACGCCGTCATTTTGACGGTTAAAAATAAAATCAAGAATTTAAATTTTTTAATTTTTTAAATGGTTAGACACTTTAAATTTTGAACTATTTCATACCAATATATAATAAATTAGTATATATTTAGATATATTTTTATGCCTGTTGGCTGAGCTGACAACCTGGTATGGTTTATACGTTAAAAAGCCAATATTTCTGTTATTTGCAAAAGGGGGAAGAGACGAAAAGTAAGTAATATTTTTCTGGTATTATTTTAAATATTTCTGCCTGTTTTCTATATTGCCGTCAAATCGAGGCTATTTGGTCTTAGTAGGTGTACAACAAATTGTCTCCCCCTCTTTACTATCGAATATAATTTTGTAAATGTGTGTGCAGATTTCGTGTAAAATTAGAAAAAATTCATAAAACTTCAGAAGCCTGAGGACATAAATACAGACACAGCACTCAGTAGTATGTCCGAAACCAGCAGCCGTCTTTCTAGTGTTAAAATCCACAAAAATATGAAAATTTCCAACTAAGTATCGGTACTTACACGCAGTCCTTCTTCAGGTAAACGCTATGATCGAGTTAAGAATTTCTGGATACTACGGTTCGTTACAAATGCACCCAATGATCTAGACTCTAAAGAGAAATTAGCCTATATTAATCTGAAATTAATTTCTATATAGGTGTAATTTAAGACACAATATTCAAAAATTGAAATATAAGCTCTTATATTTATTTTGCGTAATTTTTTTGTTATTAGACACGAATTCGGTATTGTTTAAAAGAAAGATTGTACACTGATTTTGAGCATTACAAAAATGATAAACGTTTAGTTAATTTAACTATTTATTTTTTTATATAATAAAGAGTTTTAAATAGACTATTATTTACTCTAGTTTTTTTTTGCGTAACATTATATTTAATGTCTAATGAAGCAAGTATTGTAAAACTTATGATTTAAGAAAAAATATTAAGAAGTAGAAAGTTTTATATTAAGGATCTTAATATGGAATAAAAATTACCTTATTTTCAAGGTAAATAAATAGAGTATCTAATTTCAGAAATTATTATTATATTTGAACGGCAAGGGACTGCGTCGTGTTTACAAACTTTCATAGGCAATATTTTCTGAATTATAAAAAAAAATCTTCACAACTCAATATAATTAATTTCCTTTGATTAGCCCCATTGCATTAAGGGCACGGGATATTCATTCCCAAAAAATTAGAAATATGGTATGTCACCTCAGTACTTCTGCGTTCCAACCTTGCCAAATAAAGACGTCACACTAATATCGAGTTTCCACTACTTTTTATCCATAAACATAGTGACGCTTAACTACATTATTTTGACCCTCGGGGAAATACGACGGAATCAAATTAGCAATAAGGTATTGCTCAATAATGCAGAAAAATTATCTCGCATGATTTAACGTTTATATTTTTGTAAAAATTAAAACAATTCACCTAACCCCAAATAGATTTATTTTTTGGTACGTACCGTTAAAATATAAACATCGTTAGGTAAGAAATCTAATCGGCCGAGTAAAAGAAGTTAACTCCGTAATACAGTTTATTGGGCTATTTAGATGGCCATCATAGAATGCGAAAAAAGAAAAAAAATTGGTGACAATATTTTTGATGATATTTATGATACCTCCGGGTACCTTAGTTACATAAGTAAGAATTTCGTTATAAAAGTAAATTGCATTAAATTGTAATACCCGAACAAATCTGATTAACACAAATGGCAGATGCCTTACAATCAAACAGAAAAGAAAAATGTTGCCAGAAATGATAGATTAATTAGATCGAAAATATAAATTCTATTACTGTCTAAGCTAAGAACTAAAATAACCCTCCAAAGTGCATTTAGTACACAATGCTATTTTTAAAGTAACATTTTAAGTTGATGTATGATATAGTGATGCTACCAAAGTGTTTCAAAGAGCAAGGAATAAAACCTGATGGATAAAGAGGTGCACAAATTTAATATACAGGGTGTCATAAAAAACTTTGCCGATATATGGACCTCTAGCGACCATTCCGTTCAATCGATCTAGTTGAGATTTCAGATATAGTTATTCAGAGGTATGAGCTCGGGATTTTGTGTACGGCAACAAAGTGGCGCTCACGATTACGCTTATAGGTAGAGAAACTCGAAATTTTCGAATCGCAACGTCCAGTTTTTCCCGTCGCAAAATGCTCAGCGAATGCGAAAACCCAAAATAGCGTTGAAACCGTACTTGTATCACAAAAAACGCACGCGTTATTCACGCACAAAAAAACAGCTCTGTGAACGGCCTATAAAAATACGATAGGAGCGCACGGAGGAAATTTGCATATGACAGAGGCCAGACACCAATCAATGATGACTACACAGATCGGACAAAAGAAAACTTTTATTTGGATTACACATTTTCCACATGGGTGCCATCATCGGATTTTTGTTGGCCGTTCGTAGAGTTTTTTGTGCGTACATAATACGTCCGTTTTTTGTAATACACGTATACCATTCCAACGCTTTTTAGAGTTTTCGCATGAGTTGAGCCTTTTGCGACGGGAAAAAGTGGCCGTTGCCATTCGAAAATTTTGAGTTTTTGTACCTGTAACCGTGACCGCCACTTGGTGGCCGTTCACAAAATCCCGAGCTCATACCTCTGAATAACTATATCTGAAATCTCATCTCGATCGGTTGAACGGAGCAGCCGCTAGAGGTCAATATATCGGCAAAGCTTTTTTTATGACCACCCTGTACATCTTTTGAAATTACCACTAGTGTACTAAAATTAACGTTTTAGATCTCAAACGCTGCTCGGGAACTTGAATCGTATGTACTGAAGAGAAAATTTCTTTGAAGGGGCACAAGTCTAGGATCCGATACTGTCCAATCTAGCGCATATAGGATTTTGCGATGGAAAAAAAAAAGAAAAGATGAAGTTTGTCTGTGATAGTGTTTATTGAAAAGCGGGAATTTAATAAGGTAAAGCAATGTCTTACACTTGATTGAACTTTTGAAGAAATCAAAAGCCGCATACTTTGTTAGGACACAATTGTAATGGATAGACGGACTCCATTGAAGTAAAGAAGGCATTCTTGTGATTTCAAAATTCCCTATAGAATCTATTTGTATATCCAGTACATAAAGAAGATATGTTAAATTTATATTTTGTCATTGTTAATTTAAGTCTATTCTCCTTGTATGTAGCATTAGAATTTCAGAACAATAGCGCAGCTACAATGGAATTTTAACTAAGACACATTTATTTGAAAATCACACAAAAAATTCACCGGAGATATTGTCTTAAAAAAGAGTATGAGTTACAAATATATAATGGTTATTAATCCATAAAGCGCCACGTCTCTCATTTTGGGAACCTTAATTATCATTTTTTTCAGAGTGGTATTAAGATATATACAATTTTTTTAATTTCTATCTTAAAAGCACGAAGTATACTGTGATTTTTTTTTAGAAGGACAACTTTAAGATTTCTTTATTTTACAGTCGCGTGAATGTGTGCAAAATTGACAAATTCAACTTACATTATTAAAAAAATTCAGAAAAAATATATATATGTGTGTGTAGCATTGTATATATGTGAATGACTAGCTTTTTACGAAAAATGAATAGTAATATCACTGTGAATCTTTCATTTCAAGCGGAAATCAAATGAAATGTTTTGATTTCTAATGATTTCTAAGCACTTATTTTGAAAGGTCCCAGATTGGGAGACTTGGGGCCTTCTAACTAGCTGGAGATCACTTCCTGTCTACCTTGTAGAACGCGCGTTTGTTACTACTGATTCATTATCTTTATGTCTATTTCTGTGAAAAATAAGGGATCAGGTGGTGCCCAGACATATATTCATAAAGGGAGGTTTATTTAAAACTATTTTTTTAATTTAAAAAATAGACAAAAATGTTTTTGACAATTCAAGAAGCTTTAGATTGTGACATTAGATATGCAATCTTTAGACTCCTAAGATGAATACTAAGATGAAAGTAGCATTATATGTTTGCCCCCCGCCCCCCGATCCTGTTGGGGTAAATGATGAAGAAAATATTGCAGATAATGATTTAGAGCAGTGGTTCCCAACCACGGGTACGCGTACCAGTACCGGTACGCAGACAAGAAGCTACCGGTACGTAAATGAATTTGCAATTTAAAACAAAAATCAATTAAAATTCTGTATTACGAAAAAAGAAAAGAAATGACTATAATAACTAATAATCGATACGTTTTAATATTTAAGTTTGGAATTTCTTATCCATTGTTTGTGTTGTGATACTTTATTGGGATTTACCTAATCTCAAAAGATGCCGTCTACACCTGAATGTGTTATCTATGACCGCCCCATAAAAATTTGGTACTCGCCTGCGAATTATAACTGTGAATGAAACTGTGTTTGTGAATTATAACTGGGTCTGAGTTCTACTAAAAATTGTGTTTTGTGTTTCAAACATCTTTAAATTAATTGCATATTATTAATCAATACAGAGGCTGTTCACACATTTTTAGACGATGTATATTCTATTCACAAAACTAAATTACATAAAATTCTTGTGTTTTAAATGTTCTATTTGACATCCCTTATTCTGAACTATCTTTCGACACCGCAATTTCCAGAATAATAATACCTTTTGAAATGTCAGAAGAGGTATTCTATCCCATTTCTCCTGAACAACTTTCCAGAGTCCTGTAAGGGTTTTGGGACGACGTTTGGATAATGCAGATTTTAAAAGTCCGAAAGCACAAAAATCCATAGGTGATACATCGGGACATTTAGTAGGGATATCAGTGAAGGGTATGGCCTTGGTACCAGTTTTTTGTTCCATTTCTTTTAGGAAATTTACAGTGGATTTTGATGTGTGACTGCTAGCTTTGTCCTGATGGAGTCTCACAGATTGATGGCACTGTGGGTAAAACGATGGTATTTCATTCAGAAAAATGGGCATTAAAATATGTTCCTGATAGTATTTGGAGTTAATCTTGACATTTTTTTCCACTCTCTTTATTTTTAACTTGCCATTATAAGAAAAACCAGCAACAATCACGAATCCCTTAGAAAAACTTTCTTTCTATTCTTTTCTTATATTTTTTTCTCCCCTTTTATGATAATAAATGGGTCTTTTTTTTGTTGAAATCATTTAAATACACCCATGATTCATCTATTGTGACAATTGTTTTCCATTTTTCTTTGGATAAGTGTTTCTCATATAGAATTCTGCAGCGTGTCCTGTTTTGTGTTTCAAATATCTTTAAATTAATTGCAAATTATTATTGTATTATTAATAAATATTAAGAAGCTGTTAAGGTAAGTGTATTAAACTCAGGAGATTTATTTAAAATGATTTTTTTTTATATTTCCTAATTTATTTTGTTCTCCATTGCATTTTATTCCCCATTTCAAAATTTTTGGTATACATGTACGTCATCAAATTGTTTACAAAGTACAGGTGCGGTACTATAAAAAGGTTGGGAACCCCTGATTTAGAGGAAATGATTCCAGTGGATGTTTGTTGATAAGTTGAACAAAAGGTCAAACAGCGTGAAGGTAGAAATCCCGAGAACAAGAAAATAAAATGTAAAAAGAGAAAAAGATCCATTAAAAATGATACTTCAGATGACGATATAAATATGGAAGGAGACAAAATGTACGAAAAGAAATCCCACTTAGAATTTTTTTAAATTGGAAAAAAGGAAATAAAATGTTGGCTGTTAAATCCGAAGAAATGTCTTGGCAATGAAATCTCCGTATGAACTTTTCAAAATATACTTTGCTTGGAGATCGTTAGATTTTACCGAAGAAACTTTAAGATATGTTCTGCAAAACAATAACAACGCATTTTCATTATCTGAAACGGACTTACAGAGATTTATCGGAATCGTCATATTTAGGGGATAGCACGATCTGCCTCGGGAAATTTTTATGCATGATAAAAAATTGCAATGATATTTAAAATATGTATATTAATTTCCGTAAACAATATAGAATACTCTTTTCAGAAGGTTTTAATTGCTTACTAACTTGAATTTAGCGTAACATACGGCTTGGATCTTCATACGCGGAAGAAAAAGGCTTACCACCATTAGGTGCCAAATCTCCCATTCTGTGACCCTATCGTAAATTCTATACGAATACAGTTTTTAAAAAAAATTTAAACTGCACATCAATTGAGACAAGTAACCTACTTAAAAAAATACATTAGATTATATTTAAACGATGTGTTTCATATAGCGGTGGTTAATGGGTTATCGAAAATTTAATGAAAAATGTACGTTATACACTGAAGTGCCACTGAATTAGGGATAGCAAAGCCCATGCAAATTGTGTAGCGCTGCGCATCATGTATGCGCAAGTGAGGGCGCTGTGGTAACTGCATATATACCGCGTACTGTGGTTGTTCTGAATTAGTTGTTGGAATTGCCAGTATGGGTAAACTGCCTGATTTAGACGCCTTCGATCGCAGACAAATCGTAGGTGCGCGACGCATGGGCCATTCAATTTCCGAAATCGTCAGACAGCTAGGATTTTCAAGGTCGAAAGTGTCAAGAGTATACCAAGAATACATGGATGGTGCAAAAAAAAACTAGCGATCGGGCAAACTGCAAAGGACAATTAGCCTTGACAGTGCGTGGTGAGAGACGGCTCAGGCGTATTGTACGTAGCCAGCGAAGCCAAACATTAGCTTAAATTACCACCCAGTTTAATGACGGTGCCAGTCGTACAGTCAGTAAACGGACTGTGCAACGCTCGCTTCACCTTATGGGTTTCAGGAGCCGTCGACCTACGAGAGTACCATTCCTCTATACTCGCCATCGGCTGCACGTCTTGCCTGGGTAAGAAAGCACAGATACGAGTGTAGAGGACTGGAAACGAGTAGCATGGAGTGATGAGTCTCGATTCCGACTACTTAACGCCGACGGGAGGCTGAGAATATGGCGTCAGGCTCATGAAGCCATGGATCCTGCATGCCTGGCTGGAACTGTACAAGGGCATGGTGGCTCAATCATGGGCTGGGGTGTTTTTTCGTGGTAGAGTTTGGGATCTTTCGTGAGTGTACCAACCTACCTCAATGCAATTCGGTACGTAGAGTTGCTGGATGATCACCTCCATCCGTTTATGCTGTTCTGTTATCTGCACGGTAATGGAGTTTTCCAGCAAGACAACTGTAGCTCTCACAAGTCCCGGTTGGCTACTGGCTGGTTGGATGAGCATTCCTCTGACTTCTCTGTCATGAATTGGCCACCTAGAAGCCCAGACTTAAATCCTATTGAGCATCTTTGGGATGTTTTGGAACAAGGCGTGAAAGGCCATCACACAGCACTAAAGAACCTTACTGAATTATGTACAGCTTTAGCCAATATTTGGCAAGCCATTCCCGCTGAACGTTTCCAGAAACTTCTTGAATCTATGCCTCGTCGTGTGGCAGCCGTTATCAAGGCCAGAGGAGACCCAACTCGTTACTAGGTAGGTATCCCTAATTCAGTGGCACTTCAGTGTATATTCTTTGTGTTTCAGGAATTTTTTTCCTAACATTCGATATAGATTGTTGCAAATCCGGAGCAGGAAAAACATTCAAATGGTTCAAAGCGATGATAACAAATAAATGACAAGTAAAGTTATTCATACATGACAAGTCTAAAAAAGTAAGAAATGTGGATTTCCAAGGAAGAGTGTAAGGAAGTCTGGGGAATAAACGTTGTACACAATTTTTAGAATTTTTTAAAAGAGCAAGAATATAAAGAAAAATTCTTCTCTAGTCTAAATTCCTGTATTTTTAGCTTTCCATGTTGCTCAACTTTGTTAATGAAAATACAAGGACGCAGGTGCCTTTAAGTGTATTTTATGAAATAAATACAAGTTATAACACAGCAGTCACAACGACCGTTGCACTTGCGCAAAATAAGGTTCCCAAAGCATAATAGCAGCTTGCGTTCATTTCGATTCCCCTAAAAAACAGTGTGTAAGCGTTACAATTATTGTGTTCATTTTTACAGAGCTGGAAAGTATGACAAAACAATGAAGGACCCAATACAAATCCAAGAATGTGAGTTTACCATTGAGCAACGCACATGTCTATCCTGGCACAGAAATTTCCCACTCTCAGGGTGTTACATATTACAGATGGTAATATGTAATACCCTGAGACAATATGATCGGTCAGAAAATGACATGCTTTTCTTACACCATTGTAGCAATCGCAAGTGCATTGATCACAATGAAAAATAAATAAGATGGATGAATATGGTCGAGGAAAATGGTCGATAAGGAAGATAGATTAATCGCAGTTAGAAACCACTGGTCTCTTTTTTCTAAATATATTCCCCAAGGTCTGTTTTCCACGAGGGTAAGAGAATGAACTATTGAATGGCTTATTGCAGAATTTAATCTGGAGTACCTTGATGTAAATTGTAGTGACATACCTCCCGGAGGCAATTACTATCTTTCTCCCACGGCAATAGTCTTGTAATTTAAAGTTTAATTGATAAAAGGAATATTTGTAAAACTATTAAATAATTTCTCTTTGTGCCTTGCACATAATTAAAAACAAGTTTCGGCATTTTCTTAATGTCCTTTTTAAGCGAATACTCATGATTTAAAACGATGGTGGCATACTCATGATTTAAAACGATTTTTCTTATGTATTGTCTACGTTTTGCAACACGCAGAATATCAGCAGTTTGGGGAAAAAAATCTAGTTCTTATCTTTTTACACTGAATTTTAAACCTAAGTGCATTCATAAAAATCTCGAATTTTTTTTTTATTTTTCTATGTTATAATATTTGTAGCAGGGACTTTCTTTCATCTGACTTCAAGTTTCAGTTTTATCCCTATGAACAGTTTTATCCCTCTGTATCTATTTTTCCACAATATCGTACTTTTGAAATAAACGAGAGGAATTTAAAATGTAAAAAGACTACTACTTTTATTTTTTGATAATACTCATCTATTTTATAAAACCTTAAGTCCCAAAATAATAGCATGATTAATGGTATGTAATAGTAATGGCAGTGTATTAATGGTATATTATAATGTTAAATGGTAGATTATAATGTTTATGGTAGATTGTAATGTTGATTGGTAATGTTAGAGACAAGTATTATTTACATTCGTCTAGTTACTAAAATTCATTTAAAACTATTTTTCATATAAATAAGCTGTAATCTACAGACTAGGGCTTATTTAAGAGAAAAAATTGAAATTATATATTAGTAATACAGTATCACTAGAACGCGTATATTTCTTATTACATTGAAAAAATACTTAAGAGTGCATCAAGGACCTAATAGAAAAACTCGTAGGGACTTTTATAGTATTTTTATAAAACAAAATTTACATTGGCTATAGCATAAATATAAATTCTTGAATAAATATTGTTAATATTCCGTTTATCGCATGCACGAGTGAATACGCATATACCGGGTGGGCAAAAAGTCCGTAAAAACTTTAAAAATTCATAAAAACCGGAAAAATAACCAAAATACAAAAACGTTTGCAGGATTAGCAACGCTAGGTCACGGGATTTTTTTTTTAGACAGGAAAAAAAAAATAACCCCAAAACAGCCGACAGGTGGCGCTGACGTACACAAGTCAAAGGGTGTATCATCCCGGGTGTATCTATCTGGTCCATCCAATATTTTGGAACTGAAAGATGCGATCCGCCGAGAGGTGTCATGTATATATGCGGAATTGCTGCACTCTGCCGTTGCTGGATTTGTGACTCGCCTGCAATGTATTATCCCCTGTGCTGGGGATCATGTGGAACACCTACTGCTGTAATAAATGATTTAGTAGAAACATTCTTTTCGTTATTTTCGTATCTTTTTTTGACTTGTGTACGTCAGCGCCACCTGTAGGCTGTTTTTTTCCTGTCTGAAAAAAATCCCTTGACCTAGCGATGCTAACCCTCCAAACGTTTTTTTTTAAAATTTGGTTCTTTTACTGTTTTTTATGAATATTTAAAGTTTTTTCGGACTTTTTGCCCACCCGGTATAAGTGGAAAATATAAGAAAACGAAATTCTTCAATATAGTGTCAAACAGGGTATTACCCTCTTACGCACTCATATACTATAAGATTAAAAATGTTTTAGATCATTAGAGAAAGGAGCGAAAGTAAAATGAATATTGCAAATAAATTCGGCACAGTATCGACCCACATCATAAGTCACTCAACACATATTTTTGAAGTAATTTTGTAATCTCTATAATTTTATCAACTTAAATATCGTGCCATTTATGCAATTTAAAGCTTACGAATTGTTGTTTATTAAATTAAATTCATAAATATTCTAGATTTTCTCAACAGATTTTCATACACGTGAGGTCTGCAAGTCTTTAGAACACATTTTTAGCTTTTGCCGCCTTTGAGAGTTATTTAATTCCTTTTATTGGTTTTTTTATAACAATATTTATTTTATTGGAAAATATTTTAACCTTTGTCAGAAAAGTTCCAGCATGTTTTTTTTAATGCTTTACCTGAAATATTCAAAACCAAGAAATGGGTGTTATTGAAGCATCTGATATGTGTTCTGAACAGATATGGCCGTGGAAGTGGTTCCACTCAAACTCATAAGTGGATGGGACTGAGAAATCCACTATTCTGAGCAATCCACTGTTCGGCTTGTTGGCGCGTTTAGTTGGCAGTTACATGAATGACGTGATGGACGATGGAGCGGATTTCGAGCAGAGAGTTAGCATTAAGTTATGTTTTATGCTTGGGAAATCAACTACTGAAACAGGGAATATGATGTAGCAAACATATAGTGACTGGGCATTATCGAGAAGACGTGTCTTTGATTGGAACAAAAGGTTACCCCCAAACAAAGCGCCAAAGAGCCGAATTGGAAGATCATGGTTCACCAGTCTCCAAAAAGGTGAAGCGGCAACCTTCGAAACAAAGACATTATTGAACACATTTTTTTATGTTAGAGGTTCGGTGCACCATTCGGTGCCCGAAGGACAAGCGATAAACCAAAACGTTTACATTGACGTGTTGACACGTTTGCATCAAGCAAGCCGTCTTGATTTGTGTGCATCTGGGCAGCGGTTCTTATTGCCCGACAATGCAAGGTTCCATACTGCTGTGTCAGTCCACGATTATCTGGCCAAAAATTGTATCACTGCTCTACCACAGCCCCCATATTCATCCGACCTGTCACCGTGTGATTTTTTTTTTCTGTTTCCAAGTGTGAAAATGCCGCTGAAAGGGAAACGTCATGAAGATATTGCAGCAATCCAAACGGCTGTGACTGATGTGCTAACAACCATCTCGGAAAAAGCGTTCTTTACTTGCTTCAATGACCTCCAGAAACGTCAAAAGCTGTGCACTGACAGCTGAGGGGAATACTTTTTCTATACTTATTTCCATTCGTTGTTAAGTTGAAAAACTACTTTTTCCAAGCTCAGTCCTGGATTTTTTCAGACAATAGTTGTAGGGTTGTTGATAATAAAATAGTGTGAAGAAAAAAAAATTTAGACATCATTATATTTTTTATCATTGAATACAGTGTTATTTTGATAATTTTACATATGGGTGATAAATTTAAAGTTAATTATTAAGTACTTAAAAACACAGAAGCTCATTTCAATCAATGAAGGTTCTAATGTATATAAAGTGAAAAGAAAACATGAAAATATTGTTGTCATACAGGGTACTCCTTAGAGGCTACCCATATATACTATTAAGAGCTGGTAAACTGCTGAAAGAATAAATCTCGTAAAAACACGGCAACCGCCTTTACGCATTTGGGGATATCGACTTCTATGTCATCCTTTTCTATAAAAGGAATCTCTAGTTCAGGATAAAGGGGCTCTAGTGTTATCATATAATGTTATCATATAATTACAAAATGTTTTCTGTTACAATATTGCAACAGCTTCTGTGTTACAAAGGCTATTTTTTAGTCGAATCAAACGTAAATTACCCATAACAATAAGTTTAGAAGGTAAAATCTTCTTAATAACGTCTTTACTTCCGTTTGGTATGTTTCTATTTCAAAGTAAATACCTATTTATTATCGCATAAGAGCTGATGATTGACGAACCAGAACAATGATATGTGAAGTATTAGAAAATCATACCATAATATTCTTGCATTATTCCATGTACTATTTAAACTCAGCGTTTGTTGGCAATATAGAAAAGAAAAATGGTCATTTAAAATAATAATAATATTCCTGAAATAAATTGAACATTATACAAAAATTCTATAGCATCGGATTAGCGTGGTATGAATATTTATTTTTTGAGATATAACTATGAAATTTTCACAAAACAAATTATCCTTGAGATGGGTATCTTTTTTCAAACTACTTGTTTTAATTTAAAACGGTGCTAAATGTGTATGTAGTACTATCAGGCTGAAATCCAAAGGAAGTTTTAGAATTTTTAAATTATGACAGAACAGTCGAAAATGGTATTATCATTTGTACCGAAAACATTTTTAATCTGGGTTGAGGTGAGAATATATGTGCGGGGGTAATTGCTTTTAAAAAAATGCCTTTCCAAACTTTGAATACAATGTAACACAATCGGGAGTCAATATTAATTAAATAATTTAGAACTAAATCCTATATTCGATACTTTATTGACATTAGACTGAATTATTCCATAATGGTGAATTCATTTCGACAGAACCAATCAAACACAGAGTTGTTACTTTATAAATAGGAAATATTTTCCCTTTCAATCTGAATGAAAATCTATCCATGATATTTTATTTTATCGAACTCCAGAAGAATGAGTTATTCAATTAATTTAAATAAAATATGTCAAAAGGAAATAACCGAGTATGACACATAGATCAATACACATCCAAAATGAATGGATCATTAAAAGATATCTTTCATCGAATGTGATCCCCCTTCATGTCACTGCAAATATTATTACATCCATTATCTGCTACTTCGCTGTAACCCTCAGCATTTTATGGTACCCTAGAGGCAAGTATAACGATAGCCTTAACCCCTATCTCAATTACATTGGACATTATGTTTGCTGCTACACGTGAATTGCCGTTATTATGTTTACGCGTACCAAGATAACCGAATGTGTAAAAATTAGTGCCAGGTGTATACCTTTAAATGGAAAAAAAAATTATTTCCCAATTCTAGATTTGAAGGAATGTTTATTTTGATATGGAAATGTTGTACAAATCGGAGATAAACGAACATGATTTATTTGCAGAAGGCGATTTTAATTGCATTACAGGGAAATTAATCACAATAACTGTCTAATGGTTTTATTATGATATCTGTATAAATATGCAACTGGGTTCACTCTATGCTAACAGCAGAGTATGTCAACTGTTACGTACGTTGATATATTAAATATATTCGGTCGATAGTTTCAGACCTGGTTTGGAAACTGCTAACACATTTTGAATAATGATTTGAGAGTTCGGCGTTTCTTAAAAATTGTATTACATGGTATGTGATAGTTAAATAGTTTACTATTAATATTATGATTTCTCTTCCAATATGCCATTGATTTTACGCTATCTACGTCAAGTCAACTGTCACAATGTTGATATATTAAGTAAATTCAGCAGATATTTTCAGACCTGGTTTGAAAGCCGTTAACAAGTTGCATATAAGGATTTCAGACTTCTCCGTTTCTCAAAAACTCTGTTACATTATGTGCAATAGTTAACAGTTTACTATTAATATTATGACATCTCTTTAAATAATAGTTAGTACTTTACATGATGTGTAATAGTTTTACATGAACAGTCTAGACGCGTAACGAAATTTGAAAGTGTTCTCTGCTTTGAATTTCCAATTATTCATACAAATTAATGGTCTAGGGTGCAATTTTAATTGCAAAACGGAGGTATTTTTGAAATCGATAAAAATTGTAATTACATGCACTTCTTTAAAGGTTCTAGGTATTCCTTTCGTTGGCATCACGTGAGATCGGGATATATCCAATTGCGGATCGGGGCAGCCAGTGCCCTCGTCAGCGATTGGCGGTCCCGATAGCCCCCTCCCCCCAAAAAAACATGCGGCGGGACCATGAAGTACAGTGAAAATTTCTACAAAACTTGGTATACGATATCTTTATTTTCTCACTCTTTACAGCTAGAGAAATAATGATACAAATATAAAGGGAATTTTAAGGGCAGCCTGAACTTTTAAGTGCATTTAAATACACTGTATACATAAATGAATATACTAAATTTACAGGGCTATTGAAAGAAAACTTAACAAAGTACAAACTTGCTGTTCCTTGAAAAATAAAAAATAATAGTTGAATGTTTAAATTCGACACATTTATAAGTGTTCAATGTTAGCCCCTTTAGTAACACGAAGGGTATCGAGACGGTACGATAACTCATCCTACACTCTTTTCAGCATTGGAAGGCTGTAGATATGCGTGTCTTAAGTTTGTCAACGTCATTTGGTAGCGGTGGAACAAAGGCGTATTCAAACCCCCACTCGCTTGACTACTTCTGGTTTCCGAAATGCACTCCGAACAATCAACCACTTCATTCATGTTACTCCGCCCACTGACTCATTTTCATTAGCTCTCTTCCTAGAATTCGCTTCTATCCCCTGATTGGATCTCTGTACGGCCATCCTTACTCTTTGAATCTTCCTAGATTGTCTCAGGTTACATATTTTTTTTCCAAAATCTTCTCTCTTTTATTAATATTTTCTCTATATCCCAAGTTATTCCTTCACTACCTACCAACCTAAACTGTTAAAAGTTTTTGTAATTTAACTTAATTCACTTTTTTCTCTCTCTTTATTCACACAAGCTCTCAGTACTATTATAATCAAATTTAGAGAACGGTAATCATGATACATTCCACTTTGAATATAGAGGATATGGAGCTCTAGCTCCCAGGAGCCTCTAAAGTTAATTATGCCTATGCCCATGAACAAAGACTTGATGTCTGCTGTAGTCCCAGAAAAAAGTTTGTACTGTGTTTAGTTTTCTTTCAATAGCCCTGCAAAGTTGGGATATTCATTTATGTACACACTGTAGTTTTTTTTTTTTTTTTTTTTTAAGTATCGTCCATCGAAGGAAGTTAAAGCGCTTAAAAAGTAGCATACCACATTTTCCGCGTAAAATTTAAAACTGAAAATATTATTCTCTCTTTTGATAAATTAATATTATTTGTAGTTAGAGTTTTTTTTTAATCTCTATCACATGTTACAGTGCTCTGTTGAAAAGTCTTATATTCCAATCGTCGATCAGAAATTGTACTGCATAGGTTGATATTGTGCTAGACGATTCCAGTATGGTAGCCACAAAGCTTCCTTAAAACAGTATTTAATACCTATAAAAATTAAATGCTAAAATTCTTCAGTTTTTGGTTAGAAAAAAGTCTGTTCCTTGATAAAAAATCTTGCCATTATTTCGGATATATTTCATTCTCACATTAATTTGACACATTTAACGGGTCATATGTTGAAATATTCACAGAAATCGACTGCTTTTTGTGATTTTAGAATGGCAATATCACAAGTGGCGAGTCGTTGTCACTCACTCTACTACCGCAAAGTCATGAATACAGTTGTCAGTAAAAATATTTAGCAAAAGGTAAAGCCCCGATTATATTATTTTTTTATTTCTTAATGTACGCTTAATAAACTTAAAATAAAAGAAATAGCCAATAACCGTAAATTGGTAGTTAATATTTCTAAATGTGGTTGTGCATGTACTACTTGCAAAACACAATCTATCTTGCTATCGCAAACAATGCTAAACTTGCTATCACAAACAATTACTCTACATCTAATCTTGTGTCTAAACGCTTAGTTGATGATTAGGCAGACCAACGGGGAGTGTTGTTGAAATATGATTCCAAACCCAGTTAGCAGTTCTTTTACTTTAATTTTTGTGACACTTGGAGAATTAGCGAACGGATATCTGCGAGTTTCCGAAAACCTTTATGTCCTATAGATTTTTCGAGAAATTGCATGAATTCGAAGGAAAATTTGCATGGAATTTACTGAATCGTAAAATTAAACATTAAATTCTTTAAGTGGCATCTCACTGAGGTATAGAAACGTTTTTTTTCATGCCATGGTCTAGGTCCTTTAGTCTGATATCTAGTAACGAAAAATTGACTGTATTTGACTGTTTTCGTGCTTCAAACTCATGGTTTACAGGAAATCAGGTTAGAATCCAACAGCCATTAAATACCTTCTTATCTATACGGGATATTAGCACGTTAAATCCGTAGGACGGAAAGTCCTTCTAGGAGGACAATAGGTGGGAGAGGGTTTGAGTTCCCCAGATATCGCATATGAGGTTGCTCAATCAAAACTGTGGTGGCACCTCGCTACATTGGACTCCAACCCTTGTGGTGACATTAAGAAAACTGGAGCTGCATCTCTCAACCCGCAGTCATTTATGGATCTGATCTGGAATGTTCCGGCTCAGGAGGCATAAGCCATAATACGACAGTGAATCAGTGACCTCGTGTGCTACAGTACACCGTTACACAGACGATGATTGCATTTATTAGATTCGTTAAATAACGTTTACGACCTATTCCCTTTTTGTAAACACAATTTTTCTTTTAGCGTAGTCGCGTCGAAAACTTAGTTTTCAAATGCATTTCGAGGGCCAATTTTCTATGTGGGATTTTCAAAACATCGCAAAATGGCTTACTATACATGCGAAATAAATGTTACATGGACTAAAAAAAGAAACACACCGTCGAAACACATTAAAAAAATCTCAAATGGGAAAGCGCAGAGAAGTCACAATGACAAACACGTATGCAATGGAGGACAGAATTATACTTGAATTTCCAGATTCGAAATTACTTTCCAAATAAAGATATTCTCCAATTTCTAGTCAAGTAGTTCCACACACGCGGTCGAAATATCAGGAGAGACGCGCGCGGTACAAACGATGAATACAAAATGATGTTCCAATTGCAAACTACTTCAAACATTTGACAAAGAAATCCAAGCACGTCATGTATCGTAAGTCCTGTTTTCGTTCCCATTTTCCGTCGTTCTGAAATTTGAAAACCAATAAGGAGCGATTTTTGTAGGATCTCCCGTGTTTTCGTCTTCGTTTTAGCAACCAATGTTTTGTAAAGGTTAGAGATTAAAGAATGAGACTGAGAGTATAAAAAAATAAAATATTCATCCAATGAAGACGGTCGTTAACTATTTCATGAAAAGTAATGAAGCCTTGATTTCAATATGGATACAAAAATGTGACTTAGGAAAGACAGTTTAACTGCACTTGAAATTTCATAATTTTGTACCGTTATGTGAATACTAGATGAATACCCGTGATTCGCCACGGAGTACATTCAAATCAAATTCAACCGTCCATGTATACAATTAAAGCCAAAAAAACAAACCCAAAAAATGCATTTATAATAAATACAACGGTCAATGTATGCAATTAAGGCCAATATATATATATATATATATATATATTTCTAAAAACATCGTAAAGGCTATTTTTATAGACAAAATAATGTAGAAGAAAATATTCAAATTAAATAAAACGGTTAACGTATGCAAATAATTTGTATGTTTAATATCCATAAAACATATTAATTTGAATTAAAAAATTTGGTAAGCCGAGTCTAAGTGTTTTTTTATTGTCCATTTTTATGATCTTTCTCGTGATATAAATTTTATAACCCTCAAATTATTATTTTAAATGCAAACTTTAAAAATATTACAAAATCAGCTTAAAAATTTTATTTTAAAATATCTAAAAAGAATTTTTCAAAATCCTTCTTATTGCACCCCTATACTATAAGATTAATCGCCATGCAAAATTTCAGTCCTTCAGCTCTAGCGGTTTGGTCTGTGCGTTAGCTGTCAGCCAGTCAGTCAGTTACGGAACTGTTTTATATATATAGATAATCAGTAAGTAACGATAACAATAACGTGAAAGATGAAGAGCAATACTTGATAACAAGTTAAATTCAACTTGTTATCGAGCTCGAACAAGTTGAACGATGTGAATTTTTTCGAAATTGGTTTTATTATGTAAGATGACGCTGATAAACGTAGAGGGAAAATTAAATGGAATCAAAGGAATAAAATGTGTAGACAAATTAAATGGAATCAAAGGAATAACATCAAGATATCGATAATTATGTTACGGTAATTACAGCAGAATTTCAAATCTCTTTCAGCCACATATTATGGGAAGTTTTAAATAGGATGTCTACACATTTTAACACTTCGATACGCAATTAATTTTTGAAATATTGTTTTTTCTATTTTTTCTTGCCCTAACTTTTCCTTTGCCATATTCTACTGCATTCAGATTTCTAAAATGTTGAAACTGAATTTACTTAACTAATTCTAGTATTTTAGCTTTGCCTTCTACCATTGCTTCCAAAGTAGGCCACCTATTTTTCTGCATGTGCGTTTAGAAAGAGTCAGTATTAAAATAGGAAATCTTGATTCATCCTGAAAGGACTTCGAAGTAATCTAATAAAAGGGAATAGTATTAAATTTTGTAGGTTTTTTTCTTGCGAAATATTTTGCTGAATATTTTGATCTAAACAGAAACATATATCCTCATAAAGTTTTAAATTATGAATAAAGGTCATTTGAACGCAAACCAGTCCTTTTAAATTTCAAGTAAAGAAGTTTAAAATATATATTGAAAAAATATCGTTCCTATAGTCTATTTGATATTTTTTTACCACCCATCTTGTGAGAAACCATTTGTAATCCCGATTCCTTTATAAATATGTATTTTTCGCTAAATCTTTTCCCCAACTTAACCATCATAGTTTTTCAGAACCTGCATTCTCTTATATTAGCTTGGCATCTACTCTAAGGAGGATAACAAACCTGTCCTTATAACTTTTACTTGCTCAATATAAAAATACATATTATTGAAAAAATGTTTCTGTTTATTTTTCTGTACATAACTACGTTTCTCGTGAGAACTCTGCGAGAATCTTGAATCCTCTATACTGAAACCGCGTCCTTCTGTCAAGTCACTTCTGTCAAGTCCCGCTTAACCGCCACAGTGTTACAGAGTGTGGCATTTCCCTATTTGTCAAACATTCATGTTCGCGGGTAATTTGACTACTCTACCCTTACAAACTTTAAGGGATAATGCTCTGGAATAGAAGTAAATTATTTTAGCCGAGTCTAAGTGTTTTTTATTGTCCTGAATGATAGAAGACCTCAATTCCCTTCGATAAGACTCATACAAAATAGATACAATATAGATACCAAATTCTACAATCAGATGAGGATTTGTATACTCCCATTCACAGAAAACCCAGGTTTAAACATTTCATGTAATAAATTGTTGCTTGAAGAGTGAGAGTATCGTAAAAATTAAATGCTGTTTTCTTCATATTACAAAAATGGAAATACACTCTGTCACAAAAATATATATGCACCCAGAAGAAATCAAGCTACTATCACGAAACGGGGCACGAATGTAGTCTTGTAAGAGATATGCAAATGATTAAAGTTTCGACACCAATGAGACACGGGTAAACGTGTATTGCGCATATGAGATGCGAAGCTGGGAAAGCTTCAAAGCATTATTGCTCGTGCCATAGGGTTATTCAAACAAGTCTGTCGACTTGGGTGGACCGTATTATAACTAGAGATGCCTCTCAGACATAACCGGCACTCCGGTTAGGCAATTGTTCTTACTGCCGCCGCGGAGGCAGTACGAACAATTGTCGGACTTTGAGAGGGGGCGTATAGTAGCCCTCAGAGAAGCAGGTTGGTCGAACAGGCGTATCGACCGCCACCTTGGCCGGAGCGATGTGGTAGTTGCTCCGTGTTGGCAACGATGGAACTTGGAAGGGATAGTCTACCGTCGCAGAGGGTCAGGGCGTCCCAGGAACACAAATGCGCACGAGGATCGAGCAATCATAAGGGCCACTAACAACGTCGCTACAATCTGTTCGACGCCATTTACCACCTTCCAGACATCCGGTGGTATCAAGGGAACCCATTCGGAAACTACTGGACGACACAAGTATAAGGAGCCGACGTCGATTAAGACTACTACCACTGACCCCACATCATAGGCAGTGTCGATTGGATTTTTGCCGACCTCGGGCAATCTGGAGTGTGACCGACTGGAGGCGTGTGATCTTCAGCGATGAATCTCGATTCAGTCTCAATTCTGATAACCAGCGCATACGCGTGTGGAGGCGGCCAGACAACCGGTCCGATCCGGCATTTGTTGTCGAGAGGCATACGGTGATTACAAAAGGTGTGACAGTATGGGGAGCGATTTCTTGGGACACACGATGAACTCTAATCGTCCTTCAACGCACTTTGACAGCACGCAGTTACGTGGACGAGATTTTAACGCCAGTTGTACTACCTATGCTATCCAGTCGCCCAGGAGCCATTTATTAGCAGGACATCGCTCGTCCACTTACTGCGCGACTCTCCCAACAATGTCTTCAAGGATATGACGTACTCCCATGGCCTGCCAGGTCCCCAGATCTCTCGACAATATAGCATGTCTGTGACGCGCCAAAATTCTGTCTAATTAACTGCCCAGTTGCAAATATTATGGCGTGATCTTCCGCACGAGGTCATAGGTGACCTCATTGATTCGATGCCATGCTGTATTTCGGCTTGTATAGCTGCCAGAGGTGGATTTACTACTTACTGATTTGTAACATTTTTCTTGCCATATCTTCTTAATAAAACGGTCTGTTCTTCTGAATTTGTTATCATTTTCTTATCTCTTCAAACACTATGTACATACTTAGTTTCGTGAGAGTAGCTCGTTTCCTACTGTTGCATATATTTTTTTGTGACAGATTGTATAACCGGACGGCTAAGGAAACATGTTTAAGATTCTCATATGTTTCAGATATGTGGGTACCCAAAATATCATTACACCCTGAAACAGGTAGCCTTTTTAGTCTGAAGACCCATTTTGTTTTTTAGTTGAAATACGAATACAAAGATTGAAAGCAAAGCATGAATTTGGCGGTGGAATCAAAACAATAGTTCCTTAATGTGACTGCCTACATTCGGAGTCAATTTTTTAAAAAAAAGTAACGATATTTTGTCTTTACCATAGTAAAATAGCACAATACTATAGCTATTTTACCATAGTAAAATAACACTTAAAAATTTAAAAAGGAACAAAAACTTACCTGTAAATAGCATACTTTTTATATATTGGTCAATTTGAAGTAATTTTTAATGATATTTAGCTAAAACGCCTATCACTCTGCACAAAATCCTAATGCTACTATTTTAATTTCCTTCTCACACATGATGCATATGACAATTATCTTGAAAATGACCTACAATCTAAGAAAAATTTTGAAATGCAAAAGTAATACACGCAATTTTATGTTCCAATATAAAAAATTTCCCCAATTTGTCATTCCTTTCGTTATAAAAACAGCCCCAAATACAAAACTATTTATTATACACCAATTATTGTGCGTCATTTCATTAACAATACAATCTAAAACATTTCCTGAAAATTTTATCAAACTATATACATTATTATGTGAGATATCATGATAACCATAGAGATCTGTGCAAAAACACATAATTCTGAGAAAAACACATTATAAGTTGCTAGTCACTTCAATTTTGTATCAGAAGATGTTTTTTCAATAGCTATAACTCTGCTTTTAATTGATTTAGAATGAAAATCAAAACGGTTTTGAAAAGAGAATAGATTGGATTACACGATTCTTGCAAAACATGAAATTGACCAAAATAGTAAAAAAATGACATTTTCAATGTAGGCAGTCACCTTTTTATTGTATCTTATGTGATATTTCTGAATTTGGTTGCACAATAGCAACATAACAATAACTTTGCATTAATAAAACTTAAAATAAACCTTGAGCTTTGTTGAAAAATGCCAATCCGAAGGAAAATGTTTCATGCAATATATATTTATAGTATATGTTCAATTTAGTTACAAGTTGATTTATCTTTATCCATTCAAGGAAACACAAAGTATAAATGCATTTCTGGAAAAATAAATCAGGACTTAAATGTTTTCAAATTTAATTTTCTTTTCAGTAAAGTAAAAAAAAATTCAATACATCCTTCTAAACTAATATTATGTCAGCTTTCGAAAATTCATGTCAACTAAAGTTATTTAAACTCGACGAGCACCATTCTAGGGGAAAATTTTACACGTGAAAAATATTTCGTTTTTGCAGTATTAATCAATATTTTGTCTCAAAAGAGTGTATTTTCTTTATATTAACATGGTAAATAAAGCTCCAGGAAATGCAAAAACATATTGTTTTACGTAAATGAGGAAGAGTGTAAATCTTACTTTGACATCAAAAACTTAAGAGGATTTTGCGATAAAAAAAACCTAAAATCATTTAATTTGCAACAGAAACATTTACAATAAAAATGGTACGTCTTAGAAAGAGAAAAAAAATAGAATCATACTGGCTTTTCCCAATCTGAAATTGCTTTCCGTGAAAAGAAATTCTCCAATTTCATGGCACAGGATTGGGCATTCAGAGGAAAATGCCGAGTGAGACGTGCATTGAATAACCAGGGTTACAAAATGGTATCCTGTGTAAGCATGCACTTCATAAAGGATTTTATGCACGTCATGTATCGTAAGTTCTATTCAAATTCCCATTTCCATCATTCTGAAATTTGAAAAGGGATGATCGAGCTTTATTTTCTAGTTAACGATCGAAGTCAGGAAGGCAGCTGAGAGAAAAGAGTGAGACAATCTGAGAAATTCAATCGACATCTGAAAAACAAAATGGAACTGTCTTATGAAAGGATTTATAAGACATTATTGCCGAATACTGTGTTATAAATAAAAGATTTGGTCCACCAAAATTTATTTGGAGCTATGCCTTTATCAATTTTATAGCATGTCCATATCAAGTCTATGTGAAAATTCACATAATAAGGTTTCATAAAATAACGCAATCGTATTCCTTATTAAATTATTTTAATTTTACCACACAAAGACACATTCCTCCACATGCCACTGTAACAGAGCTTTCATGGATGAGCTAGACATTACTTCAATGGCCAGAGTTGCATAAGACAAAAAAATCCTCCATGGTCCATCGGGTGATCCTACACAAGATTGCATTTAATTTTATAAATATCCTTTCTCATTATTCAATGACGTAATATTTCAAAATTCAAGCGTTAGACCCTGGTTAAATGGAGAAGAGGTTTAATCCTTTGAGGGGCGGCGTTATCACACTATAAACGCTTAAATCTAGTCTTTTTTACTTGAATTCAATGTATTCCAGATAAATGAGCAGAGAAATGGCTAGTACTGCCATCTGTTATCAGTTTAAAGAAGTAAAAACATTTTGAAACCTTTAATTGGAAATTTTTTCAAGATTCTTTAGGTTAAAAAAAGTCATAAACAATCTGCACCGTGCAAACGGTGAAGGTTGTTGCCCCTGAAAGGTTTAAGACTGTGTTTTAGTCTCGGATACGGGTATAATTTTCGAGTAGATTGTGGTCCGTAAGGTTAAAAATCCCGCTTTACCTTGTCAGTTGTAATTGGAGACAATTTGGTTAATGTGTGTAGCACAAATAGTAGGTTCAAAATTTCTACAGTGTAAACTAAAATACAGTTGTACCTCTGTATACGAACGACTCCGATTACGAACGATTCGGTTTACGAACAAGCGCCAGAGATGTTCTGCCATCAGGTGATTTGCGATGCAAGCTTTCGCCCCACTGGCTTCGGTTCGCGAACAGACCGCATGTTAAGCTCAGTTGGGCATTCTCTAAAACGGCTTTAACATTGGTTGCTCATGTATTTCACAGATTTCTTTTGGTGAATAAATTTGTTTAAATTAGCCGTCAATATGGCTTCCAAGAAAATGGCAAAGGCATGTGATATTGCTAGCAGAAACCTAACCTAACTATTGAGAAAAAGATGGAAATAATAGCTAAACATGATAATGGGGTGCGTATTTCTAATCTCGCCACGCAGTTTAGGTTAGCGAAATCTGCCATTTGTACTATCCTCAAAAAAACTAATACGCAATAAAGGCAGCTGATGTGACAAAAGGTGTGACTATTTTAATGAAACAAAGGTCTCAGTTTATAGAAAATGTAGAAAAATTGTTGCTAGTGTGGAAACGGGAAAAAGTGGTTGCTAATGATAATATTAGTGAGGCTATAATATGCGAAATGGCTGAGAAGTTGCACAGTGATTCGGTAGCTAAAACCCTGAGTGAAAAATGGTGTTGAATGTGAAGATTTTAAATCCAGTAGAGACTGGTTTGAAATTCTGGCATATGCAGACGATATAGATATTATAGGAAGATCCAGACAATCAGTGACAGAGGCCTTCGACGCCCTTGAAGCAGCAGCTAAGGAAATGGGAATTTCTATTAACGCAGATAAACCCAAATACATGGAGATAGGTAAAAGGTATTCCACGACAGCTCCACTACAAGTTAATGACCATACATTTGATGCTGTCTACGAATTTAAATATCTTGGAAGTATAATTACCAGGAAAAATGACATTAGCTCTGAAATTAATAACCGACTTCTAATGGCAAACAAGTGATATTTTGGATAAAAAAGCCAACTTACAAGCAGACTCAAAAGACAAAAAACAAAAATCAATATTTACAAAACACTCCTACGACCTGCAATCTTGTATGGTAGTAAGTGCTGGCCCCTCAATAAATCAGATGAAAATAGGGTAATGATTTTTGAGAGAAAAATACTTATAAGAATCTTTGGAGCAGTTTATGAGGACAATAAGTGGCATACCCTTTTCAATCACGAGTTCTACAGAAAATATAAACAACCGGACATAGTTCATGGTATTAAAGCCAACCGCACCGGTGGCTGGGACATATTTATCGATCTAAAGATGATAATCTGACAAAAAAGATAACTTTCACTAAACCAGACGGAGTTAGGAAAAGAGGTCGCCCTCCTACTCGATGGCTGGACAGCATCGAAAAAGACTTAAAAACTGTTGGCACCACAAACTGGAGAGCCATGACGTCTAGTAGACCAAGATGGCGGAAGCTTCTTGGGACGGTCTTGGCCTGCCCTAGGCTGTAGAACCGAAGAAGAAGAAGAGACTGGTTTGAGAAATTCAGCAAGTGGAATTCGTAGCGTTGTTAGGCATAGGGAGGCTGCTAGTTCGGATAAAAATGTTGCTAATGAATTTATTGATCAATTTTAAAAAAATTGTGGAAGGTGAAGGCTACATACCAGAGGAAGTTTTAAACTGTGATGAAACGGAATTGTTTTGAAAAAAAAATGTGAAGAAGAACCTACGTCACGAGAGACGAGACGTCACTTCCTGGGCACAGGTCTATGAAGGATATGAAGTATAGACTTACACTTTTATTGCATGCTACTGCAAGTGGTGATTGTACAATCAAACCACTTTTAGTTTACCATTCTGAAAATCCTCGCGCATTCAAGTAAAATAATGGGATGAAGGCTAACCTGTCTGGAATGTGGAGAGCAAATGCTAAGGCCCCTGGGTAACAAGAGAAATTTTCATGGAGTGGATTATTGAGGTCTTCGCACCATCTGTCAAGAAATATCTTGAGAAGAATGCTTTGCCTTTGAAGTGTCTTTTCGTCATGGTTAATGCTCCTGCTCATCCTCCAAATTTCGAAAATGACCTGGACATTAAATATAACTTCATCAAGGTCAGGTTTCTACCACCCAACACAATTCCTTTGCTTCAGTCTATGGACCAGCGGGTTATTTCCAATTTAAAAAAACTGTGGCAATTTTAAAAATCATGGCACTCTTTTCAAGGTATTTTCAAGTCACAAATGACACAACTATTTGACCCTGAGATATTTTTTGGAAGGAGCACTTCTTTATCCTAAACTGCATCAACATTATAGATAAGGCCTGGATGCGGGGTCTCTTATCGTACCTTGAAGTCTGCCTGGAAGAAACTTTGGCCAACTTGTGTGCCAGAGAGAGACTTCGAGTGCTTTGATAATGAAGAGGCGTAAGTCAAATTTATGGAGGAGATAGTGTTCATGGGCAAAGGTTTGGCCTTGGAGGTCGACTGTGAAGACGTTGAGGAGCTGATGGAAGAACAAAGCGAAGAACTCACCACATAAGAACTTGTTGAACTGCAGAGTCAACAGGTGAACGCTATCCAGGAAGAGCATTTATCAAAGAAAGACAATGTTAGGAAGAAAGTTTCCATTGCCATGATAAAATAAATTTGCAACAAGTGGAGTGAGGGACAGGCATTTATTGAAAAGCATGACCCTAACAAATCTGTGACAAACACAGCAGATAATATTCTAAACGACGGTGTGATGTCCCATTTCTGTGAAATTATTCGGAAAAGCAAAAGACAAATTTCTTTGGATCCGTTTCATGTGCCAAAATCAACTAGTGAGCCAGAAAGTAGATTAAGAGAAAAAAAAACACTAAAATCATAAATGCCTTGTGATATTACGGAAGATGACGTACCTTCTAAGCAGTAACATCTGTAGTCCTGCCTCCCTTTTCAACAATCAACCACCTGTACCACCAATTTTCACTACAAATCTAAAATGCTGTACTGATCAATTACCATGTGTTAGTTCTTCTTAATAAAGTCTTTTTTCATTTATTTTCACCACTGCTTTATAACTAAACCCATAAAAACAAGGTAAAAATTACTATGTTCTAAGTTGGGAATGGATTAATTCTTCATCCATTAATATATACGGGAAAAACCGCTTCGGTTTGCGAACCAAGTGTCGAAACGAATTAAGTTCGTAAACCGAGGTACCACTTAAATGGTTTTTATGATTTTATTAAAGATTTTGCGGATTCTGTGGACTCTTTATTATACCCAATATAGGATTTAGGGTCAATGGGATTTTTAAACATATAGTGCAATTTCAGTTTTCTTAATTTTTTACTCATGTGTCAAATCAGAATTCGGGGATATTTTATGGTATTTTAAAACTACCAGAAAACAACTTATTGTAGCCGTTTATTAGAATTAAGATATTCCTCAGATAGTAGAGGGTAAACTTCCCTACGAACAGATTCAAAGTAAAATCTGTTCGTTACGCAATGACCGTGGTAATTGTAAAAGGGCTATTAAAATCAAGCCTTCCTATACCACGTTAGAGGTGCATCCATTATCTGGAAGCCTTTTCAAAAAAATTACCCGTTTTTTTAACTTGTTAATTTATTTTAAATTCTAATCAGACAACCACATTAATAAAAGTGCCCAGTACTGTTTTAATTAATTCATGACTCATAAAATATAAACCAACATTCCTACTATGTATGAGCAACCTATACAGGAAAAAAACCATTCCTTACCTGGAATCAGGGATGGTGGTGGTTTAGAAATGTGAAATTAAGTGATAATTATCGCGTATTAAAGGAAAATGAATTCAAGAAATAAAATTTAAAACGGAGTTTGGAAACTTTCAGGATTTCCTCGTTTTTCCAGGCTTGGAAAATCTATAAACGTTTGTGGTTTGCAGCTTAATGTTTTGAGACTTTACGTAATAAAAATATTTGAGTTTAAATTTTTTTAGACTTGTATGACGTTAAACTTTCCATTAAATCTTTTGATTTATAAATTTATAAGGATTTAGATGGATTATGGGCTCTGCAGCCTTTTATATCCGGTATGAAAGCTGAAGGCAACAGATTTCCCTCCAAAAAAGGAACACATAAATTTTTTACTCGTAGTTGACGTATGCGAGTGAATGCAGCCCATACAAAAATTATATGAAAGTCACACATGAATTTTGATTTGAAATTTAGACATTTTTAGCAGTTGAATTTGAAAAAAAACCACCCAAGAAAAAACGGTCCGTCATGTAGAATGTCTGTTGTGATGTGTAATGTACATCAAACCTCCCTACTTCAAGGAAGTAAACTACAAGGTTATACCTAATGCAATGTCAATATTATACCAAATCTTACACCAATGTCAAGGTTATACCAATGAATTACTTAATACAGTTATAAATCACTGCCTTTACAAAACATTGTAGGAATGTCTTAAATTATGAACCACTAATCTTCAGATGTAGGAAATTATCCCCAATTTTTTTTTCTTTTTTCGGTATACCTTTATTTACTCAATTTTTAATTCCTGAGCTGTATATGAAGCATTTCGACTTACATTTTTACTTATTTTAAAACCTACTTACTGAGTACAGGAAAGAGAAAATCAAGTATAGTTTTGAACAGCAATTAACATGGAATGTTACCAGTACATTTTCAAAAATTGCATTAAAAAAAGTTATCCTGTGATTTTATACTGAAAAATAACGTTCATCTTACGGCCGAAATATAGAATTCAATATTCTCGAAGGAACAAAACTCTGGATGTTGTAATATTCTTTTATACTATTAATACTAAATGATTAAACATGTCGTTTCTTTACTGTATCAAAGGCTCCTCTGATAACTATTTCATATTATTCTTACAATTTACATCTTTTCAATCAAAATGGATTTAACAAGGAAGGAAACAACAAAGTGAATAGTATAAACAAAAACAAGAAAAGTAATATATTAAGTTTAAAATCAGACCCGCCTTGAAAAACATTTAATTTCATCACCAAATATAACGTTTTTAAAATCGTAATACACCTTTTTAATTTAGAGAGCAAATGAGATGCAGAAAGCGTGCAAAACACATATCTCTTGATATTTAATAATGAAAGAAAATATATGATATGCTTCTAAGTGAAAATATATTCTAAAAAATATGTGAATTGCATTCGTAAGTTATTAAAATTTCCGAAATATATTCTAGATATAAACACCATCATTTTTTTAGTGATACTTCGTATCTCCATTTAAGTAAATTGGCTTCTAAGTAAAAATATACTTGATTTTCTTTTTCCTGTACTCAGTAAGTAGGTTTTAAACTAAGCAAAAATTTTAGTCGGAATACTTAATATACATCTCATGAATTAAAAATTGTGTCATTTGATTAAATAGATATTGAAATCTAAAATAAAATTTCGTACTAGCTTATTTATAGCAAAACTCTATGAATTTTTTAAGTCAAACCATTGAGAGTCCCAATGTGAAATAATTTTCTTGGTTATATAAATGGGAAAACATTAAAAAATCCTATTTATTCGAACACTGTCAAAAGGATAGAATTAAATATTTTTTAAAGAAAAAATCTTTGTATGTTGTAATGTCGTTTCATACTATTAATAATAAATGATAAAGCAAGCCGGTTGGTACTTTTCTCTGGAAGCAGAAAGTATTTAAAACGATGTTTCTCTTTTATATACCATATAAGGATATTCCTATGTACCGGGTGGTTATAATTATAGTTCCCCTATAAACGGCATCCTACAGCGCAAACGGGTGACCGGAATGCAACGAAATTTTATATATGGACTATACACGAGATGCGCTCACGTAATTGTGAAAAAAAAAAATAGTTCCAAAATGTCCACCAGAGGGCGCTTTTTCAGGAAAGACATGAAATTTAACACAATAAACGACCAAAACGAAATACAGAAACAGTATTAACATTTATTGACTAGTTTCTGATCACCTTGTCATCGAACCACATTAAGTAAAGGTAAGGGAAAAGCAAAAACAGTTCAGTTTGCAGAAACAAGAACAGATTAGGACGAAATTGCACAAGAGGAACAGTTGTTAATCGTGTCCAGGACGATGTAGGGAAAGCTGCTCCACGTGACCACCTTCATTCACCTGCAAAATTTCAAGTCGATGGACAGTGTGTTCAAAAGCAGATCGTAACTCATCAGTTGTGAGGCTTCACACACGAAGCGTTATGGAGTTCTTTAGGTCATTCAACGTCACAACACCTCCACTATACACCAGACTTTTTAAATATCCCCATAACCAGAAATCGCACGGAGTTATATCCGGAGAACGTGGTCCTCTTGTGTAATTTCGTCCTAATCTGTTCTTGTTTCTACAAACTGAACTGTTTTTGTTTCTCCCTTACCTTTACTTAATGTGGTTCGATGACAAGGTGATCAGAAACTAGTCAATGAATGTTAATATTGTTTCTGTATTCCGTTTTGGTCGTTTATTGTGTTAAATTTCATGTTTTTCCTGAAAAGACGCCCTCTGGTGGACATTTTGGAACTTTTTTTTTTTTTTTTGAAATTCCGTGAGCGATCTTGTGTATAGCAGATATACAAAATTTCGTTGCATTCCGTTCACCCGTTTGCGCTGTATGATGCCGTTTATAGGGGAAGCTTAATTATAACCACCCGGTATATTTAAAGTATTTAAAAATGAGGGATCTCATCTTAGTAAATCAGGTAAATCAGTTTGTTTTCTCTTCAGATTTTATAGAAAAGTAGGATTTCGTATTTTAGTAAAGATATACAATCTAAAAGATCCTTAACATGCACATTTTCCTCTTAATACATGCTTGTGTGTGTACGAATCTTAGAATTAATGCTGCTTAATTGAGAAAAAATAACATTGTTTTATAAATGATCAATTTGGTAAAAAAACCAATTCAATGCTGTGTACGACACTGGATTTCATAAGGAATATTTCTTCCATATAACCCCCCCCCCCTCCCCTCTCCTTTCGGCCAGTGATTAATTGTTCCTTATTTTTAAACTCAAATACAGTTTTCAGTTGAATTTTTGGACTTTTTTAATAATAAGTATTTAAGAGTATTTCTTTAAACATTTTAAAGAAAAACGAATTGGCTTCGATATCTCGTGATAGGTTTATTTTTAATAATTTATAATAGATTTTAGTTTTTTTGCTGTATTTGAACGTCGTCATTTATTTTTCCATTTTCCCAATATTTCAAGTGTAGTTCTGAATTAAAAAATAGTATTTAAAGAATTTTAAATATATGTTGTACCATGAACTTTAATCAAAGAAATTTTTAATGCTTCATGGAAATGAATTTAAAAAAAATAATTTTAAGTGGCATTTGACGTCCATTGAAATATAGAAATTAGATATTGCGTGCTGAAAACATTTTAAGTATAAACTTTTTAAAAATTTCACTATATTTTGACGTCAAATAAAAGAAGAATTATTTTTTTCATTTCAAATGCACTTTAGATTTTTTTTTTCATTTAATACCCACTTAACTTGTTTTAAAGATATTGAGGAAGAGTCGGAAAATTGCATTTATCTTATTCGGAATCCGATCAAATATCGTAACTTTAGAATCATATTTCACGATTTTGATTGTTCGGAAATTCAAGGTATTTATTTTATTATTGGGTATTGTTAAGAAATCAACGTAGAACTTAATCTTTTGAGAGCTTTCGAAATAACTGAGAGGCAAGAACCAATATCATGCCATTGGTCAATGCTCAGCATCAGGCAATCACGCCATTGGCTGTCGATGTGGCCCCTACTACCGCACCTATCCGTCGTAACCTCCTAGTGTAGTGCATCCGTCCAAACGTTCACAGTATAAAACTTTAACTGAATCCCATAAAACACAAATAGGCGAATCAACAATTTTAACGCTATAAATATAATGAGACAAACAGTCGTGTCCTGTGAAAAGTTTACAATGGCAAACCAAAGCAGATCTCGTGAAATCTGGGACCAATTTCTACCAACATAGGAAGTGGGCTCCAGCTGGTACCTGACAGCTGAACAGGTAAGTACGGCTTTCCATCGGCAGTTGTTTCTTCAGTTGATCAGACGCCGAGCCGAATGGAAGGACATTGACCTAAGAAGTTCTTGGACGACTGGTTCCTTTTTCGGACAGAGAGAAGCTTATAGTACTATGAAAATAAATCGAAAAGAGAAAAAACTGGTAAAAACGGATACACCCTAACTGTTAGTTATTTCAGAGCTAAATGAAAATCTGGAAAATCGGATCACCGATACATTTATCGCATTATTTGAGTTAAACCACTACAAAACTGCTCAAACCTATTTTCGTGTCATCAAGAAATTTACAAACATATGTAGCAAGGAAATTTAACGCTTGTAATCATCCTGTCTCTCGTAAACTGACATTCACCAAACTATGAAAGTTTCTGTCGCATGTAGGTTATCGAACTTAAAAGAGTTCAAAAAGGCATAAGATAATGATGAGTACATGGTATAAAGAAAATCATCCTTATTATAGCTTGGGGAAATGGACGATACAGCAGATACTTTATAAAATGATTAAAAAATTCCAAATTATCTTCAGTCATAAATTTCAATAAAATATTATTTGATTACATAAAAGTACGAAATTTTGACACATGTACCGTTTTCCCTAATAATAATGTTCTACAATACCTACTGAACATAACATTAGTTTACAATTTTGAAAGAGTCATTCAGAAAACCGATGAATATAAAATTGATTTCGCATAGCATACGTCTCCAAACACTTTTTCCTTAATATCTATGAAAGTATGATTCCTCTATATAAAATGTTTTTTTTGCTTACAAACATTTCTAGACAAATGATGTTTAGGTTTATTCTGCCATCGATTTTAAGGGTTCAAAAAATGGTGTTAGAATTGTACTTTTGGTATATTAGTTTAAAATTAATAAAAACTGAGATATAGTTTTGAAAATAGTCAGTTCTGGGGACTGCGAGTTGTCTTGAGATTTAAAATAAAATTTTAACACTTGGTATAAAATATTATATATTCATTCTATTAACATAGGTTTTAACCGAATCAAATATTTTTATGGCATAATTTTTTTTCTCTGTACTTATTAAAGTTTTGTGACATGAATTAATGACTAATTCATGCCTTATTTTAAAAGATTTGTTTTTACATACATTTATGTTATCATTAAGACACTAGTAAATATCGTTATTACTGAAAGATTTCCCGACCCACAACAATGTAATTATATAGACATTAAGTCATTAATTTTATCCTGAAGTGTTTGTAGTTAGAAATTAAATTTTAACATTTCATTTTGTAAACTCAATTTGAACATTAAACTGCAGTATTGGTCTAATATTAATTATTATGGGAGTTATTAAATAAATCATAATTAAGAAAAATTTCTTTTTCAATTTTTATCTAATGCATGTGTTAATAATATGGACTCTTAAGGAGATGTTATGCTTATGAGTATCGAAGTATAGTATGCTTTATATATATTTATATTTTCCTGATAATTTATAACCGTAAGTAATAAGCACATTACATAGATTAAACTCAGTTTTCAGTTAACATCGCCCTGGATCAGTTAATAGTAAGGAATCCAGGTACAAATATCCTAACTTTGCGTTGCCCAGAGGGAAATAAATTAACCGAAAATATTTTATAGTTAGATAAGTGGTGAAGAATTTGTGCAACGTAACATGTATTACCCCAGAAGCGTCTGTAATATATGCTTTAGGATATTACTTTTCTATAAAGTGACTGAATGGATCAGTAAATAGCTAAATGTCACACAGGTTTATGCAGTTTCTAATAATTGTTATAAAGTCTTTAGGGAAAAAATTATAAGCCGCTTCAAGCACATTAGCAAACTATTACAATTGATTTTTTTCTTTTTATGACAGTCATATGAAATCACATAACGCTATGAATTTAAAAAGTGAGTTGAACAGCATTGTAAATACATTTAAAATTTTTGTAGATCATATCAAGGAAATCATTGTTGTATGAATTCTTTGATATTTTCAGAAAAACCAGATTATTATTTCAGTTTGAGTAATATAATTTAAGGCGGCAATGGACCTTCAGATTGACAAAAATATGTCCACAAAATGATTTTATTTTTCTTTCAGAAAATGATTCTGCAGCTCATCAGCTTTGAATTTTAAAAAAATATGTTGAACCGATCATTATTAACCAAGTTATAAGTATTTTTTTCAAACGTAAACAATGGAAATGTTAGTCAAATTAAACATTTAAATGCCATTTTCTCAAAACAAGTTTTCATGTCGTTTCAGTAAGTTAAAAATGTTCAATGCGTCATAATTTTTCTTGAATTTTCATAAAAGATCATAAAATGATTATTTATATATGTTAGAATAATACTTAGTAATCAATTCATTATACTATTTTAAAACAACTTAAACTTTTTACAATAAAAAATTCTTTTTTGATAAAATTTTGCATAAAATGACCCATTTTCATCGATTTCTTTTCTAGTTTTTATAAATATGATTGTAAATCAAATATTGCTACTAACTTTTATTATAACTATGTAGAGCTAGCTTAAGAGAGAAAATTAGATATCTGAGACAAAAACTAATGCGCATGGAACATTTTTAAATAGAGTAATTAACAAACTGATTTTAATTAATATCTTAATTAATTACATTCTGATTTTCTTTTAAATTTAGAATTTCCATCTCTAAACAACACTGTATAAGTATACAAAATGTCATAGTAATTGGTTGATAAATAAAAAAAAGGTTTTTCATGGTCTATTGTCGAATTAAATTACAACAATGGAAGGATGGCATCATTCTGGCAAAAAATAAAATGGAGTAGAATGCAAGGTAAAACTTAATATTGTGACGACTTTTGTCTGCTGTAGAAGAAGGTGTATATGCCTTTCCAGTCCCTCTTTCCGCTCCCCCCTCACTCTTCCTTTTCCGAGAATTGCTATGTCGCTGTGTGTGGTGACAGAGAGGCAAATCGCCACCGGTCTGGAACATCTGCTGCCGTCTTTGTGTTCCCGGCCATCATTAATTTTCTTGACGAACGCCACTGATGAGTAGAGGTTTGGGAGGACTGGCTACTACCTTGGTGGGTCAGCAGTCCCGATCATTATATCCCTTTCACTAGGGGCAGGGGTGTTGGCCCACTTTGTCTTGGCAAGATTTGTTTCGTTGACGATTTTCTGAAGGCAAACATTTTCTGGCAACTCCTACCTTGAGAAGACCTAAACACAGCCGAAAGAGTGAGTTAATTGTGAGTTGCGAGTTTGAAATTCCTACTTTTTGACTGGCGAGAGAAGTCAGTTCGCTGTATGAGTATGTTAAAATAAAATGTTGAAAACGTATTCCACGGGGTATTTTGTGCTCCCGAGTTCTGTTTGTACTGCAGTGCGGGATCTTCTTTATGCTAAACACAACGCAATATAAAACGCAGTAGATCAGGAATGTCGTCTTAACATTAAGTAGATGTAATGAAATAATTCTGAAGAAATATTACTATTATGACGATAACTTATTAATTAAATTGAGATCATCCATATTTAGTTCCACTGTATTATGATGTTAGAAGGAATTTAAAATCGTTTAACGTTATCTATTATGTAAGTTTGATGGATATTCCCGTCTTACACGTTTACAAATCTGAAGAATTCATTATTCTCGGATATATCTTTATTTTGGCTTATTAATAACGAATGTAATAAAGTATTTTGTTGTTAACTGTTTGCATTAGCAAACTTCAATTTAGTTTTTAAAAAATATAATTGCAGATTAAACTATAATCAAGTATGACATTATTAGCTTACTTCAAAGATAAAAGAAGCAACATACTTAAATTCTGATTTCCAAAGTAGTTTACTTCAACGTTAAATGAAATGTACATTTTTAGAGCTAGAGTACTGTAACGAGGAATTCGTTCCAGAAATAGTTAATTTGGTTGGGCTTATAGCGCACGTTAAATTAATGATATCTCTAATTCTAAATAGTTGTCCCTTTAAATAAAATAGCGTAATTTCTATACCGTTCCCTCGTCGTGTGTGTTCTTGAGAATTTTAGCCGTTGCCCATTTCTCTTAAACCGTAAAACTCCAACTATCACGTGCTTAACAAGAGGTTAATCAAAGAATTCCCTTGTTAAGTTTCACTCAAATGCACTTTTTATGGCTGATAATTGCAGGGTGTTTCATGTGGACTTCCAACTAACTTTTGTCCATGCACGTCGTGTAAGTTAGCTCACTAAATTGGCCCCATAAAATCTGTTGTAAGTTAGAAGTATATGGCGTTCTCTCCTTTTTCCTTTGTCCAAGAGGGCTTTTTCCCACGGGTGAATTTGGCGACATCTTGGCGTGAAGGCACTCTCCGGAGTATGCTTTCTTTCCTCGTTCGACCAGTCACGCAGAGGCGCGAATTTCGCTAAGCCATTCACGGGCCTCCATTTTCGCGGGGCGTTCGGAGTTTCTCCTCTTGGCGAGGCTTCGGCTTGGCCGGGTTCTTGTTTTGGCCATTAAGCGCTCGCGTAGTTTTTTTTACTATATTTTTCCTCCGCGCTGAGGTAAGCTTCCGTACGGGTGTTCTGTAGAATTATTATTTTGCGCTTTTCTCGCTATGGCAACCTATGCTCTAATTTTTTGCTCTGTCCAGATTTGAAATAAAAAATACAGACTTGAGAATTTTTTAAAAACTGTTGGTTCTCTTTGATTGAGCTCTCCCCAGGACGAGCCATTTTGGCTCTTTTCCTGCGGGAGATGCTATGGTTTTTATTAGAGTCTTGGCTATTTTTGTACCGTTACATGCTATTCATCATAACATCTTTAGACCAATGCGGTCACATTCGTATTGCTATAGCTCAATATTCCTGAGCTCCATTGTTTGCTTGTAATTATAGTGCATGTTACCCAAGACGTCACAGAAAATAAACATTTTTTTAAAAATTTTAAATGCTTTGGAAGATTACTTGCTTACCAGCTTCTATTTTCATGCTAACGTTGACAGTGAATACCGGGTGATTGCGGCGAACAGGCAGTGTCATACGATCACGTAATCGACTCCTCTTTCCAGCCACCCGAATTAGGGATCTCCTGCTACCGTTCGTAGAAACTTGTGAAGAGCCGTAGTCTCTCGTCCCTTAAAGAACTTAATCTGTAGCATTATACATCTCCTGATCTCATGGGACGACACTTCAGGGATCCTACAACTTGGATTTGATCCCTCATCAACGTTCAACAGTACGGATGGCATTAAGACTTATTTGGACTGTATCCGTCCCTTCATTTTCCCTTTGCTAAGGAGACTGTTTTCATCCCATAAGCATCAATAGCAGATAATCTTCTAGTTATCTTCCAGACTTCCACTTAGACTGTTTCCGTCCCTTCATTTTCCCTTTGCTGAGGAGACTGTTTTCATCCCATCAGCAGCGATAGCCCATAATCTTCTACATCACAAATATTTATCAACATACAACTGGACAGAATGAGTCCCCTTCATAGATTGGCGCCTAACGAGGCACTGCTCAACTGTCATGTAGCTGGTAACAAAATTTTCAATTTATTATGTATACAGTTGTGGAGTATATCCATTTCAAGTTTCCTTTTTTTAATTGCATTTAAAGCATTAAGATAAATTTTATTCTATATTTGTACATTTTCGCATATTTTTTTTTCTTATTTTAATATTTGGATGCAATCCTTCAATTATACACTTTGCCAATTATATTAATCTAGTTAATTGATGATTGTATTATTATATTATTTTAAATTTGCATCTTTATGAGAATTTCTCAGACATGTATAATTATATCCCAAAAGTTGCAAATATAGTGCTCATAAATTTTGATAGCACATCATCTTTATGGAAAATCTAAGACAGCTTTATCATATTTTTTATATATGAATGGATATAATTGTATCTATTAATTATAATATCTTGTGTGGATTTCAATCACCTTTTAGTCATTTTGGTGTTATAAATAGTACGTTATGTAATTCATAATGGTTAGAACTTATCCTATTAAATAATGTATTGCATGAAGTATTTAACGCTTCGATATGGTAAACAGTGAAGAATTTTATGTTGTGATTATGATTATTCTTTTTGCTTAGTCAGATACTATTTAGTTACACTGATAAATAGCCATTTTTTTAAATTGTATGTGCATTCAAGGTTGATCTCCTTCTCATTTATATATGTTTTGTGTATACACCTTTTCCATTCTTAATTATTTTACATTTAGCCTTTCATGCTTTTCTTAGTGAAATAGAGAGCAATTTACTAATTTGATATGAATGACTATCTATCCAGAACATACTAAAGTTATTTAGCTATTCAGCATATAATTTCTTTTAATTATACTGAAATGGACTTTTTTTTGCCATAAGGAGTAGTTACTGTGTAGTATGCACGGAATACTATTTACTGCATAACAATATAAATCATTTTAAAAATTTGATTAATTTTGTAGTAATTTGTCTTGATTAACTAGAATACTCATCGAGTGAAATCCTAATTCTCTAGTCACTGTTCTGCATTTCTTCAATGTTATATTGTACATATTTGGGTTTTCATTTTTTTTCTAATTTTACTTATTAATTTTTTTTCTCAATTGCTTTACCATTTTTATACATTCTGGTACTCTAGTGTATAACTATTATGGAGTCACGTTTTTTTTACTAATCGTACCATAAAAATTGCCACAACTCATGTGGTTGAATTATTTTTACAAGCCAAACCTTAAAGGTGCTGTATGAGCACATAGCACATACATGTTACAATCTCCTGATTGGTCTTTTGTTCAGTTCTACCTGATATCATGGCTGTTAGTTTAATTTCACCTTACTTTTTACACAAGAGTGTATAATTCTGCAATGGCAATTTTACTTTGGCAAGCTACAATTTTCTTGTCACCTTTCCTTAATCATTTTATTTTTCTCTTTTGAGAAATATCAATGTATGTAACTATAATTTTGCACTAGGAATAGAAATATGTAAATTATCTTCATAATTTGACTGGTTTATTAGATGTCACAAGATAGTCAGAAACATGTATCCTATATATTTTTTAATATTTTAAAAATGCATTTATAGTGTTTCTCATATTTTTACCTCTAGTGTCACATTACTTTTATTATTTACTATTTTGCAGTGTTTATCATTACTTTGTGAAATATATGTATGCATTAGGTTAATGAACCTCTATTCTACTGTAGAGTATTTTTAGTTTTGCTTCGCAACCTCTTAAACAACAAGATATTGTCTGTTATGGCAACAATTTATTGCCCATCCTCAAATCTGTAGAGGTTACCTTTTACTCTATGAATTCTATAACTAGAGACTTTTCTAGCTTATGCTATGCGAATAGAAATTTATGTAATTTTGCTTTGTTCAACTAAATTGACTCCAGCAATTTTAGTTGAGATACTGAATCTTTTTGTGCAATACATAAAGCAAAAATGTGAAATTTTAAATGAAATTCAAACATTCAGTAATGATTTTGTTATAACATATTGTGTTAACTCAGTTTTTATACTGCATTTTTATCATGGTCGCCCTTTTATCTGAGTTAAGGAAAAGGGATATTTAGTCCTAATAATTCTGCAAATAGTATTTAAATTAATATTTTGTGTTTTCTTTTCTGTGTCCACTGTTCTGCATTTGTAGTTTAAGATTTATATTTTTAATACCACAGTTTATTTTATTTTTTTTAATTTTATTTTTACTCCATATGTAACCAGCTTATTGTTGCTTGTAAGTTAGTCTGCCTGTTGTCTTAACTAGTTGTTATGCTAAAATAACTTAATAATCTGACAGAGGTCTTCATAGGTTATAAAACTCTCTCCCAATTTAGTGATAAGCTATGCAGTTATTAGACAAGATATGTTTAATACTATTGGGATGATAAATGATCATCACCACCAATTTACATATTAATATAATGTAGAATTCTTACTTACTCCTCAGCTTAAGTAAATTTCTTTGAGGGCAACTGTTTTACAGTGAGTTTGATTTTTTTTGGTAGTGTGTTAGGAGAGCGCAGCCTAATATTCTACTTACTTTCCTTTCAATGCTGGCGTTGCTTAGGATGTTTAAATTTGTTCACTGTATTATCAGTTCCCTTAAGTATATTTCTTTTGCCACCATTATTCAAATTTTGAATAGTACTGTATACTGAATTTTACAATACCTTTTATTTTTGTTAATGTTGTTAGAACTGTGTTTAACACTTAACTTCATCCATTATGAATTCTTAAACCTTATGGCATATAAGGAATATTTTATTACTTGTAGTCTTTAACTTCAGTTAAAAAAGATTTCGTTCAAAAGGACTTCTGGTAGATAATGCTTTTGGTTCCATGCATAGCAAATGGTTATAACATTAATATTTCAAAATCAAGGTTACAACTTACACCCTATATAAGATTCTATTGATAAAATTTTGGCTACAAATGTAATTATATAATGTATTTTTATGTTGCATATAATTCTTATTACTTATTAGTGTGATGTATTACACATTTTGCTTCATTTATTGATTTCCCAGTGTCATTTTTACAGTTTATTTTGTTTGTGTACATTTTATCTTGGTTTTGGTTTTTACGTAGCACATGAAGGCATTAGTGTTGGTATAAGGCATTAACATTGGCATATAAGGCATTAGCAGATTTTTTTTATTATTATTATTTTTCCATGAAATATTTTGCATTGACATTTTTTTTGCATTGACACGAATCTTTACATTACCAATTAATATTCCCTGTAACTTATTTAATTCATATTCTTAGTTATGCTTTGTACTGATTATATGGTATGAAATAATTATTAAATATAAAATTGATTTGCTCTTACTGAATACTATGATGAAACTGATATACAAGCATAATATTGAAATAATTGCTAGTCAATCGATTACTTCTACTCTCACGAAATTTCTTTTATCACTAAATTTTTATATAAAAAATTCCTTTGAACTGTTACAAGCAAATTTGTGTTTTCAATATATTACTGATCTTGTTTTTTTTATTTCTATTTTTTTTGTTATATTTTTTTTCTCATTGCGTTACCTCATTTTGTCAAATTTTGACAATTTGCATTTTTTTACTCATTGCGACTATCCTACACTTCTGCTTACTAATACTTTCTTTGTTTTTTTTTTTTGGATTGTAGTTGTTCAATAGCCCTGCCTTTTTCTGCAATTTAGTAAGATGTACTCTAGTTCTACAAACCACTTTCATTTTCAATTTTTTATTATTTTTTCATTTTCACTTTTCCCCTAGAGTAATATTGCTACTTTGTTGTTTTCCTTTTTTTTTTTGTAAAATTAAATTTCCACACACAAGATAGGACGTCACCGACCTTCTTGGGACAGTCTCGTGTACTTTCTTTTGGCCGAGGAAATGTATGTGATTCCAGCTCTGTTTTGTATGTTGGAGGATCTTTTGATCAAGTTTAATTTTATTTTCAAACCTTCACTTGAAGTTAGGATTTTACTTAAGGCTAGGTGTCCTAGTCAATTCTTCCTTTTTGCACAGCTTTCCCCCAGGAGTGGAGTCTGTCTTGGTGCATACTTTTTCTTAGGCTTCAGGTGTCATAATCCTTCGCGGAAACATTACTGATCCTAAAGTAACTCATTTTGACTTTTTGTTTTTTTGTTTGTTATTCTTTTGTACCCAACTGCATGAAACTGACAGTTTGTGGTTACGCTTTATGCATCCAATTAATTATTTTTTTTAGCTCACACTTTTTGTAAAGCATGCATGTCCATAAACAAACTGTGTTTATGTTGTATTTCAGAGCCAAAGGGCCTAAGTCAGAGCCAAATAGCCTGATAAATATTTTTGTTGAGTGACATTTTTCATTACTCTTTTATGGTGTGTTTTTATTATTAATTAAGTAACTTTCGAAATTATGATTCCCATATCTCTGGTAGATTACGTTGGTGAAAGAGACTTCTTAGAAATCATCCTCTGTGTTCCGTGGGAACCATTTTTAGCATAGGTTACGAGGATTAAGCTTATATTACTATTACCCTTTATGGAGTTTTCATTTCTTATTTAGTAAATTACAAAATTATAGTTCCCATATCTCTGGTAGATTAACTTAGTTTCTTAGAGATCATCCGCTGTGTTCCGTGGAAACTATGGTTAGCTTAGGTTATGAGGGTTAATTTATGTTAAGTCACTCTGTGTGAAGCACTATGATGCAGATAAAATAATATGATGCATAATAATGAATTTGACATCCACTTTTTTTTAACAATTATGCTTTGAACTCATGGTTCTCTGCAATGACTAATCCACATTTTTGTATAACAGGAGATTGCAAAATTTTCCTATGTTATTATTTTGTTGCTACAATAGGCAATTATAATTTGTTTAGCACGAAGGTAATTAAGACAAATTTAAAGTGATAACATACCATACTGTGTCAAGCTTTGAACCACCATAGGAACTACTGACCTTTTGTACTGCTGCCTTTGCTATTCTACTATTTGTGTGATCACAGGTATGTGACAAATCTATTATAATGCTATTTTATGTCATGTTTATGTTTTATCTTTGTATTTTTTTCTCAATGTACATCAAAATATACTTTTGTCAATTTTTTTTCATCTCTGGACAGAGGGGAAATTCTGTAACGAGGAATTCGTTCCAGAAATAGTTAATTTGGTTGGGCTTATAGCGCACGTTAAATTAATGATATCTCTAATTCTAAATAGTTGTCCCTTTAAATAAAATAGCGTAATTTCTATACCGTTCCCTCGTCGTGTGTGTTCTTGAGAATTTTAGCCGTTGCCCATTTCTCTTAAACCGTAAAACTCCAACTATCACGTGCTTAACAAGAGGTTAATCAAAGAATTCCCTTGTTAAGTTTCACTCAAATGCACTTTTTATGGCTGATAATTGCAGGGTGTTTCATGTGGACTTCCAACTAACTTTTGTCCATGCACGTCGTGTAAGTTAGCTCACTAAATTGGCCCCATAAAATCTGTTGTAAGTTAGAAGTATATGGCGTTCTCTCCTTTTTCCTTTGTCCAAGAGGGCTTTTTCCCACGGGTGAATTTGGCGACATCTTGGCGTGAAGGCACTCTCCGGAGTATGCTTTCTTTCCTCGTTAGACCAGTCACGCAGAGGCGCGAATTTCGCTAAGCCATTCACGGGCCTCCATTTTCGCGGGGCGTTCGGAGTTTCTCCTCTTGGCGAGGCTTCGGCTTGGCCGGGTTCTTGTTTTGGCCATTAAGCGCTCGCGTAGTTTTTTTTACTATATTTTTCCTCCGCGCTGAGGTAAGCTTCCGTACGGGTGTTCTGTAGAATTATTATTTGGCGCTTTTCTCGCTATGGCAACCTATGCTCTAATTTATTGCTCTGTCCAGATTTGAAAGAAAAAATACAGACTTGAGAATTTTTTAAAAACTGTTGGTTCTCTTTGATTGAGCTCTCCCCAGGACGAGCCATTTTGGCTCTTTTCCTGCGGGAGATGCTATGGGTTTTATTAGAGTCTTGGCTATTTTTGTACCGTTACATGCTATTCATCATAACATCTTTAGACCAATGCGGTCACATTCGTATTGCTATAGCTCAATATTCCTGAGCTCCATTGTTTGCTTGTAATTATAGTGCATGTTACCCAAGACGTCACAGAAAATAAACATTTTTTTAAAATTTTAAATGCTTTGGAAGATTACTTGCTTACCAGCTTCTATTTTCATGCTAACGTTGACAGTGAATACCGGGTGATTGCGGCGAACAGGCAGTGTCATACGATCACGTAATCGACTCCTCTTTCCAGCCACCCGAATTAGGGATCTCCTGCTACCGTTCGTAGAAACTTGTGAAGAGCCGTAGTCTCTCGTCCCTTAAAGAACTTAATCTGTAGCATTATACATCTCCTGATCTCATGGGACGACACTTCAGGGATCCTACAACTTGGATTTGATCCCTCATCAACGTTCAACAGTACGGATGGCATTAAGACTTATTTGGACTGTATCCGTCCCTTCATTTTCCCTTTGCTAAGGAGACTGTTTTCATCCCATAAGCATCAATAGCAGATAATCTTCTAGTTATCTTCCAGACTTCCACTTAGACTGTTTCCGTCCCTTCATTTTCCCTTTGCTGAGGAGACTGTTTTCATCCCATCAGCAGCGATAGCCCATAATCTTCTACATCACAAATATTTATCAACATACAACTGGACAGAATGAGTCCCCTTCATAAGTACCTTGGAAAAATGGCAAGAAAGACCGTTCCCATTTTAATGGAAAAAGATACAAAAATAAATTATATTATCGGCCATTTGTTCAATCACTTACTGTTAGTTATCTTACTTAATGTATCTCTCATATCTACGTTTTAAATAATAACATCCTTTTTTTAGCTTCAAAATGTTATTTAACCTAATTACACATCTATTGATTATAAATCTGAAAATTCCACAACAATTTTTTTATTACTTTAAATGCAGAATAAATGTTCATTTCTCAATATTTGGGGGTTAACAATTTTTTTTATATATACGGCTGTATTATATATATTTACATCAGTTTGTCCGTATGTAAAATTCAACATAAATTTAACACGTTATTAGCCTTTAAAAAACTAATTAGAAAGTGTTAAACCATTTTTGGTCGAGCAAACATGTACTTCAACTTTATTTGCCAAAGGTAAATTCAGTACCACTATTCGAAGTGTTAATTCTTCCCTGTTTAATTTCTTATTTTTAACAAATTTGACATTTTTGAGGGTATAGCATTGACATTCTTACATTACACAAACAATTTTGAAACCATAAAAGTGATCATGGGATTAAAAATATTCTTTCCTAAAAAATTCAGTATCGCTCAAAGCAGAAGACAGAAATTCAATTCTGTTTCTAGCGGCTATTGAAGAATATTTAAAGTTAATAATGCAATATTAAAATATTTGCAATTGACAATATTTGCAAAAGCAGGATTACAAATTTGAAAAAAAATTCCCATCGCAATTTAATATTTATCAATCACAGTTCAAGACACACACATAAAGAAGAGGAAAGACCGTTTTGTTTTTAATTCTCCTAACGTGGTTTATTTTATCAACGTTATTAAACAAAATTATAAAATGGCTGGCTAAAGTGAAACTGTCTAATTTTGCTCATCTTTTGTATGTAGTATTGAACCACAAAAACTTAGCAGAAGGGGAGGAATGCTTGATTATCAAATAGAGTTCTCTATTTTAATACAGTGTAATAATATATGAAAAATGCGAAGTTTATTACCGGAGGTTCTCTTATCGAATTAATTTCTTTTTTTTATATACATGTGAGAAAACCTCTCTTAAATCATTTCAAACAAATAAATTAACACCCCTTGCAACAAGTTAGTACACATGAAAATACAGAACTCTAAACTTACTGAGAATATCTCATTGGAATCTTTATGATTTTGATAACTTATTTAATTTTACAAATCTAAAGTCCCCATGTTAAGCAATAGGGAGTTTTTCAAAATTTCAAAATTTAGTACCTATATTTATACTAGATTCAGTTGTTCGTGTATCACCATAAAAAAAAGAAAAAAAATATTGCCTAAATATTTGAACTTTTAAAAAATAATTGAAATGAAGTTTTGAAAAGTAATTTGAAAATAATAAATGAAAACCTCATACAAACATACAATCAGTATATATATATACGCTGGTTCTATGTGGTGTGAAAAATCATCTGTTTCAGAGTTTGTAATTTTGACATATATTATTAGACACTAGGAGTAGGTGCAAAGATGATATAATTTCTTATTCAATAAAATTTCTAAACAATTCAGCTTTTTTTCTTAAAAACACCATGAATTTTTAGAATGTATACAGTTAGTAATTTTTGCAATATGTTTAATTTTTTTTAATCTTGGAACATATTACGTCAGTACGATGCAAATTTTATTTAAGGTTAGTACACAAATATGTTTGTTTACAAAAAATAAATAAATAAATAAATAAAAATAAAAACTATATCCTACACTACAATGCAATATCACACGGGAAAAAGGATTTTCAAAAATTAGGTATTCTTAAACAATTATAATAATATACAAAAAACTGTTAAAAATTTTTTCCAGAATTATTTTATGAAAATAAATGGTATTTATTACTACTACTTCCAAGAATAAATTTTTATAACAATTTTCAGTGACATCGTAAACATATGACTTTAAATAGATAGGTAGGAGTTTATATTCAAATTGTTTTCTAATGCTAATTTGCATTTTTTTTAAATTAAACTTATTTGATGAAGTGTAATTATCAGCTTTCTTTATTTATCTCATTGTTTAGATATTAATTCAATGTTAATGTTTCTTTTCCTTAAAAGATCAAGTTGTAGACATGCAGATCAATGGAAAATAAAATTAGATTATTGTCATTAAAAATAATAAACTTATTGGTCTATAGGATAAAGTTAAAATCATCATATTTAAGAAAGTGCTTTTTTATCATGCATGTCAAAAATAAAACAAGATGAAATACTTCATTGTTTGCTTTCAAATTGTGTACAATATAAACTTACATACATGATAATACATGGAGGGTAATAACGACATAAATCCTTATATAATCGATGTCGGAACACAGTACAGACCAGCTTTAGCCTAAAGATAATAGAATAACAAACTCTAAAAAATGTTATGAAAAGTAATGAATATAATGCAATTTATAGTTCGAGTCAGCATGTTCTAAAACAACATTTTCAGATTTTTTTTTCAACAATCTCACTTTAAATACACGATGTTAAGATTTCCAGGATCTGGTGTAAAGGCTTTTATATATTTTAGGAAAAACTGAGATCATAGCCGGGAGCAACGATGTATGATTTTTTTTTTCTTTTCTGGCCTTCTTTCAGAATAGGCTAAAAAATGTCGCTTGGTTATGTGTATAATGACATCTTTCTCTATAGAGTAGGAGTTTTTGCTCGAGGCTTTTCTTGTGCTGAAAGGTAGAGAAAAGCAGCGATAGGACTTTTTTGCCCCCGCACAAAAACTCTTAATTCTTTGAAATAGTACCTTCGATGTTCTGAAGTTTTTATCGTCAAAATATAGGACACTTTATCTGCAAAATAATAAAGAAGTGTTATGTGTAAGTATATTTTTTCTTTTACTACTTTCAAACAAACACATCTGAGAAATGTCAAATTGTTTCTAATTAAACTTCTTTCTTTAATGTTTCCAAAGAACTAACTTCTTTAAGGAATTAGAGTTCGTTTTAAAGTTTATGAGGTGTGACATTACAGCAATGAAATTTTCTTCGACGGTGTAGCTAGAACTGACGCATTACAAGTTTTATGTTATCAATACGTTTTTCAAATCGTTGTATATTTTCAATTCATGGAGTCCGAGGTAGCCTTAGAGCATTCGGCTTAGATGTAGAGGTGCTCCGTTCGAATCCCAATCGCACCATTAAATACATCTGCGTCTAGGCCGGATATGGTCAGGTTAAATCCTCAAACTGGAAAGTCTTTCTATGAGATCAGAGTGGAGGGAGAGAGTTCAACACCCCCAGATGTCACACCTGGGGGTGTTAGGTCAAAACTGAGGTGTCACCGGTGGGGTAGTGTTGGTTCACCTATAATGTAGTTGTTGGGTCAGTTATTTTATTAATAAAACCTTATATCTTAGTGGAATGTATAAGAATCCATTAACAAAAATATTTAAAGTTCTTGTTTAAATGCAACTAATCAATCTTCTTGCTTTAATAACGATAATACTGGAATGGCTTACCTTTAACATCATCTGAATCATACTTGAATAATAAGTCAGCACTAAAAAATGTAGTTCCATGCATATATCCTTAAAATGCATTTAATAATTGATTTCATTGTAACACATAACTGTTGAATTCATGACACACTGAAAAACCCTTCGGAATTAGGTTTTACAAAATGAATAATTGACTGCAAAATGTCAACAGTTCGAACAATAATCTGCACAGAATCTTTAACAAAAAAATAGAATAAACGGAATCGCATCCAACATAGCGATTTTAGAATTTTTTACATGACATTGCTTAGAATAGAACATACACCACAACAGATTAAACATTTCTCAGCCATTTTCTTGCCATTACTTAGAATTGAATGTGCAACAACAGAACAATAAATAGTTTTGCTTGAAGTAAAAAAAAGTCGCATAGTGATGCCATCTGTTGAGCAGAAACACAACTAGAATACAAGTTACGAACAATATGATGAATAAAATGAAACAAGTATTATAATGAATTATTTTAAAAATAAAAATAAAAATAGTAGGGATTTTATGCAGACTAAACAGTGCTCCCATTGAAAGCAATCAATGAATTTCGTGGATTAAGTGCGAATATCTTAAGGGACAAGTGCCCGTATTGGCAAACAACAACATGTTTTCAATACATATGTTCTTTCTTGAAGGACTTTTTTTAACTATTACTATTGAAGAAGTTAGAACCGAAATGCTAACTCTGAACTTGAACTACCGTACATTATTGTTTGAGCTCAGATTTCCAGATGAAAATCTACAATGTGACTTTAGAGGCCAAATGAATAATTTTTCATTAAATATTACAGACAACGATAATTTTGTGTTTTTGATATATGAGTAATTTTATTTCGAATTGAAATATTTTTAAAATACTAGAGATATTACATTCGCTTTAGCTCTAAAACCTGACATATAACTAACAATTAATCCACAAATCATTCTTATAAGAAAATAATATTATTCACCATTAATTATACTGCTAAGAAAAATTCTTATTCCTTAAAGGTAGATATTATATTTTTATATTCCCTCGAAATATGCTATTTCTGCCGTGTTAAAAATTTACTCCTTTGAATGATGGTGAGTTAAAATTTGCTGTAGCTTAATGAATCTAATTTAAATATGTGTGTTCCTGTGAGAGTGAGTCCCTAAATGTGTAATAGTTGACTCTCAATTTTTCAGAGACTAGGGATGATAATAATGTATTTCATACCATTTTATAATCATGATCTGGAACCGTCGAACTGGTCAAAAGTGATTAACAGAATAAAATAGAAATTAAATGAAAAAAATAGAAATTAAAGATATGAAGCTCCCGCTATTTGTACAATTCAACCATTCAGAGGTTTGTGTAGAAAATTTGGAATTTTTGTTGATAAAGAACTATTGTTATTCTTTAGCTGTGATAAAGTCGACGTATCAAGTCATTTGATCAAATTATTTTCCAAGAAACATTGTCTTATTGGCAGAGCAACCGTTTTCATTCTTGAGGGCTTTCAGGGCCATATAATGGCTTTACAAATGGCTATGACGCTGGCATTCTGTCTGTGGATTCGAGTCCCACTGTTGGCATGAATGCTTGTAGCCGCTCGGAATCGGCTTTGAGCAGTAAGACCCTGTCCGATTAGCCCTCGCATAGTAAAAGATGACCGTGGCGCTATCAATCAACTTAGTCGTTTGAGAGTTTTCTGGAAAAGCAGTTGACAAGCCTACACTTATATGCTATAAAATTAATCTAATGAAGGTGAAATGGTACCAGCAGATTTAACGGCTTGCAGAGTATAAAATTCAACCACATTACAGCTGAGAGGACTACTCTAGATTAATAGTATTAAAATCAACCTTTCGTTCACGTTTGTTTTGGAGCGCTACGGTCAATTTGTTTGCTACACGAGGGCTAGTTAGACATGGACCTACAGTTTAAAGCCTATTCCGAACGGCTACAAACATCCATGCCAACAGTGGGACTCGAACCCACGGGATCTAAACAGAATGCCAGCGCCCTAGCCATTCAGCCATCACCTGGCCCTTTCGTTTACAGATTTAAATCATGTGGACTTCTTTAAAGGTCCGATAAGATGAATGTCACATGATGAAAAATCTGGGCTCGTTCCAGGACCTCCCATTTGTTAAGGGATATTGCATCAACAACAACCTTGGCGACATGGTGTCCTGCATTGTCTCGAAGAATAATGACTTCTGAAGATAGCATGTTGGATCGTTTGTTATCGGTAGCCTTATGCAGATTATTGTGTATTTGGGTGTACCGCTGGACATTAGTGTCCTTAAAATAACCCTAACCAATATTCCAATGAATCTCCACTGGATTACACTCCTCAGCTGTTAAAAATTTAATTGCTACTAATGGAAACCAGTGGAAAATTTGAGAACACTCAACATGAAACAAACGTTATTATCAACTACTCTTTAGCATTAGCGTTCCGTGACTCAAATGTCAACTCATTATGAGGTGCCCACCGAATGGGTTTCCTTTGAGCACGGTTCAAATTTAAATATAATATAATCTCCTATAGACTGCTAAAACATTATGGCAAATCTACTCATAAGTGTCTAATGATGACTTCTGAAAGATTTTTTTACTGGATATTTACGTACCTCTATAATAAAGTAGAATTTCCATCTGAAAAAAATGAACGGGATACTAAAATCTAAACATATATTACGTTCAATCTTGAAAAAAATATATCCACCAGAGTTCAGTTAAAATGGTCAATGTGATGCACTCAAAAAGAGGAAATATTTATAACATAATTTAATATTTAAAATAAAATTTTACAGTAATTTTTTTTTTCTCTTGATTAGCACACCTTACAAATCAAATCAGTTACTAATCCAATCAATATTGGCATTAATATTAAAAGAATATACGCCAGTCAAGTTTTACCTTAGATGACTCATAGCTTCACTGAATTCACATGGAAGGGAGACAATAGAAACAATTAAACATACTTTTTTTTCAGCAGCAAAAAAAAAAAAAAGTTAGTGCTCACTATGCTAGAGAGAGAACTTATTCACAGGAAATCGAGAATAGCCTTTCAAAACGCATTCGAGAGAAGGGCTTATCTGAGATTTTTCTAAGCTTTCGAGAGGGAACGCCTCGGGCAGAAAACCGAGCTCTATGAATAGAGATTATAGAGTACATATCCCAGATATATTTTTCTTAGGCCATTTCTGGAGAGAAAAAGCACAAAAAAATTCGGATAAATGTTTTTTTCTTTATAAATTTGCTGTGAGTTGAGGTACTAAAAAATTAATTTCAATGCTGCGAGTGCATTAAACAAGCAACATTTTTTTTTCTTTTACTCTCCGCAGTAAAAGTTAAAAACACGTTTACTTGAAGGAGTAATAAAAGCAAATAATCATCCTGTTTATGCTCGTAAAAAGGAACTATTGACCTTTTCTGGAGTGGGCACAAGGAAACACCTACATTTACAGGCTTGCTCAGTTGTTTGTTTTAAACGGAAATAATGTGAAAGTAGAAATAAGATATACTAACAAAAAGGAAGAGTAAAAATCAGAAATAGAGTGTTGAAAATAAGCTAAAAATGCATTATTTCAAATTCATGTCAAACTATGTTAATGCGAACAGTTGAATTGATATCAATAAAATTATAAAACAAATTTCCTATAATCCAAAATGGAAAGTTAAATAGGAATTAAAGAGCACTTAACTTTACTTTACTTATGCTCTGGACATTAAAAATATTAATTTTATAATTTATTTGTTTTTTTTTCAAGTTTTTGTAACTACTATAGCTTTTATCTGTAATTTATAGCATAATGAAGAATTGAGAATAAGTGCAAACTTATTTGCTAGGATATTAAAAAATGCTAAGTACACTATTAATCAATAATACTCACTTTAAAGTAACGTTTGCTTTTCTTTAATTGTATTTTTTATTTATTGTAGACATGAAATCTTTTCACTTCACTGATTATATGGATTTCAAGTAAAAGCATTTTAAATTCCTCATAAATAATAAAACTCATGCTGTAGTGGCGTTTGTTACATTTAATTGAATATTCCGAATTTTATTTTAGAAAAAGTAAAAAGCTTAAACTTAACATTCATATGTATCATGGCAGCTTTTCGTGACTCCTAAAACTAACGGGGAAGATTCAAATGTTGATTAAACTTTCTTTTCAACAAAATTTTATTTAACAGTCCTGTATCTTCAAGATTTTGGTAAAAAAAAAAGAAAGTTTTTTCGCACCTAATGCAAGCAAGTGCAGAGGTTGTAAATAGGGATTTCACTTTTGATTCAAAAAGTGTTTACTTAGTGTTCTTATAGATCCACAAACATTTAATATTAGACTACTATTTTTCTAGACAAATGATATGGGTGGGGAACGCAATTGTGATTTTTGGACAATTGCGCTCTAAAAATTAGAGTGCTTAATTGCGTCTGAAAATTAGAGTGCTTAATTGTCATACAATGACAAGATCACAAGAATAAACAGCTTGTTTAAGAGTCGAAAGAAATATCTAAATGCAAATTGTAACTGAAGCAAATATTTGAAAATGCATGATAGAAAAGAAAAGGAAAACCAATTTTGGAAAATCCCACCATCGAATCAAACTTACTTTCAAAAAGGAGAATATCTTCTACTATTTTTTTCCCCAAGATCAAGTATTTTTTATTTTTATTTAAAAATGCCTTTGACGCTATTGAAATCAAAATAATTTTGCAGTTTCAGCCCCATTTGTGCATTTATTGTGTAATTAATGAAAATGTTTATAACAACAGCTTTTTGTAGTTACAAAAACTATAACATTTGTAATTCTACTTCGAACTGTGTAATCAGAAGAATAACATATAAAATATATTTTATTAAATATACAGGTATTAAATATACAGAAAAATAAAGTACGTATTATATATAGGGCTATAAAATAAAATTTTTCTCCATTAAAACGTGCTCCTTAGATTTTGTAGCGTGGAAAAATTTCTAATTATATGCATGAAGTTGACATATTTTTTTCTCCTTTTTGTAGTTCTGCTGTATTCTTTTTGCAAAAAGTGTAAATCCTGACAGAGTAGCGAATATATGAATATAAAAACAGAGAATTATTATAAATTTTAAAAATCTTATTTATTGAAAATCCGATAAATTAAAGGTCCGATTTTTTTCAGAAATCAAAATGGAAACTCTGTAACTGAACTATTACAATTTTAATGAAACAATTTATGAATTGAACGGTTTAAAATTATTTTAAATCCCTAAAAGAGAACGTTAAAAATGCTACCCAAGTACCTTAGATAACAGGGCTTACTTATATTGAACCAGGTGTTTATAGGCATAGTAGGGGCGAACGGAGATTTTAATTTTGTAGTTGTTGGTTATACCCTACCTCCATTTAAGCCTAAAGCAACAACCTGCTGTAAAATCCAGCATTCGCTTGCATAGAGGAACAGCATAAATGTATGAGTGGAAGAGAAAGGGGGTACAGTAGGAGTATGCCATATAGCACACACAAGTGCTTAAGAGACAAAAAAAAAATTCGTTGTCAAAAAAGTCACATTGCAATCTGGAAAACTTCTTCTCCACCCACACATGTTGCAGGTCTCAATAACATCGATGGATGCCACTGTGTATGAAGATTATCAAATAAGAATATAAGTGATTTTTGATTGTACATAACGTAGTATGCATCTTGAAGATCAATAGACGCGCAATTCTGAGAATCAAACCTTCTGAATTTTGAATTATAAATAAAACAGGGCATGAACTATGAATAACGCTTTCGTATGATTTACTATGAATAGCTTAGCGAATACTTTATAACAAGCGGCTAACAATTTGGGAATCGAATATTTAATACTAGTACCCTTAACTCCAGACATCACGAGATGGGATTTTCCCCTTTTCCCCAATCGAAAGAAATACCGCTGTAGATAAACTATTCTTCAGATATTGCGCTATGAGTTGTGTGCTGAGCAACCTAATATCATGTCTTCGATCGTACTAGTGTGCAACGACGAGATCATTGTATCGCCATTTATCAAAAGAGTGCTTGTAGGTACCTTATTTGTTAACCGAACTTCTCTGTGTTTCTGCTGTACTTATTGAGAGCTGTATCGCTGCAATTCGAATGCCATTCGTATGTTGTTTCTTAAAAAATTTTGAATTATTATTATTATAATTATTACTGTAAATGAAGGAATTTTAAATTGGGGTTTTAAATTTCTGTGAGAAATTTATTTATTCTAAAAAATAACAACTCGAATTGCAAGCTATATCATTATATTTACGAAGTGGAAAAAAAACACATATGGTTAGAGATGTATGAGAATAGAAAGAACCGGAGACGAAAAAGAGAATTTAAGGTAAATGACGCCTTTCTACATTCTCGTAAAAAAAACTACTTCTTGAGAAATCGAGAAAAATTTCTTTTTTTTAACAGTTTGCGGCACGGACTTATCTTGAATCTCCCTGAAAATTTGGGAGGCAGACTTTTGCAGTGAGTTGAGTTACTACAAATCTCTACTGACGTGATATAAATGTTTTAAGTAGTAAATATTTATCTCTAAATACACTTACACTCTAAAATTGAAAGTATCATGGAATGCGAAGATTTTGCGTAAAGGAATAAACATGATTCAGACTTATGTCTCATTTATAATATATAAGGTTTTAAGAATTATTTACTTTAGTTTTTTACAGTATATCTAGAGATTTTTTAAAATTTTTAACCAGATATTTTGGAATTTGTAAGGCAAGTGGAATAGTGAAACAAATATCCTAAAAGAGCTAATTTTTTCCTTTTATTAAAGTATGCCATACGACCTGAAGAATTAAAGAAAAAAAACTTTAGCCGAATGAATTATGCGATGATTGTTTTGCCATATACATAATTTTAAAACAATACTGTGCATGGGTAGTTCGTTCATTGAACTCCTTAATGTCGCAATGAAACTTATTCATGATATGCCATCTTTTAAAGTACATGTCTAAATTTTTTTGCCTGGAAACTCTAAGAAACTTTGCATAGTTTTTCTTTGTTCAGTTTCCATTAAAGTGTCTTCTGGATTTTTGGTTCCGACTAAAACTTAATAGTTTCCAGAAAAAAATAGTTTCTGTAAAGTAAAAAATACTCTGGCAAAAAAAATTATACACTTGCCGTATTTATTAATAGTATTATAAATAAAGTTTCTATCTATCCAAATAACAAGTTATTTAAAAACATTTTCAATGAATAAAATTAAAAGCAAAAAATGAAAATTAAGTGATGTGTTCAGAAACTTTATAAAAATTATACAAGATATAAAATTTTAATGTTAAAATTTAAAAAAAAATTTATATTCATCAAATATTTTTATTTGCGTAATGATCTTAATTAGTCACATTTCAAATCATTTCGAAATGCATGTAAATAAAAATAATTACAAGATAGAAATAACTTTTTATATACCATGTTTTTAAATGTTCTGTTGAATCATATCAACTTGACAATTCTATGTATTAATAAATAATTTTTTAAAATTGTTTGATGAATTATCCCATCAACTTGAAAGAAAATTATCAAATGCGTAATCAATCCTTTAGCTCGAGAATTGGAACTTAACTTGCGATTAACTTTTCGTTCCCGTCAAGGCCGAAGGATGGCTCCACCATTCTACAAAACAAAATTAACAAAAAATGAAATCAATTCTGCTTAAAGATGGCTAAAAGTATTAAAATAATACATTGTCATCATGTTCTGAGCTATTCTAAAAGTTTCAAATGTCTAGCTAGTCGGGAAGTTAGTTAAATATCGATTGCAAGATTTGTACTGGACAAACACACAAACAAGAAAGCGAGTTAATAAAAACATGGTAATAATCACTGAAGCGTGTCACTGATGTGTTCAAAATAAGTAATATTGATTAAAAAGTACGCACTTGTAATATTTTGTTATCAAAACTATCTTACAGGGAAACATATTGAGCTCGAGCATCAAAGGCTGGATACCAGTAATAGTCTACCAGCTGTGTGACAAAGAATTATTTCCATTACTACCCTCAACCCCATGTTTTTCAAATAAAAAGTTTCATCTGAAGTCAATGCTTTTCTAGTCTTCAAAATTTGTCACTATTTTCTTTTTGTCATACATTTGTTAAATTCTTTTAAAGCCGAAAATTCATTACAAGCGTTCATCAAATTCGCTTTTTCTTTCAGCTCTGATGAAAATATATATCATGAAAGAAAAAAATTCAGTATTGTAATAAAACCAAGATTTCGGGTATGAATAAAAAGCTTATTTACTTTATGTTTTGATGATTACCTTATTAGAAACAACTTTTATTCAAGTTTTTCAATGAACAGAAATTATCAAAATTTTCCTGAGTTACAGGAACTATGTTCTCATACGTATTAACTGACTCTAAATTGCTCGATAGGGACTTGAAAGTACCAGAAAAAGAAATCACGTAATCAGCATTGAATAAATTAAATTCCAAAAATTAATCTTTAAAAATTCACCAAAAACCAGGAAATGGAGGTAAAAATTCGAAAAAATTCATTTTGAAGGAATTTTTATGATCTTTCTCGTGATATAAATTTTATAACCCTCAATGTATTATTTTAAATGCAAACGTAAAAAAAGTTTAAAAAACAGCTTAAAAATTTAATTTTAAAAAATCTAAGAAGAATTTTTGAAAAATCTTTCTTAGTCCACCCCTACACTATTAGAAGAATCGCCATGCAAAATTTCAGCCCTTTAGGTCCAGCGGTTTGTTCTGTGCGTTGTATGTCAGTCAGTCAGTCAGTCAGTCAGTGAATGAATGAGTCAGTTACGGAACTGTTTTTTATATTAATATATATATATATATATATATATATATATATATATATATATATATATATATTGGGTGGTTATAATTAAACTTCCCTTAAAAACGGCATCCTACAGCAAAACGGGTGAACGGAATGCAACGAAACTTTGTATATGGGCTATACACGAAATGCGCTCACGGAATTTCGAAAAGAAAAAATAGTTCCAAAATGTCCACTAGAGGGCGCCTTTTTGGGAAAAACTTGAAATTTAACACAATCCACGACCAAAACGGAATACAGAAACAATTGCAACATTTATTGATTAGTTTCTGATCACCTTGTCATCGAACCATATTAAGTAAAGGTAAGGGAGAAGCAAAAACAGTTTAGTTTGATGGGAAAAAAACAGATTAAGACGAAATTGCAGGACGAATAGTCAGTAAGCACGCTGGAGGTAAAATAAATTTGCAATTTGAAATATTTTCCTTAAACGAACTTTTTGACAGCGTACGGTTGTGTTCCTGAGAAATGAGTGGCCGATAAGTACGTTAGAGGGGTACGTTTGGGATTCTTTCCTATCAGTATACTTATCAGCAAGGAAGCCATGGCAAGAGAAAAACTTATGTCCAAGGCTGCTGATTATGGGAAGTGGATATATCTAAATATTAACATAAAACTACTTACGTGAAGTTTGTGGCAAGCGCATAACAGGAACTTGGAGGTACATAATTTATTTCCCCCAAAAAATTTATATAAGGGTGTTAAGTATTTTTGATCTAATTAATATTTCTTCCTCAAAATAAGGAGCAATTAGGACTGTTTCTCTTTTTAGACCATTCACAAATATTTGGCGTAATCACAAATGATAATTTTTTAACTGTACACAGAGAAGACCACTGATAATGCTCCTCGGCCTGAAGAAGAACTGTTAATTAGTTCGAAACAAATTAACACAATTATTGTTATTGTGGGTATTAAAAAGCTATGTTTCCATTTAAACCCTAATTGTTTTTTTCACATCTGTAGATATTATGTTTAAAATTTTTTTGTATGACCACAGAATTGTTAAATAACTTAACAGCAAAATAAATTCGCGAATGTGAGTAAAATTACATGCCCGTGTATATTTTTAAAAATATATATTTTATTTTTTAAATATAGGTATTTACGCGAAAGAAATAGGTTTATTAATTTTTTATTAACATTATAAATAAATAAGAACAATGAAAAGTTTAAATTTCAGGAGTTCTTGAAAAAAAACAAATATATTAATTGATATAAATGTAATATTCATTTGAAAACTGTGTTACGCTTCTTTAGTATGTAAAAAACACTTACATCTTACTCAAAAGAGGAAGTTTTGAAAGAAATAGAGAACAACCTTTTAAAATGTTTTCCAGAAAGTGGCTTATCAAAGGTTTTTCTCAGCTTTTTGTAGGGTATTTTCCTAGCAGCAAACTGGATTTGTGAATAAAGGATTGTGGGAATGCATATTTCAGACATATTTTTCTCAAACCATTTGAAGTTAGATGTACGTTTGAAAGAGTCTTTTTTTTATACATCTGCCGTCTGATTCACTACTAAAAGGCAAGGTAATACTTAAGGTTCATTAATTTTTTTGCATGTTACATTTGCCTCTAAAAGATAGTTTTTTTTATAACATGTTGTTTAATTTTTTTTTCCAAAAGCAAGTAAAAAGAACAGACATAAATCATAATATTAAAATTTTAATTTTTTCTCATCGATTTACTTTCAATACTCATAATCTATGCATATCTAAATGATTACTAATAAAAATTTAAAGTATAAAAATTTAAGATATCCGACTACGTTTAAAACATCGATTTTGACGAAAATTTTGAAATTGTTTTGATTCCTATTTTTTTTTCAAAGATTGTAAATTTACGTTTCTAAATCTGCTTTTATTTTTTCGATACAATCATTAGAAATGAAATGAGAGAGATTTAAATATCAGCAGCAGCTATGAACTTCAAGATGCTGCTGATTAAAGCTGCTACGAATTAAAGTTGAAAACTTTAATCGTGTTTTCTGAAGAACTTGTTTTTCATCAAAAATGTAAACGACTGTTGTGATAACGCAAAATCTAACCATGATATGCCTATGAAATTTTTTAAGTAGGTTTTTCATAATACTAAGAATGTAATGGACTGCAGATTTGGTTCTAGGTATATTATTTGTTGATGTATAGCTGCATTTATAAAAAATCTCATGGAAAATTACCAAAATTTTACATGTAATTGCATATAGTGACCTGTATTTTTTTAGATGTTAAAATATCGATTAGCTTGTAGGTCATTACACTTAGAAGATACTTACGTATATATGACAAAGAAAAGTTAATTTTATATGCATATTTTTTTTTTAGAGCAACAGCCATTTTTGTAAAAATTTGCTAAATTTCGGCCCAATTTCCTCAATTTTGAAAAAATTTGCATTGTTTAATGTCTATTTTTTCATCATTTTCGAGGTTTGGGGCTTTATTCCTTCGAAAAATCAGGTAGAAATTTTCTCAAGTACATCTTTTGAAAAAATGACTCCGAACGTAGTCGGATACCTTAAAAGGTTGCCATAGTTTAAAAATTCCTTTCTTTTTAAATCTGTATATCAATATTTCTGAAAATATTAGTCTTTGTTGTTCTAACGAGGAAAATGGTTCATAAACACCACATAATATTTTAGATTATAATGTTATTACTTATGATTAAACAATAAATATGGTTAATGATAATCATATTACAAAATATAAAAAAAACTCGTTTCGAGATCTTAAATACCACCAATGTTATTATTGAGAAAATGCATAATTTTTCCCTCCGTTCAAAGCCACTGAGGCATTGCAACATTGGAAACTATCTAATCTTTCAAATGGAAAATCCAGAATTGCAGATCTGCCAAATCGACAACTATTGCATCTCAGCGCAAATTATGACTAAATAACCTTTCCGACTCAGAATGTATTCTAAAGCATAACAACAGAATGTTGTAGGTAGAGTAATAGATGCGAACGATACGATTTTAAAGATAAGGTTAATTTATTTTCACTGCTTGGTTTTAACATCCATTTAAATTATTAGCATAAAATATTTGAAAAAAAATAACTATTACTTGCAATAAAAATACACGAAACATGAATTTGTAGGAGGGCCAAATGTACAAAGATTAACACCATCAGAGTATCCAGCGCACATTTATATTGACAAGCATTTGCACAGGGTAATATGGGATAAAATTTGCTTTCGATTAACAAAATTTAAGACTTTGATATTTTTCTGCAATTCATGATATACAATTTTATTTTCCTCGTAGGAAAGATGGCCGCCTAAATTTTTTACCGAGTCTGTGGGAGAATAATATTATTTCCGAATAATATTCATTCGTTGTAGAGTACTGTTTTTTTTCTGTTTTGTGCTGGATGGAGCTCACAGCACTTCAAGAGTCAGCTACTCCAAGCTGAGGAGTTTATAACTAGGTTATAACTAGGGGGAAAACTTAGGATTATAGCTAAAGTGCGCTTGAGAGTATCATCTTTGCATATTTTTGCAATAATAAATTCAATTGTCTTTATTTTGAATGAGTATCGATTTTAATTATTATTATTCAATATTTGTGATTCTGGAAAAAAATATATTCCATTCTTCGCAGAAATTTATACGCATGATGCATTCACCAAGATAAAAAGTGCATATTATACTAATCTTTTTGTAATTCTGTTTTGAGTTGACTGTTCCTAATAAAGTACTACCGGTTTGAAAGACAAAAAAATGCATTTAAGTAAGACAAAAAGAAGTTGCAACAATATTGGGTAGGAGTGAAATCCATGAGGGTTATCTAAGCCATAATTTTTCCTTATTTATCATTTTTTGTAAATATACCGATTGTTAAGCACATAATAAAGTTAATAATACACAGTTAAGCACATGATAAAGCAATCTAGATACAAAATACAATATCACAATAAAATATGCCAAAAATGAAAGTTTTTTTCATGCAACGATATGTCCAAGATGTGTTTGATGCAACATTACAAAAATGTAATTTTTTTTCGAACGCGGAGGCTGTTGTCGCTAGACATTCGCCTGTATGTGCACCGCGAGACTACTGGTCATTCATCTAAGGGAGCACCGTATAGGTGGCCACCACTACCCCCTACAAGCCGGTCCCTTAATTTAGAACCAAGTCAAATGACGAGTACGGTACACTCAACCCCGCACCTCCAGAGGTAAATTTGAGAACTTAGAGGACATTGCAGCCACGACATATTTTTCATGCTCCAGCCACCGTTAGTGTACACAGCGGTGGATTTGTCAGCGACGGCCATCGAACCAGTGACGTTCAGATCTCTGGCTCGCTACCTTTGCCAACTGGGCCACCGTGCCCAAAATGTTAATTATACATGTATAATTTTGTGCATTATTGACAAGAGTAAAGAATTTGTATTTTTCAATTCAATGTCATACTTTTTCAGGTTAAATAATCATCGGGGACAATTTACAAACGGATAACATCTGACATCCTCCCTCACCACAATATCGCGCAAAATAAAATTTCAATTTAAAAATTTCTTCTCTGAAGTGATTTTCAAACACAAATTATCACAGATAATTTTGTGTTTGCGTTAAAAAACGGCTTATTTTGTCATACATATATGCATCTGTCTATGGCTTTGTTTATTTTATCGTAAAATATTGTTGAAAGGAACCTTAATAGCACATCTTACGATAGCGCAATTCACAAACAGGTTCACTAGCATTGATTCTAAATTTTGTAATATCTTATTTTGTTTTATTTATAATGAGAAAAGTTGGGTGCTACCCTGATATTGAAATTACCTCAAGAGCAATTCTTATATGATATGCGACTCAATGATACTTTCAGTTCAATGTAAGGCATACAAATAACGATTTCACCTAAATTTATAGTTCTGCGAAATGCAAATTCTAAAAACAAATAACAGAACAAAAACTTTCCCTTCAAAAGAATTGTAAAAGTTTTTCGATTGAAAGTTAAATTTAATTTAATTTGATATTTTTATTTCACTTTCATTTTATTTTCCATCTGATCACTGTTAATTTTATTTAGGCCCTGTTTTATTGGAAATTCTCAAGAAAAGCTGTGCGTGTGAGTATGTATTTATCCTGTAATAATGTTAGATACAATTAACTTATATGCTCAAATCATATAGATGTCACAAAATTTATCTATCGACTTTTAGATAAATCTTATTCCTTTATTAAATCAAAAAACATTACTGTTAAGAAGTGAAAGCCTTTACGCTAATTGCTAATGAATTTATTTTTAGGTTTTATGACGGTTTAAAACGATATTTTGCTCCCTCGAAATTCTATAAAGCACACATTTAACACGAACACAAATATTATACGTAAGACAAGTGGACATTTTACATCATTCATTAATTGCAATTTCATATTTCCCTTTTTGATAAAAGTTCAATGACTATATAAGAAATAGTATAATTTAAAACGTCATTCTTCAACTCATCTTTTATTAATTTACCCGACTTGAATAATGCTACTGAAAACGTTAATTATCAGATTTACGACTATAAATAATGCGTTAACATATATACGTAGTTTTAAATTTCTAATCGATTTTTAAATCAAAAATAATTTACCCTGATGAAGTGAAAGCATTTACACTAAATGCTAATAAATTCATTTTTAGGTTTTATAACTCTTTAAAACTATATTTCGCTCGCTCTAAGTTCTATAAATCGCACACACAATGCAAACACAAATATTACACATAAGGCACGTGCTTCATTCTTTAAACACATTTAATAATCCATTTTTTGATAAAAATTCAAAGAAGGTATATGTAATAGCATAATTCAAGACGTCATCCTTCAATTCATCTTTTATTATTTTGAGTGAAATGAATAACATATATATATATATATATATATATATTAACATTTATAACTTGGTGTCCTAGGCTAAATCGATTGTCAGTTGTTTGCAAAATTTAAAAAAAAAGAAAAAAAATGTATAACTAGATTATTACTAACGTGTATTTTTAACTCAATACACACACGGACTTCATCCATGTATGTACACGTTTCTATATTTCCAAAAGACCTTACGCATTATCTCTGTAGTTTTATGAAGAAAAGAAATGCCCTGCATTGCCCGAGAGAGAACTTATTCACAGGAAATCGAGAACAGCCTTTCAAAAAGCATTGGAGAGAGGGACTTATCTCAGATTTTCCTAAGCTTTCGGGAGGCAATGCCCTGAGCAGCAAACCGAGCTCTATGAATAGAGATTGTGGAGTACATATCCCAGAAATATTTTTCTTAAGCCATTTCTGAAGAGGGAAGGATACGAAAATATAAGGAAATGAAATGTTTATATATACTTTCTTTTGCGAGTTGAGATACTAAAAAGCAATATTGATTCTCTAGGCGTATTATGGAGTTTTTCGCGTGTAATATCTATGCTGTAAAAATTGAAAATACTGCTACCTGCAAATGTACAAAAGTAATAAAATCAAATCATATAATCCTATTTATGCCCTAAAGTAGAAAATATTGCACTTGCTATGAGAGAGCATTTAGGAACATTCGTAGGCATTACAGGAGAAAATTACGTTAGAGAGAAACATTCTGTATTAGGGGATGTGGAACATTTACTGGAGCGATGAAAGATTTTAGAGGCCGGAATATTTCAACTTAAAATTATTAAAAGATTACAGCGCGTTTCAGATTAGAATAAATGTACTGTAAAATGCTCTGAAGACTGTGGAAATATATGTAATAATGTCTGTTACTCGCTTCGGATTTGATAATATTTGTATACCTTAATAATTAAGAAATAGTCGAAGGTGGGCAGTGTTTCTTTTCTTATTTAAAATATGTTTTTCATTTCAATTCTTAATCTTTAGATCCTAAAGAGCTTGCTATTGTGTAAATATTACGTGTTATTTAAAAGAGTGCCTAAATTAATGCTCAGATCTAATGTTTGAAATACAGGTTAGTACATGAGGCATTTTATTATATTAAACTATCTTACAGAGTAAATAAAAGATAGTAATTAACTGCTGCTTACTAGTTTTAGAAAAAGAGGTTTTCTTTAAATTAACTTTTCATGGCTAAAAAAACTTATTTTACTTTAGGTTTTCTGTTTTTTTGATCCCACAAACGAGCTTTATTGTATTCTCGTTCTTTTCAGGCTATTAAATAATATATTTTTAAAGTATATAAACTTGATTGTAATATTCTAATGTCTTTTGAATTCTAAAAGTCATTTTTCATATTATTTATGCGTATCACATTTATGAATGATACAAAGATTAATTCTATGTTTTTTACATTAAAAAAATATAACTTCTTTCAATTTCTAAACATTATATTTATAAAATTAAACTTTTAAATCTTAATCACAATAAGTTTACATAATATGGCTTTTCAAATATAATTTTAAGGGATATGAAATTTTGAATTATACGAAACATTTATCTCTTTTTTTCTTCTTTAAAATCATATAGAAATTAATATTCTTACAAATATTTTTGATATAATGCCGTCTTAAAAATAATAACAATAATAACATAAATTCTTATCTATCTTTTATCACGTATAAAATTTATTTGAACTTGCTTCAGAAATACTATTACTATTGCTGAAAGGTAATCAAGCTTATTAAATCATCGCAAAAATGTTCTAATTAAAAAAAATTAAACTAATGTATATTCAAGCTCGAAATGACTCGTAACTCACATATATCATAATTTGATGTCTGATCATTTGAAATTTGATTTTTAAGAATATCTTCTTTTGTCACAATTTATAGAATTATTTGTAATACATTTTGCTTTATTAGGCACTAATTAACTGTGACATCAGATAAAATTAGTTTTTCTTCTTATTTTATTATTATAAACCGTCATAAAATTTATCCCTCTGTATTTTGTAAGATATAAAGTTTCTGACAGAGATAATTTAATGCTTTGTTAATTTCTTTGAATAAAAAGTAGTAAATTTTCAATAATTTCCTGTCATACTTTATTTCTTTAGTAGTTTTATTTCTTTCAGTAGATACAAATTATTAATATTAGTTTCAAAATTAAATCAAAACGGCAATTAAATATGACGTTAAATAATTTTCGAGATGTGAATATAACGGCAAAAATATTCATAAGAGTAGTGTGTAAAACTTCTCCCGACTTTCCGAACTATTGACTTTTTAGTTATATTTGAAAGCGAACGGTTAAAAAAATGATGCAAATCAACATCAGTATGTTTGTAGTGTTAGTATATGTATCTTCTTAAGTTTATTAGAGAATAAAATCTGTAATGTAATGTCTCACTCACTCACTCAATGATCAATGTATCTCCGGAACCTTATCTCCCAGAAAGCTAAAATCTTGTATGGTGGTGCTAGGTACTAGCTAAGGAATTTTTAAGGGGTTTAATAGGGGCTTAATTCCCCTTCCAAACCACAAACACTGTATCTCTGGAACCATAAGGCCTAGAAAGCTAAAATCTTGTATGGTGGCGCTAGGTACTAGCTAAGGCATTTTTAACGGGGTTTAATAGGGGCTTAATTCCCCTTCCAAAACACAAACACTGTATCTCTGGAGCCATAAGGCCTAGAAAGCTAAAATCTTGTACGGTGGCGCTAGGTACTAGCTTAGGAATTTTCTACGAGGTTTAATAGGGGCTTAATTCACCTTCCAAAACACAAACACTTTATCTCTAGAACCATAAGACCAAGGTTATAAGTTAATCTAAAGCATTCTCATTGTTACGGATTGCTTAGAAAATAATTATGAATAATTTTTCAATATTTTTCGCCAATGTTTCATATTTAAAAAAAATAATTGCTTACATATAAAAGGAAGAGTACTTCCAAGAAACAGATCTTATGTTATTTCAGTTGCAATTTAAAAAAAACAATTATTCAAGTTTTCATATTTTAATCAGTTATTTTTCATGATATGTGTAGCCTTCCTTACTTCGGTGCCAAGAACTGTAAGCTAAGAAGACTACAAATACTAAATTAGTGAACGGGCGTAAGATGACGCCCGTCATATATATATATTAGATTAAAGAGCCAAACTGTCTGTAATTGTAACATATACTGCAACTTCTTTATTGTTTTATCCCCTTAATCTAAAACATTCTCATTGTTACGGAACGCTTAGAAAATAATTATGAATAATTTTTCAATATTCTTCGCCAATGTTTCATATTTAAAAGAAAATAATTGCTTACATATAAAAGGATGAGAAGTTACACGAATCAGATCTTATGTTATTTCAGTTGCAATTTAAAAAAAACAATTATTCAAGTTTTCATATTTTAATCAGTTATTTTTCAAAAAACAAATGAAAAATACAGAGAGCATGAATCACGCCATGTGAGGATTTAAATTAATATTTTTTTCTCCCGTTTGGCTACAATTTATTCATCACGTGATTTAGATGCCTTAATTCGTAAATTTTATCAGGATCTGGCCCGAGAAAGGATTTACGAACTCCATGCAATAGGCATGATAAACTCAGTTCACTGAATTTGTATTGAAAGAAAATGGAGTGTGTTGAATATATAAATTTTCCTCTCTAAAGCACCTTTTCTTTCTCACATAACTTAAATATATTTCAACCGTTCAAATACGCTATCACCATAATATGGCTCAAAGGGGCTATAAATAGAAAAATAGGAACGAAAATGAAACATTTATAAGGAATATTAAGTCTAAATTTATTATGGTTTTGTCGTAAAAGAGTGAATATTTATTGCATATTTTACATCTAAATATCAAAACCCAAACGCCTTTTTTACCCGATTTGAACCCGTTTATGGTAAAAGAGAAGTACGTTTAAAAAGTAAATGCATTTTATGAAAACGTTTAGCAAAATAGCTTCACATATTACCATTTAGGTTGACGCAATCTTACAAGTAGAAATTCTTAAGAACGAAGTTGAGAGTATCTTTTGTTCCAAATAGTTCTTATCGTATAGCCGAGGACTAATGCTTATAATTTTGGTTAAGCGATATCTACTCTCATGAATGTTAAATATATGATGATTTTGAAAGAATTTTCTGTTAGTGCAAATAGTATTCGACTGAATAATTCAATATTTGAGTTATTTCGAATATAATTAGAATCATTCAAAAAATGCATGTAACTTTTGAATTTAATTACATTATTGATTAATTTTACAACCAAATGTAAGAGAAATATTGTACCCCGAAGAATGTCTCCAAATGGCCATAGTTGTCCTTACAGATTATAGACAAATCTGAGTCTTGATGGACTCGATACCAACCATTGAACCAACAAACCATCCAACCACCAAACATGAAATATAGCGTACTAAAATAGCATAATTTTAATAATATTAAACTAAGAATTACTTTTCTTGTAATTTAATAAAACAAACATGGTCCAAACTAACGCTCTATAAATAAATACGCATTTCTTCCATGGACTTTGAAATCAGTAAGGATTTACTAAAACAAATTTCCTTTAAACTGGGCCATAGGATACCATGTCATATATTTTTTAATCGTTATTGACAGTATTTTAGGCTCATATTACTTTGGACCAAATGTATTTTTATATGATGGCGGCTGTTGATTTTCATTAAAACTAACACTAAATTTAAAGTTTGTTAATTTTGCAAGTAATTGTCCAAAAGGGATAAAAACATTATCTATAATACTATAAGATATCGAAGCTAAAGAACCAGATTTTTATTACATATTGTCTCCTATCGTCAACATGAACCAGTGATCATAGAAGCGATATGTTTTTAAAATTTAGGTCAAATCTTAAGGGACTTGGTTTTATTTAGAAACTAACACATTGTTCAGTTTCTAAAAATGATTGTGCGGGAGAAATTAAAAATTATATGACTCCAGCATTTTAAATTCGAGCCGTACATGCAATTAAGTTTTTTTCGTATAAACAAATCTTTAAAAGGAAGGCCTTTTACTTTGAATTATACTGTAACATCCTACATGACTTGCTTTATCCCCTTCTTTCTTTTTGTTTAGCTTGATCGAAAACCATTTAAATGTATTTTCTCTTCTTTCCATAACATTTCAGCTGCTGCTGTAAGGTTACAGTTTTGATTTTAATATGTGAAGTCAACCAAAGTTATTAGTCAAGAATAATTGTGATGTGATTTTTTTATTTCATCGTACGGAATTTAAAAATAATCCACTGAAAGTATTTATATAATAAAATTTAAAATTATCTAGAAAGAATTATTTATTTTGTCAAGAACCTTCTTTTTCTGGATTGTCCATTTTGCATCTCCCTTCTAGGAAGGTTGTAGGTTTTCTCTTCCGCTTCTTTTCTTATGAATTTCGTTTCTTTTCCATGAAGTGATACTTTGCATTTTTAATACATATTATTTTATTTTGATCTACTTTTCTTTAAGTTTTCGTTACTTCAAAATTTAATTATTTTTTGTGTTTTAAAATTCTTTTATGTTTTATTTTAAAAATTCGTGTATCAAGAACTCGTTGATTTCCCTTTAAATTTTCGTTAGAATTTTCCCACTTATTTTAAATTTATCTGAATTTTTGGGACATTCTGAAAGTATTTTTGATTCTTCAAAAAAAATTTTTAAGAAAAAATATATCTGGGCGTAAAGGCAGTTTAACACAGTCATTGGCACCATTTAAAAAATCATAAATTCGGTTTTTTTTTTCTGGATTATCTTCCAAAAGGTGTCAATCCATGTGCACTAAATCTTAAAGGAAAAGTCTATGGGATTTCCTTGAGTATTTTATCAACTGAACCCTTGCGTACACAGCTGCAGGAACTCTCCAGAGAAACCCTGCAGGCTTTTTCTTTGTACGTCGCTCACAACTTTTCTTTGTACGACAGCGCATAAACTTCGGGTTTGAACTGTGCAGTTACGGCCTGAAGATAGAAAAAAATGTTTTTTGATCTGGATTTCGGGGACTGTATAGTCAGCCACCGGTCTCAAGGCTTCCCCACGCACGACAGGAAAATCCTCAAGGTTTGGACTGCGCAGTCAAAACTTCAAGTATTTCCTCTACGGGTATTTAGGGATACACGCTAAGGGTGCGTAGTACCTTTAGGGATTACATAATTTACATTTTTGTGGTTTGCAGGTAATATAGCTAAAAAAAGTACGTCAGCCACCCTAGTTTCAAACAGACGAATTACATACCATTCAATAAAATTCTTCATTTGCAAAACTATGAGGATGTATTTCATTAGGGAGACGATTGAAGGAAATCACAGAAAGACCTGGCTTCACAGCATGAGATATTTCCATCATATTCCCATGTTTTATACAGTGGCGTCTTTTCGTATGATCACACACCATGTATCCCTCGCTAAGCACTTCTACAAGACAGATATTTGCAAAACACCTTACTGTCCCCTGTGGAATGCATCTAAGGAAATGGATGACCTACATTTGCCCGCTGCCCTCTTTGTGCTGGAGATATTTTCAAGCGGTATTCACGAGCGAGAGAACTTTTAGACACATGCTGATTTTCCTCTCTCTCGTTTTGTGTTTGTTTTTTCCCTTTTTTCCCTGTTGTATTTTTGCATTCTTTGTATTTCACTGAAAAAAAAAACTGCCAGTTTGAGAATTTTCGCCAAAGGCGCCAAGCACCAGGGGATATGAAAATCTTTCCGTCTTGTTAGAGGACAGACTGGCATTTATGGTAAAACTGTTTTCTCTCTAGGATATGGCGCCAGGAGGTTATTGTGATCGTAAGCAAAAATAAAAAATAAATAAAACAAAAACAGAAAAATGCATTTGTGTATTTGAAAGATTTCTAACCAAGCAAATATGTCATCTGAAACTCACTGTTTAATAAGTAACTTTATAAATTACTTTTTCTAAGTAATTGGAAATAATCAACTTATGGAACTTTCTTACTAAAGTGGCCTTGGCATAATTTAGAACGGCCCAGGGGGAAAAAATAAGGTATAGCAGCTATAATTTTAAAAGAACGAATGTTAGCTAAAATCGATTTATTCATAAATTTATTTCACAGTTCATAAAGCTGGAAAATTTATGAACATTGGATACCTCGCTATATTGTTATATTCAATTATTATAAAAGAAACATGTTTTAAATTAGTCTCCACTCTCTATTTTGATAGTTAAATACTTCATATGCTTTGTATATATATTAAAAAAACTCTAAGTGAAAATATTTATCTTTACAATACTTTTTTAATACATTGTATTGCAAAAGCGAATTAGAGTTTTAGCCTAAAAACGGTCAAGGCATTTTTAAGAGTCCCCGGGTTGTTGACTTTAATCTGATTTTATCATTACCTATTTCGCAAAGGCCACTTTAATAAGGAAGTACACATTTTGATTGCTTTAACTATCAATTACACTTAGGTACTGACATATATAATTATGTGCTGTAAAACAAGCCTTTATGTTGTGCAGTATTGAACCTAACTTGGATTTTAAAAAAAGTATGAAAACTACATAAACAAATGGTTTGTAGGTATTTTCTGTAAAAGTAAAAAAAATAAACGATTAAGAGTTACTCGTTTTACCATAGGATGAAATATTTAAAGCTTAACTATCTATATTTCTAGTGTTAACTTACAAACCCTTTCAAATACACATAACATAGAATATTTCTATACTTTGATAAACATTAGAAAAATTAAGAAACAAAAATATCTTCTTTTCTAGTTTTCAATGTTTGCTCATTTAGAAATATTTCCGTATTTTTTATGCCATTCCTTTATATTGGAAAATGTGTCAAAAGAAGAAATATTCTTCCAGAAGTCAATTCGAAAGAAAAGTGCCGCCATCTTTACGTGACATGTTTATTAATTCACATAAGCTGGAATTCTTTCGAGACCCTGGTAAAATTTAATTTTATCAATCTAGACGGAGCGAACAACTTTTCTTCACTTTCATTGTGCTGGTGACGATATAGCATGGTATACTTGTAAAAAAATCATAATTTTACAATGTATGATTCCGATATCTTTAATTTACTGCTGTAAAGATAATTTTTTTATTCATTGGAGTATAACACTATTATTTATTTTAACTAGTGAATAGAATGAATGGCTTTAAACTGACATAACCATATTCTCGGTTAGATACAATATTTTTAAATAAAGTTTTAATTCCTTTGAGTAATCTTCTAATTGCATGTATTGCTTTGATTTCAATGCAAATAATTTAGATGGCCGAGAAATTCAAAAAGACCAGTTTAATTACACAAGAAAATGTTAACTACAATCAATGACAAACATACTAATAAATAATAGATGAAGTAAATACTGCAATTTATTTTCTGTACAATTAAGTGGTTACATAGTTCATTTTTTCTCATCTAATAAATAATAAGCAAAATAGATTTTTCTTTACAAGTAAAACTTTAATGTGCGTGATAAGAGTTAGATGATAGATATGTAATTACCAACATAATTGCGTTATTTAGAATTTTATTTCTAAGTTCTGTCGTAAATGTGGGATTCCTGGAAGACTTTTTTCCCTTACTAACTATTTCAAAAGCTAAAATCACATATGCTCGCTACTTAAGCTTGCAAAAGGTATGAGAATAAATTCAAAGCGATCCATCATTTTTTTTACTTTTAAAACCAAATGCAATAAAATTTCTGAATTTCAAAAAATTGTACATTGAAACCATCCAGTATAAATCCATCGCAAACTTTCACTAGCTGTTACTGCTTGAAAGATATTAATTCCAAAACAATTGGTTTAACCACTAGTAAATTGCTGGTCATTTTTAATGCGTTTATCCGTATTTTATAGCTTTTTGCGTGGTCTGTTTTCTTTTTTCTTTTCTAGAACAATCGTTGATGTAGATCGTTGATGTAATCATTGCGATGAGGACTGACAAGAAACGTAGAAAATGTAGGATTTCACCTATTATTTAAAAGTTGAAATAAAATATTCCACATCGAGATACATAAAACTGTTTGTTATTTACTATAGCCCACAAAAACATCTTTACTCTGTAATTACACATTCTCAAATTAATTTTATCTTCATATCATTCAAAAAACAGTAATATTTTTATAGTTACCATAGAAAGTATTTTTACCACCAGATTTTAGCCATTTCTCAGTTTAATTAACAAAACTAGCTCTTTTTAAATTTCAGACTATACTTTTTTCAGAAAAATGAAATTGCAAAAAAAAATTTTAATGTAAAAATTACTTAGTATATTTTGCTCGAATTCTAGAAATTAATTACTATTTTTACATAAAAAATAGAATTTCAAGAGAACTTATTACGTAAATGATTAGTTATATATTCACAACAAAAAATAAAGTGAGTATTATGATGGGAATAATTGGACAAATTGTTGACTATTATATAAGTGAATAATTAATTATGTTTTTTTAAACGAATAGTCTCTTTTCCAGTTTTTATTCAATACTAGATGAAAACCCGTACATTTCTACAGAGTACATTCAAATACAACGGTCAATGTATGCAATTAATGCAAATAAATAAATATATAAATAAATATATATATATATATATATATATATATATATATATATATATATATATATATATATATATATATATATATATATATATATATATATATATATTTATATTTATGAAAAAAGGGAAAGGATATTTGCATAGATAAAATAATGAAGATGAAAGTTTTCAAATTAAATCTAGTAGAACATACTAAAGAATATAGTGCAGTTTGAGGAACATTTCTTTTACTGTATTTTAATATTTTTTGGATAAGAGCAAATCATCTGTCGCATTTGAAAGGAAAAAAAATACATTTTTTTTGCCAATTTCTTTCGTTGTTATGCACATGACGCAAAATTAGTTTAAAGTATCACAAAAAGAAAAAAACCACGTGATCAACATTTAATAAATTGAATTCTAAAAATTAATCTTAAAAAATTCGCCAGAAATCAGAAAATAGAGGATAAGATTCGTAAAAGATTTCGTTTTAAAGGAATATTTATCATATTTCTGGTGATATAAATTTTACAACCCTCGGATTAATATTTTAAATGCAAACTTTAAAGAATGTTACAAAAACAGCTCAGAAATTTAATTAAAAAAACTATTTCAAAAATCTCTATTAGTGCACCCTTATACTATAAGAAGAATCGCCATGCAAAATGTTAGTCCTTTAATAGGTCCAGCGATTAGGTCTGTGCGATATATGTCAGTCTGTCAGTTAGTTACGGAACTGTTTTATATACATAGATTTACAAATTACGTGTCGTAAGACTCTACAAAGAAATATTTATGCATTTTGTTGACCGTAAAGCTAATATACCTCTGTTAAAAATGTAAAATGCGCTAATTTGGGAATAGAAATTTAAAACTTATTAGCATCTCCTTATTGGTTAAGAATATTTCCTATAGTTGTTCCTATATTTGTGTCTCTCTACCGGTTGAGAATTTTTCCAATACTCTCTATTTTTTACTTACATATTTGCACAATATTTAATGTATTAATTTATAGTAAATTTCTTAGTATAATATTTTTTATACTTATAATAAAGTCTTTGAATGCACATAACTGTGGCGGCTGGGAACAAAGAATAATTTCGCAGGGCGCATCTATCTTTGCTATTATTTTCATGCATTATTAGAGCATAAACAATAAGTATCAGAAAGAAATTTTATTTCTTCATGTTTACAGTTAATTGTGTATTATATTTAAAAAATAAATAATGCGTAAATTGATATATTCTTCACTAGTTTTCTGAATAACTTCATGCATTACCGTATCTATATGTGCATCATAAATTGGGATATTTGCTTTATAGTTCAAATAATGTTATTTTCTATGAATAACTATATATTTAACAGTTTATTAGAAAGAATATTTAAACATATATCGAACTATATAATTAAAGGTTTTTTATTTAGATGTATCATCTATTAAGTCGCTAAGCCGATTGTTTAGGCATTCCGTGAGAGAAAGCTACTGCATCAGTTTACTTCAGTTTGGTCTTAAATGAAAGATTTTATTCTAAATTTTTCAAATTTGGCTTTTGTAACCGCAAATTCTATTTATTAGCGATATTTTACAATTAAAAAACGTCTTTCTGCGCATGCTCAGTTACATGTTTAAATCTGGCTTTAGATTCTAAGCATTATTAGGGGCCGTATAAACATGTTAATTTCTTTATTCCGAGGAATCTCTTTAACCCTCTCTCTCTCTCTCTCTGCTATTTTTATTTTTTATTTTGCTTGTGAGATATAGAATTAAATATGACGGAAGTTGTTTATTTTGCGCTGTTGAAGAACCATATTTCTTTTTGTTGGGTTCAATAGCAATTTATTAATGTATATTTCTCTATTCTTAATATTATGATTTTCCACATTCGGCAATGATGTGTTGAGTATAAATTGTGTATAAGTACATTTATTTACTATCCGGCCGTCATGTTTTGACGAGTACCAACTAGTATATATATATATATATATATATATATATATATATATATATATATATATATATAATTTAAATATTTTATTTTTAATACTGAAATTATATTGGTATTATAAATTAAATGAAAAAAGGGAAATTGCCAAAATGCATTTTTGGAATCATATACCATGAAATAAAAACTCGAGTGAAATAAAATGAAATAATTCTGCAGAATAGAGTTTTGATAGTTATTTTTGATGGATTCGAAATATACAGTGCGTTAAATAATTTGTGTAAAAATTTCCAGCATTTATCTTCTTGGAACGAATTTCGTAAAAACATTCTAACTGTAAGAATTTGGTTTTCCAATTTCCTAGCTGGGCGGGCGAAACAATTTAGAAGATTCAAATCTTGTGAGAAATATTTAGAAATATATGACTTTTCATGCGTAATCGCCCATTACGGAGGAAAATAAAGAAAACCGTGAAAAGTTTTGACGTATATTAATCCTCTCTAGACATGTCCAAAATTAAGTTCATGAAAAGTTCTTGCTATTAAATTAGTAAAGACAAACTTTCTCAGTAGAATTTGCAAGTATTCAGGCAGGAGTCCCATACATCCTTACCTTATTAACAAGTTTGACGGAGATGAAAGGTTAATTAAAACAACACCTGTGAACTTCTGACAACCAATAATGTTGCGGATAGACTATCGAGTATCTCTCATAGTAATTGCATGAATTTGAACGGTAATATTTTACTCTATCTCTGTTGCATTTGTCACTGATATAATTAAAAATTTCATCAGCTTAATTTTCTTTTGCCATCCGTGCATGCTTAGTATTAATATGGCCGATAAATAATTAATTTAATAAATGGAATTTTTAGAAGAAATTCTGAATTTCGTATGGCCGCTACACACTGTCTTATACAAAACGTTGCAGTATGAGAAAATTCATTTATACCCAGTACAACATGCTCAAAATCAATTATTTTGTTAAGTAATATATATATCTAAAACAGTTACGTAACTGATTGACATACAACGCACAGACCAAACCGCTTGACCTAAAGGGCTCAAATTGTGCATGGTGATTCTTCTTATAGTGTAGGGGTGCACTAAGAAAGATTTTTGAATTCTTCTTAGATTTTTTTAAATTAAACTTTTAATCTGTTTTAGTAACTTTTTTAAGTTTTCATTTAAAATAATAATTTGAGGGTTATAAAATGTATAACACGAGAAAGATTATAAAAATTCCTTTAAAATGAGATCTTGTCGAATCTTTAACTCCATTTTCTGTTTTTTTGGTGAATTTTTAAAGATTTATTTTTAGAATTTAATCTATTAAATGCTGATCACGTTATTTATTTTTCTGGCACTTTTAATAAATTTATCGTCACGTGCATAACAACTAAATGGACTAAAAATAGTTTAATTTCTTTCTAATGCAGCAGACGATTGGACATTATCCAAAAAATATTAAGATATAATAAAATATATTATGTTCCTCAAACTGTACTATATTAACTGTACTATATTCTTTGGTATGTCCAATTAGATTTAATTTCAATATTTTCTTCTACATTATTTTGTCTATAAAAATATCCCTTACGATTTTTTTATAAATATATATATTTTTTTACATCAATTGTATACATTGATCGTTGTATTTATTATAAATAAATATATATATATATATATATATATTTCGTATTAATTTCATACATTGACCGTTGTATTTAATTTGAATGTACTCCGTTGCTAAGGTTTTCAGCTAGTTAAATTATAAGTTAAGATTTAGTCAATCTAGCCTGTTCTGAATACATCCATTGCAGCATATAACGGACGCCTTATACATTGTCATTAAGTATGTATTAAAATATCTATGGTGCCCTGTATATAGGACTTAAGTCAAAAACCGGGATTTAAATATGCGAAGTTATTGGTTTTTATACCAATTACACAACAATAATTTCGACTTGAGTCTTTTGTACAACGAAATGTACTTTTGTATACAAAATTGATAGACTTAAGTCTTTTATAAAAGTCAAACGATTTTTGTTCTTTTTTATCAATACTAACAAATATCTAAAATTCACTGTTTTACAATTAAGCCCTTTAAACCGGGCACCATAGATATATTTTTACCTCCATGAAGATAAATATCTCAGTTTATTTATCTGTAACTTAATGCAGCCAAAATAATATACTACACCGCTATAAGTGTAAGGGCGGAAATCATCTGAAATTAATAAAAATTTATTTCCATAAAATCAAGCTTTTTATCAATGAATTATACTTTTAAATTTCATGCCGTAATTATTTATTATAACTTTTAGACAATCCGGACACATATTTAGCTCCTATATAATACCAGATATCGTCTGAATGAAAATAAATTCCTTGTTTACATGAAAACCACATTCTTATATACGCTAAACAGAATTGGAAAATGTTTTCTATGCGGATTTAAAAGGAAAAGAAATTAAAAGAAATTAATTTTTTAAAAAGATGGAAAACAAATAAAAAATATTAAGCAAAACTTTTTTTTCTCTATCTAAATGATAATGGCTTTAAAAATAATGATGCTTTCTTAAATCTGATTCATAAGTCATTAATATCACAAATTCGTCATTTAGTTATTTTTTTTCTAAATATAGTCTCTATTTGGATCTTAATCTTCTTTAAGATGTATTTAAGAACATAATAACAAAATAAGCTTAAATTCCTCGTAGCTTCCGTAAATAGCTATCTTACAACTATGGTGGACTTATTTAAAAACAAACAGGTCACCTTAATCGAAAGATATCAACTACTGAAAAATAAATTCTCCTTCACATTAAAAGGTAATAAAAAAGTTAAAGGATTTTATCTAACAAGCTAGTTAGGAACTTTTTACAAAAATTCAGACATGACATTTTTAACTATCGAGTCAAAGCAAGAAAGAAGGAATTAATTGCCGTTCAGACTTGAGCTTACAATTTAAGAGGATTTGACTCAAAATATCAAATTAAAATTGGAACTACACCGGATCTCCATGAACTGTTATCACTCTATGAAAAAAAAATTATTAAGAAAACTGATCCCAATTCATCCCTTTTCGATAGGCAACTTCTCGATGCATAGTATAGTCGTATGGGTATGAAGTTTTCATAATTCTAATAATTGCACGAATACTTAAAATTCATTACTTTTAATATTATACCTACTGTTACTTCCGATGTATTTTGGATAGGGTTTAAAGATAAACAACATTATTCTTCGACGTTTAGATACCTCTTCTTAATGTGTTTAGGATTCTGTCTTTATAGCTTACTGAACTGCAATGGTCTAAGGCAAGGTCAATTTTTTTTTCAAGGATACCCGTCAATTTCTTCAAGTTATGAATCCCTCTCCTGCCCAACACCAGAATAAACAATCCATTTTCGATGAAGATATTCCACTACTTAAGGAGTACCGTTTTCATAATTTTCCCTTGCCTATCTAGTTTTATTCTTCTGTTTTGATTAGGGTTCCAGTGTAAAGAAAGGTATTACGACGAAACTTTGCTAAAAACAGCATCGAATGGAAAGTGAGCGTTTTGAAGATTACTAAGACTTTTTTTTAAATGTACCATTGAATCCTGTATAATCTAACAGAATAACTGTAAATTATTCTGAGAAATTCTAACAAAAAATACTTTACAGAAAATCTAATATGTAAATTCCCGATTTTTAGGTTTTAACTATGGTTTTGCAATTTAGACTACTAGTATTGCAGTTATTAGATTTTCGCTCTGACACTGAAGATAATTTAATAATTTTTATTGTATTTGTGAATAAAAACTATAAATATGAAATAATAGTATTAGCGAAATCAAAAGGGTTTGACGCAATAAAAATGTATTAGTTTTCTTCCAATGTTAGATCATAACTGCAGCTAAAATTTGTTTTCTCATTTTTAATACATTCTTTTCAAACTGATCTTTTAACTCTTAGATTTTCCATCTTCAGTGGATAATCATTACTTACTTACTTACTTACTTACTTACCTACACACACACACACACACACATATACAGGGTGATTTTTTTTTTAAAACTGACACTACTCAGAGCCCTTTGTAGCACGAACTATCAACCGGAATACCACCACAATGGATATAGAGACTAAGGACAACGTGGAAAAGAGTTACTGAGAAAAAAAAATAGGTCCAAAAGTCACCGATAGGGGATGATATGGCGCTGTTGTTGTCGGCGAACTCGAGAATTTGCAAAAAAGGCAAGTAAAACAGCAAATTGCAAATTCATGACTACATAGTCGACAGCAGCGCCAGTATTTTTGGCTATAAAGATCGGTACGGAAACTGTTGCGCCTTCGCTTTACAGAAGAAAGTGTCATCAGTTTCTTTTTTCCACTCGCATGGCCACCTCGATATCCGAACATAACCCATGTTACATCTTTCTGTGGGGCTATTCAAAGTCTAAGATGTACTGTAGCAGTGAAAGTTTTCAACTTTTATCTTCCATTTCTTGCTACAGACACAATCTCTAAATTTCGTTTCGGTATATTGCTGGCTTTCTTCCCTTCTCTTTTATTGCCCGTCATTTGCCATGTTCCTTTCTTGCATTTAACAATTATTTTACTTTGTCCTGTACTTTTCAATGCTCCTGCCCCTGGCCGTGACACTACTGTCATGTCCCTATGACATGTACCTTCGTGGAGTTTCCAACTTGGTGCTCCTAAAGGACAACATATCCCGGACTTTGATGAACATTCCTGGCGACATGTTACCCTTGGCCGTCAGAGAACGTAGTGTTCAGGTTGCAATGTGTCGTCCAACATGACTGTGGTCACATTTAAAAGAGGGATAAGTGAATTTGCTGCATAAAGTGGTGTTGCAGTGAGATTCCTTTGTTATTCATTTCTCTGCTTATAACTTTTTCGGTAGCCTGAAATACTGGCACTGCTGTATACTACATAGTCGTGAATTCGTATTTTCATGTTTTACTTGCCTTTTCTGCAAATTCTTGGGTGCGTCAACAACAAAAGTGCCATATCTTCCCCTATCGTCAACTTTTGGAATTAATTTGGTTTTTTCACGGAAACTATTTCCCGTGTTGTCCTTAGTCCCTCTATCAATTTTGGTGGAATTCCAGCTGTTAGATCGCGCTACAAATGTCTCTGAGTAGTGTCAGTTTAAAAAATATCCCCCTGTATATATATATATATATATATATATATATATATATATATATATATATATATATATATATATATATATATATATATATATATATGTTTATATATATATGTATATATATGTATATATGCATATATATGTATATATATATATATATACATATATATATAAACATATATATATAAACACATATATATATAAACATGTATATATATATATATATATATAAATATATATATATATATATATATATATAAATATATATATATATATATATATATATATATATATATATATATATATATATATATATATATATATATATATATATATATATATATATATATATATATATATATATACTAGCTGACTACCCGTGCTTCGCTACGGAGTACATTGAAATTAAATACAACGGTCAATGTATGCAATTGATGCCAAAAAAATTATATTTATAAAAAAAATCGTAACGGATATTTTTACAGACAAAATAATGTAGAAGAAAATATTCAAATTAAATAAAACGGTCAATGTATGCAATTAATTTGTACGTTTAATTTCCATAAAAATACTAATTTGAATTAAATTCTTAAAAACTTTCATCTCAATTAATATAGTGGTTAAATTTTATCCATTTACTGTATTTCAATAATTTTTTCTCAATTTATTTCGCTGTTATGTACGTGACGCAAAATTAATTTAAAGCATCACAAAAAGAAAAATATCGTGATCATTATTTAATAAATTAAATTATAAAAATTAATCTTTAAAAATTCAGCGAAAATCAGAAAATGGAGATGAAGATTTCACTTTAAAGGAATTTTCATGGTCTTTCTCGTGATATAAATTTTATAACCCTCAAATTATTATTTTAAATGCAGACTTTAAAAAAATGTTACAAAAAAAGCTTAAAAATTTTATTTACCAAAATAAGCCAAAATAAAAAAAGGCTTGCAGGGTTAACATCGCTAAATCACAGGATTTTTTTTGAGACAGGAAAGAAACTCAAAAAACAGCCGTCAGGTGGCGCTGACTTTAAAAAGTCAAAGAAAATATACGCAAATAATGAAAGGAATGCTTCTAATATTCATTTATTACATCAGTTGGTGTTCCACATGACCCCCACCTCAAGGGATAATGCATTGCAGGCTAGTCACAAATCCAGCAACGGCAGAGTGCAGCAGGTCCGAATGTATACGTGACACCTCTCGGCGGATCGCGGAACAACGGTGAACTGGTTGTGGATTAGGAGGGCACGTTCTTTTAACCCTCTCATTTGCATATTTCCACAAAATTCGCTCGTACCAGCGCCACCTGTCCCTTACTTTTTGAGTTCTTTTTTCTTCCTGTCTCAAAAAAAATCTCGTGGCCTAGCGATGTTAAACCTGCAAAACCTTTTTTATTTTGGTTATTTTTCTGGTTTCTATGAATTTTTAAAGTTTATACAGACTTTTTGCCCACCCGGTATATATATATTATAGAAGTTGCGAGTTGTAAATCGAGTTTTGAAATGAATATTTGATACTCTTTACAATATGGCGTATTCTATGCTTAGGAAAATATACCAAAAATGAGATTCTTTAAAGGATTTAGGCATGATATGGAAACACCATTTAGCGTTAAACTATCGGACGTTGCTACACGACGTTTAACCCCTATTCAGTATTATCGAGGTTGTGAAATGATGATTATATGCTCTTCACAATGTGGCGTAAGACATGCTTATAAAAATATACAAAAAAGGATATCTTAATGAATTTAGACAGGATCTGAGAACATCTTTTATGTGTTGAACTATCAAGCGGTGGTACAAAATGTTTTATCCCTATTAAGTATTATCAAGTTGTAAATCGAGGTTTGAAATGATTATTAGATACTCTTCACAATATGGCGTAAGTTATACTTATCAAAATATGCAAAAATGGGATATCTTATAGAATATGACTCAATCATTTACGCGTTTGAAAAACCAAAATCAAAGGGGAGAAAATTTCGTCATTCATTTCCGCGTTTGAAGAACCACGCAGAAAATTTGTGTTGGAGTATCGTTCTTTAAAATTCAATTAAAAATCGAAATTTTAAGATAGAGACTTGAAATGAAGTTTATAGGAATGAGAAAGCTTTCATCTTCCAGATGATGTAAATATTTTCTTTTTAAGATAAAAACACGAAGAGCATCGACCGTAGATGCATAAAAAGGCGTAAAAAATCGAAAAAGTGGTTTTAATATTTTGATGAAAATATTAGTCTGTTTTAAATTATTTTTAAACAAATGAGGTCTTGTTTGAAGGAGAAATGTCTGTAGTCTTAGATTGTAAAAAGATCAAAATTCTACGATCATTTTTTGCCGAGATATCGTAATCTGAAGTTAAAAAAACATAAAATATCGCACAAAACATAAAATAAAAAATTTTCTAGAATAAAATTTAAAATTCGGGCTTCGAGGTGCACCTTCCCATAGTCTGCACTACACGTGTGCCAAATTTGACGTCTTTAAGTATCACAGATTCGCCTGTGGTTCGCATACACACACACACACACGCAAACACTCTCTTTTATTAATAAGATATATGTACATATGTACATATATACATATACATATATATATATATATATATATATATATATATATATATATATATATATATATATATATATATATATATATATATATATATATATATATATATATATATATATACATATATATATATATATGTGTATATATATATATATATATATATATATATATATATATATATATATATATATATATATATATATATATATATATATATATATATATATATATATATATATACACACACACACACACATATATATATATATATATATGTGTGTGTGTGTGTGTGTGTGGAACATGTTGGGTTCAGAAAGAGACGAGCTACGATAGAGCAACACAGGTTGGGAGATCGGGGAGATAACAAAAGCAGGGACGAGACATGAACAATATACGGAGACAGACACGGAAAAAGCCCGGGTAAAACACTGTCCATCCTTTATATTGCACGAGGGCGCCAGGAGCTTAAAATACACTCAAGTGGCGAGAATTGAACACATGAAGGTATAATTCAACGTCGTATGACTTTCCGAACATGTGCGGCGTTGTGAGATAGACGCGTGATGCTGACTCATGTCTAAAAATAGCTTTTACGCGCGTACATTGAAGAGAATAGAATAGTCGGTTATTTTGTTTTTGAAATAGGAGCTGTGCTTTATTGAGGTTGAAAGGAATTCAGAATGCGCGTTAGCTTTTCAAAGGCAATGAAGAATGGTGAGGAGCACACACACACACACACACACATATATATATATATGTGTGTGTGTGTGTGTGTGTGTATGTATGTATATATATATATATATATGAATTGAATCCCCAAGCAAAGTAATATCTTTTAGTCTGGTCGTATTTGTATGCAGGTTTTCACTTTTCTGATATTTCTATTTGTGTTCATCACCTTTAAACTTTTCTCCTATATAACATTATATCTACTTTTATTTACAATTCATCTGGGAAAGGGTTTAAAGATAAATTACGTTTAGAAACTCCGAACAATGTTTAAATATGCAGTACCTGTTTTCAAGGTGTTTGGATATTTTATATCGAAAAAGAATTGTCCATTTTATTTCACAAAATGTTATATTTCAATCTGAGGTAGAAGAAACTTTCACTCTTCCACAAATTGAATTTTGCTACCTGCATCTTCCATTCATCTGCCCTGGGCTCGTGGCATTTTGCTGTAAAACTTTTGCGAATCATTTTTAAGTTTATAGTGATATGGTGAAGTAGTAATATTTCTGCAGAGATGACAGTCTATGATAAGCGGTAATGAATAGTAATGACTATGATGGAGAGTGAATGAAATGGAATTTAAGCTTCTTAAGAAAATTTATAGCACAAGAAAAATTATAATCAGGGGATAAAGCAATGCAGTTTTATACCAATTACACGAATAGAAATATTGTAATATTTTTTTAAGTAAATAAGCAGTTTCATGAATTTTGTTTTTTAAAATACGTATGTGATTTTCAAAACCAAAATGACAGAGAAAATCAGAAAATGACAAACTAAAAAAATCCTGTCTATCAGATTGGAAACAGAATGGGAAACATTGAAGAAAAAATCATATAAAAACAACTCCTGAAGATAAATGAATTTAAAACATGTATTACTGCATAAGGTAAAAAAAAAAATTACCTTTATAAATGTTACGGGAAAGTCGTTTGTTTCGTTACAAAATGTTCTGAAATTAAAAAAGCAGTTTCTTTTAATTTCAGAATAAAAGAATACATTCGCAATAAATTTATAGTTACGATTTAGAACATCATCCACTGACTTAAATTTATTGCAAAGTACCTCAATAACAAATTATCAAAATATTAGAGTTCAAAATAACAATAGTTTTCTTAATATAATTATAATTTCCTATTAATATATTAATAATGTGAACCATGAAGAAACAAAACAACTTATGAACATAACAATAATATCACATTATCAATTCATGCCTACAAATACACTGAAGTGCCATTGAATTAGGGATACCTACCTAGTAACGAGTTGGGCCTCCTCTGGCCTTGATAACGGCTGCCACACGACGAGGCATAGATTCAACAAGTTTCTGGAAACGTTCCACGGGAATGGCTTGCCAAATATTGGCTAAAGCTGTCCATAATTCAGTAAGGTTCTTTGGTGCTGTGTGATGGCCTTTCACGCATTGTTCCAAAACATCCTAAAGATGCTCAATAGGATTTAGTCTGGGCTTCTAGGTGGCCAATTCATGACAGAGAAGTCAGAGGAATGCTCATCCAACCAGCCAGTAGCCAACTAGGACTTGTGAGAGGTACAGTTGTCTTGCTGGAAAACTCCATTACCGTGCGGATAACAGAACAGCATAAACGGATGGAGGTGATCACCCAGCAACTCTACGTACCGAATTGCATTGAGGGAGGTTGGTACACGCACCAACGATCCCAAACTGTGTACGAAAAAACACCCCAGACCATGATTGAGCCACCATGCCCTTGTACAGTTCCAGCCAGGCATGCAGGACCCATGGCTTCATGAGCCTGACGCCATATTCTCAGCCTCCCGTAGGCGTTAAGTAGTCGGAATCGAGACTCATCACTCCATGCTACTCGTTTCCAGTCCTCTATACTCCAGTCTCTGTGCCCTCTTGCCCAGGCAAGACGTGCAGCCCGATGGCGAGTATAGAGCAATGGTACTCTCGTAGGTCGACGATTCCTGAAACCCATACGGTGAAGCGAGCGTTGCACAGTCCGTTTACTGACTGTACGACTGGCACCGTCATTAAACTGGGTGGTAATTTGAGCTAATGTTTGGCTTCGCTGGCTACGTACAATACGCCTGAGCCGTCTCTCACCACGCACTGTCAAGGCTAATTGTCCTTTGCAGTTTGCCCGATCGCTAGTTTTTTTTCCACCATCCATGTATTCTTGGTATACTTTTGACACTGTCGACCTTGAAAATCCTAGCTGTCTGACGATTTCGGAAATTGAATGGCCCATGCGTCGCGCAGCTACGATTTGTCCGCGATCGAAGGCGTCTAAATCAGGCAGTTTACCCATACTGGCAATTCCAACAACTAATTCAGAACAACCACAGTACGCGCTATATATGCAGTTACCACAGCGCCCTCACTTGCGCATACATGATGCGCAGCGCTACACAATTTGCATAGGCTTTGCTATCCCTAATTCAGTGGCACTTCAGTGTATTTAATCGCACATTACGACTATACTTATCAATTACTTTCTTCTTGAATTCCTTTAAAATAGTTTGTGTTTCCTTAAATGTATTGAACATAAAACCTATATTGTAATATTTTGTATAAAATTAAGGGAATTTAAATCTTCGTTACTTTCTTCCTGTATTAATCATTTTATTTCCCATTACGACATTTTAATTTAAAATAACAATTCTTGAAACTATAAAATTTATAATCACATAAATCAAGTAATACGCAAATAGGCACCCTTCCGGGGTTTTGTAAAATCGACTTAAATTTATGAGTTTTTAAAATCCAAATATTGGTTATGCCGTTTCAAAAATGTGTTCATTTTAACGGATTTAAATTCCTGAATGCAGAAACTGGAATTTTATAAACAGCTTGAAAAATTTGTACTAAAAATCTCGACGTAATTAAAAGTGAGTTTTACATGTTTTTTAAAGTTCTAATTGTTTTAAATGATAGTAAAAGTTTTCCTCTTTTAAAAAGTGTTGAAATTTTGCTATTATGTTCAAGTATTATGTTTTGATTCAAAGAAACAAATATTGGTTGTACTTCTTTTATTTCTCGATTAAAAGAAATTTAAATTTTACCAAAAAAAAATCTATCAAAACAAGTGTGAATCCTAACAAAACATTTCAAATGTTTTATAATGCCATGAATTTTAAGAGATTTTATGTAAATGTTTTTTAGTTTATTTTGACAAATAAACGAAACTGTAAAAACGTTATGTCTTAGAAGATTTACAGTAAATTTACCGTACATATGATTTACCAAAGAGTCTATGGTATCACTAAAATCTAGAAATTATAAAGAAATTAACTTAATTGATTAAAAAAACCGAATAATCAGACGAGAAATTGTAAAGTACTTAAAAGTTATTATCTTATTTTAAACAATATCCTACAATACAACCATTTTATCATTGATTACTTTTCAATGGGTTTATTTCGACCAGTTAATGTATATTATTATTTTAAACGCTTACTACAAGTTTGAATATGAATTTTGAATATGAAATTGGTCATAATTTAGCAAATATTCCACCGGTAATGCTCAAATGTTAGCATTTTCCTGAATGTTTTAACAATTATTTATTATACCCTATGAGAGTGATTATTCCACAACGAATTTATTTCGCTAACATTTATTTACCTTCTGTAATCTCCCATAGCAAATACAATCCCTAATAGAATATATCACACAACAGTATACTGAGAAATTGCCTTTATTTAATATTATAATTATTTCCTCCACGACTTCTCTGAACATTAAAGTCGAAATAATGTTTACAGCATGAAAGTTAGCGAATCTTATTTTTATTATTATCTCCTCCACAAGAGAGACATATCAGACAATTTCAATTTACTTCCCTCTTCCAAAAGTGCAGTAAGTAGTTATATGAGATAGACAATAAAAAAGAAACTTTTATACAAGTCGGAACACGAGTAATGCTTTTTGGTAACTTGGAAAAGTATCGATAGAAAAGAAAGACTCTAAATAAGAGGAAAATCTGGTCGTGGTCAATCTTCCCCTCACAATCAATCTGCCCATTGATTTGTTGTTGGACATGAAGAAGTGTTCCAGAACAGTTATAGAAGTTTCATTTAACAGAATTAAACTTTTAACCAAAGTATTAGAGGAATAAACGAGATAATAAAGCCCCAAAGAAAATGAATAACACGAGAATGGATTGCTTTACGATGAAGTTAATGCTTAAACATTAAGGCCTAATACTTGTTATCTGACATTGAGGTATTGAAACATAGCGTACAGTTAAATATTAATTGCAACAGATAAATTATCATTGCTCGCAACTGGCATGTAGAACAAGGAAGCCATGTTTGCTTGATTCCAAGATAATATAAAATTTTCTGGTAGATATTTACTTTCCGAAACTTATAATCAAAACTCGTACAAAACAGCTTGTTCTTGAATATTAACTATATATATATATATATATATATATATATATATATATACAAAGGAAGTTCACACATTTTTTAGACGAAGTATATTGTATTCACAAAACTAAATTACATAAAATTCTTGTTTTTTAAATGTTCTATTTGACATCCCTTATTCTGAACTATCTATCGACACCGCAATTTCCAAGATAATAATGCCTTTTGAAGTGTCAGAAGAGGTATTCTATCCCATTCCTCCTGAACAGCTTTCCAGAGTCCTGTAAGGGTTTTGGGACGACGTTTGGATAATGCAGATTTTAAAAGTCCGAAAGCACAAAAATCCATAGGTGATACATCGGGAGATTTAGTAGAGATATCGGTGAAGGGTATGGCCTTGATACCAGTTTTTTGTTCCATTTCTTTTAGGAAATCTACAGAGGATTTTGATGTGTGACTGCTAGCTTTGTCCTGATGGAGTCTCACAGATTGATGTCACTGTGGGTAAAGCGATGGTATTTCATTCAGAAAAATTGGCCATAAAATATGTTTCTGATAGTATTTGGAGTTAATCTTGACATTTTTTCCACTCTCTTTATTTTTAACTTCCCATTATAAGAAATACCAGCAACAATCTTGAATCCCTTAGAAAAACTTTCTTTCGATTCTTTGAACCATGTACTTAAATTTTTTTCTCCCCTTTTATGATAATAAATGGCTCTTTTTTTGTTGCAATCATTTAAATACACCCATGATTCATCTATTGTGACAATTGTTTTCCATTTTTCTTTGGATAAGTGTTTCTCATATAGAATTCTGCAGCGTGTCCTGCGTTCATCGATATGATTTGGAAGAAGACGATGCACATTGCGTTTTTTCGCTTTTTTAAGATTTAAATCAATGTTTATCATTTTGTTTACAGTGGACACCGAGCATTTTAATGATTTTGCAACTGTCCTTTGACTAGGGGGATTTTCTTTTAACATTAAACAACGTACGTTTGCAATAGTCGAAGATGTCCGTGTTTTCCTTGGATGCTTATTTGGAATTTTTGTCCCACTTGAGGCTCCAATTTGACGTTTTTTTCCTTTCTTGTTGACGATATTACCTATCAACGCTTTAGATATCACAAAACCATGACTCTCACATCGTTTTTGGATAACGGAGTATGCTTATTTATCTTCGGAAAGAGCATAAATGTAGACTTCGAACCACTGCTTTGTTAAAAACGCCGTTTTGAATAAAAACAAAACTTTCAAGCCGCAGACGATAATTCTGACTTTTAAAAACATAGTACAATTGCAATTATTTCTTTTGCAGCAAACAATTTTTTATTACCGCTTACCAAAATCGTCTAAAAAATGTGCGAATAGCCTCTGTATATATGTATGTATGTATGTATGTATATATACACTCAAGAGCCAAAACATTATGACCAACTGTCAATAACGAGTTGGCCCACCTTTGGCGCGCAACACAGCTTCAACCCGCCTTGGCATGGATGCCACAAGTCCTTGGTAGATGGCCGGAGATTGTAGCAGATGTTTAAGCAACGGTCACGCAAATCCGAGATATTGCGAATTGGTGGTCTTTGAACTCTGAGCTGCCGTCCCATGACATCCCAAATGTGTTCTATCGGATTGAGATCCGGTGAGTTAGGCGGCCAGGACATTAACTGGAATTCAGCATCATGTCCCTGGAACCACTCCAACACAATTTTAACGTTGTGACACTGGGCGTTGTCCTGTTGGAACATTCCATTTGCTGCTGGAAAAACAGAGGCCATGTAAGGGTGCAACTGGTCCGCAATGATGTTCAGATACCCTGTAGCATTCATGGTCTGCTCTACCACAACCACGGGTCCCAGAGACGCCCAAGAGAACGTCCCTCAAAGCATAATAACGCCACCACCGGCCTGTGTATGACCTACAGTACGTTGAGGGAGCAACACTTCGCCTGGAAGACGGCGTATCCTGACACGGCCATCGGCGTGATGAATGACAAACAGTGATTCATCTGACCAGGCAACTCTCTCCCACTGATCCATGGACCAGTCGCGATGTTCCCGGGCCCAGCGCAGGCGCAGTTGGCGATGACGCTTGGTCAGCAAAGGTACACGACTGGGATGATTGCTGCGTAGCCCCATATCCAACAGTGTCCGCTGAACAGTGTGCTGCGATACTATTCTACTTGGCCCTGCATTGTATTGGGCTGTCAGCTGAGCCACTGTCTGGATCCGGTTTTGCTTCACCATGCGAGACCTTTTTCTTTGATAGCGTGTGGACGTCCAACACCACGTCGTCTACTGCTGGTTTCACCGTCATACATCCACTTTGCATAAGTACTAACAACTGTAGGTCGCGAACAACCCACGAGTCGTCCAGTTTCGGAAATACTTGTTCCGAGCCTTCGAGCCATTACAATCTGCCCTCTATCAAAGTCGCTTAGATCCGCAGCCTTTCCCATCACACACAGAAGTAAGTGAAAGAATGATTCTTCAGACTCTCCAGCAGCAGTTAAATATCACTTCCACCTGATCACGTGCCTTCCACGTCATCCAGGCGAATTCATTACAAAATGTAGGGGTGGTCATAATATTTTGGCTCTTCAGTGTATATACATACATACATACATACATACATACATATATATATATATATATATATATATATATATATATGTATGTATGTATGTATATATATATATATATATATATATGTATATATTTATATATATATATATATATATATATATATGTATATATTTATATATATATATATATATATATATATATATATATATATATATATATATATATATATATATATACATATATATATATATATATACATACATTTATATATGTATATATATAGACGTAATGCTTAATATAAAATATTTACCTAAGTTTGTTGAGTATAATAAAGAAATTTTAAAAAGTAAATATTATACAGAATTGAAAAATCTTCTAAATCTGCACAGTTGAAGTTCTGAGTTATTTTCTTTCTGTAGATTAATCAGAATTTTTCTTTTGAGTTATCTTTATTTCTGAAATCATAATATCATCAATACCTTTAAATTCTCGGCATGAATTACATTTATATTTTGTAAGTAGTAAATTTTATTCAGGGTCATTTAGCTTTATAAATATTTTTTAAATTATCAAATTCTTCCTTCACAGACATTTTTTTTACTCGTTTTTTACTTATTTTAATACTCAGGATTTTAAAACTAACTGTTTTAACGATGCAATAAGCTAAATATTGTCGATTCCTTATAATAAAGAGCATGTCAAATAGATTACTTTTAGCTGTGACATTACAGTCAAAATCCGAAATAACTAAAAATTTCTAGCTGTTAGACACAAAGCTTTGTAGGATATTCTAGTGACATATTCTTGTTGAAATTTATTGTTAAAACCAAACTTTTTCCGAAATTTTTGGGTCCTTGTTCTGACCAAACTTTTTCCGAAATATTTATCTGACGATTCGCTTGGACTTAAATTATCACATTTCCTTGTTTTCACGATTTATAGCAGTTTCATTCCAGGATGTTACTTGTATTGAATTGTCCTCTTGTAGTAATAATGAATCCACTATTAATCCTTTACATCAACTATGAATCCACTTGTGTAGTTAAGCTGATTCATTTTTGATGAGTTTATATTGTGAACTGTAGGACAAAAGCGGATTGTGAATTTATCCTATTTATAGATAAAATATAAAAGGAAAAATTTATGAGAAGATACTATAAGAGTCACTTTCCCAATAAATTTAAGAAAAATTGGGAAATCATTTACATAAAATTTTAAGAGGAGTAAAAGTTTATTTTAACAAATTTTGAGAATCAACAATTGCGATAGGGAACATTTTTTGTTATCCCGAAATGTAACAAAGTGTTGACATTCACATAGTTAGCCTAGTGAAAGGAATTGATCACAGTCGATGAATCTGTAAAATTGTATTTGCCATCTAAGAAATTTAGTAATGTTATTGAAAGCGTTGACGTAGATATCCGATTGTCAAGTTGAAAGTAGCTAAATGGATGTAGTCACCGACTATGTTTGGTTTGAAGAGCTAACCAGGAAAATCCCCAATAGTGGAAAATATCAAAATATTTTTTTAAGATGTAAATCATCTTCTATATGATATAGAGAGGTATTCTTAACTTGAAAAAACAATCAGATAATTGATGAGTAAGTAAATGCATTATTCTACCAAAACCTTTTATTACAGTTTTATTAAAATCAGTTTTTCATTTTTTTAAACATTTCATATTATTTATCTAAAGATTTTGATCATTTTAGCGAGGTCTTCTATAGTCTGGGCACGTGGTTAACAAATATCTACACGATTTTTTACTCCATTTTTTAACGTAGGATTACGTTCCTCCATAACGGTCCACCGGAAAGCAAAATTTCAGACGATAAAACCCTCCATCCGTAACTCGCAGGTTATAATTTTGCCAGTGCGCCAAACCCAGTCTGTATCGCTTGGACAAGCAGTAAAAAATTAAACAGAAAAGTACCAAAATGCGTCAAAATTTTGACATACATTTATGTGTATATATATATACGTACATGTATAACGATACATATATACATAACACATACGGACATATATACATACAAAAGAGGTAAGCACTGATAAGTAATCCTACTTTAATAATCCGCGGTAGTTTCGGTAGAATAGCATACCTGAATTTTTTTTAAGTTTAGATTTATTTTTCTCTCGATTATTATGAATATTCTAAACTGAATACTTTCTAATCATGAATACATATATTTTTATCTTTTACGCATGGCTAACTATCTTTATTTTTTAACTGATAAATCCACGACCTAAGGATAAATATTTGTATCCATGTCTTTGAGTAATTACTAGTGTATATCGAAAAATATATCCAGCTGCTGTAACTAAAATTAAGGATTGAAAAGTAACAAAGGTTTGGCTACATCCGCATGGCTAACTATCCGTCTTTTTTTTAAACTGATAAATCCACCCAAGGATAAATATTTCTATTCAAGTCTTTGAGTAACTATTTGTGTGCATCGAAAAATATATACAGCTGCTGTAACCGAAATTAAGGCTCGAAAAGTAGCAAAGGTTTGTCTACTTCCGCACGTCTACCAGTGGAAACGATGTTTCGATTAGCTTAATTTTTGTTATTTACAATCAATGTGGAGTTTCTCATGGTCGTGAATAATTCCACGTTATTCTTAAAAAATAGTTTACTTACATGAAATAAATCATTCGTTATTCTGGAGAAATTCTGAAACTTGTACGTGGAATATTGCACTTGCATTTTTTTAAGTTAATTAAAAGTAACGAAGAGCTTTTTACTGTTTACAAAATTTGAGAGGCATTTAATCAGACTGGTTTCGAATAGACACTGATGGATGTTATAGTATTTGAATTATATTCTCATGATTTTAGACAAATCAAACGTCGCAAAGAAACATCCAGGCATTATGGTAAATATGAATATTTAAGTTATATAATATGGCATTTGTGGATGAAAGGTTTTCCCATGTTTCTATCTGACATCTTTTAAAAGAAACTCTATTTTAAAATTAACGTTAAATTATTTAAGTTCATATGTAAATTTTTCAACTTCATTTTTCAAAAATGCCCTAGAAAAATTTTAACCCTTAATAAACAAACCTTTTAAATTGTTTCTAAAACACATAAAATTTAAAAATGTGTTACCCTAAAATATTTGCCAAATGCTTTCTCGGAAATAAAAATATCCAAGGTGATACAAATATTAAAAATTCAAGCGAACGGGAAGTTTAACGAACATTAAAAAATGAATAATGTTATTCTAAATGCATGTCGATACGTTAAATTCTAAGCTGTATAGATTCTAAACATACCCGTATTCAGATGATTTACTAGTAGCTTGGTGAATTTATCTTAGTTTTTGAGATCCAAATATTGTATCTAGAAATGGTTGCTTTGGAGTTATGTTGCACATGAATATGTTCATATAAAAATTGTTATTACGCTTTTAAAATATGCTTTTTTTTTAACTCTGCATTTTTCTTGAAATATTAATTTTTTAATTGAAATCCATTGCACTGAAATAGAAAAATTAGGAATTAAGAAAAATATTATTTACTGTTAATTTTTGAAAAATTTAGTATAGCATTTATATATATTTTTATTCGAGAGCTCAAGAGAAATGCAATGATGCTTAGATGTACTTAACATTCTTAGGTACATGCAGTTTCAGTTTCATCTATGATTTCATGTAATTTAATAAAAAAAGAAAAACAAATAGAAAATAAGCATTTTCTATCATAGTGGGTAAAACTAGATATCGATGAATTTGGAAAAAAAAATTTATTTACTGACGATTCATTTATTGTATGGAAGATTGGTTAGATTTTAAAAATAGCAAATCAATAAGAAATAACTTTAGAGTTGACGGTTATCGCTTTTTCATTTATAATTTGGTTAAGTTTAATTGTTTCGCTTTATAATCTGAAAATCTTTTATAACATGCTGAAAGAAATTGTCTGATTGTTAGCTAACAAAAAAAGTACGTTGTTATTGTCAGAACAAAATGTCATAAGGAAAATAAGAATCATTACGGGTATTTATTGTTATTAAATAACAATGTAAAGAAGGTTTACGGAGTTTGACAAAACCTGTTAAAGTAAAATTCTATATAAATGTTGAAGAGTGTGTGCTGAAAGGGTCAATTTTTGTGTTTAATTAGTGTATCATTAAATATTTTGCATTTTATTGCTCATTTTTATTTCAAACAGCACTGTTGGATCCTTGTAAAGCAAATAAAATTTCGTTTTAACTGTATTTTATAAAATTTCCAGTTGTAAGTTGTGAGAATATTACAAAGAATGATTCTTAAAAAAATAGTAAAGTTCTAGCTCCTGGGAAATGAAAAGAAATTTTTTGAAGTTCGGTTCATTAAGATCCTAATCAATCAGTCAAAACCCTACAATTTTTGTCTAGGCAAATCAATTTATTCCACAATTCTACGAGTGAAAAATTGTCAATTAACTGACATACATTTATTTTTAAATTGACATGCAAGTGTCAGTTCGGCAGTAGACGGCAAGCAGTAATTGTGAAATAGAAAAAAAATGATTTTCAAACAAATATTGACGTTTATGATAATTTTAATTTCTAAGCTCGTTTACTAGAAATTTACACGGGCTCCAATTGATTAAGAAGATTGCGCTATAGTCCACAATGAAAAATAATGCGTATCTCACAATAAAGAAAACTTATAGGAACCTTATAAGTAACATTTACACCTTTAGCCTGTAGAGAGAGTGGTATGAAAAAAAGCGTTTGTATTTGCTTGGAAATACCGTTGAAATTCCCTTCAAGTCTTGCTCAAAAATCTATAATTATTAACTATAACACATTTTAAATATGCATATGAATACATATTGACAAATATCATAATTTGGCCTTTAGGCAGACTTTACCTCATATCTTATTCCTTTTTTGAGTTCCCTTTTTAATTATATCTATTGTGAAATATTTAGTATCGTCCAATGCTTTTCTCGATCAAGTTGGCAAGGCATATTGTTAGTTATACTGTAATAAAAACGAGTAGTATTTAGTAATTTAAGCTAATTACCGTTAAGGTCCATGGAATGATCTCCTGCCTGTATCCGAGAGGATTGTGTTAATGTAAAAGTTAACCAAATTTAGGGAGTTTTGAGGGTAGGATTTAATAATAATGTAATACGTTATCTGAATACGAATTGTGTTAACAAACTTTGAATGTGTTTTCAATATTCAATTCCAAGAGGAGTGTGAAACGTATAAGCTTTGAATTTCCCAATTAACTGAGTGATTTACTCTAAAATTTGATACTTTATCCTTATTTCTTTTATCCTTAAACGTATATCTGCAACGGAGTTTGTAAATAATGGAGTTTATCTACATTTTCGGTGATCACGCGAGAAATTTTGCAATGCTATTCAATTAGATCGCTTCACTTGTTGCTAGCATAGTTTATAAACGTAATTATTGAGTTATACGAAGGTAAAAACAATAACGATTATTAAGTCGCATGAAAGAGATGACTATTTAAGTTATTGAAATTCTTCATGACAAAAATTAAGGTATTAGCTGGAATCAAGTGCAATTTTAAATGGTGTGTCTCAATAACACCATAGGACGTTGCCCTTCTTGATTAAAGATCCGTTCCTCTACTTGGAAACTGAAAAGATGATTAAGTCATTTCCTAGAAGACCTTTATAAAGTTTCTAATTTTATTCTTCGTTCTAGAACATACTGTTGTTGATTATCCGGTAAACTTTTTCTGTATATAATGTTCTAACCGTCAAAGCTGTAATGACACTTAGTTACATGAGTAAAAATTTCCTGCCTCTCAAAAAACATTACAAATTTTTGATTTCATAGGAAATAGTAATATTCAACCAAAGTTGTGTGATAGACGCTTGGTGGAAGGATAATTAGTTTCGAAGCAGTCATTCTAGCACAGGGAGAAAGTGTTGCCCAAGAGAGTTTTTTTTCGGGGGGGGGATTTAGTGGTCAGATTCTATAATAAGTTAATTGATATGTGTACGTAGAAAGTTTTTCTATGCGAGCCAACTTTAATGCTGAGGTTACAACGTTAATTTTTGTCACGAAGAATTTCAGTTACCTAAATAGTCATCTCTTTCATGCGACTTGGACTTAATAATCTTCAATGTTTTTACCTACGTATAACTCAATAATTACGTTTGTAAATTCTGCTAGCAACAAGTGAAGTAACGCTATCGATATTCCAGTATACTCAGACCTTAGAAATTCGATGCCAAGTCTGCATTTTTAGAATTTCGAAAAGCGAAAGAAACAATACAGGATAAATTGGAAATAGCAAATGAAAAAGAAATCGTGTTACTATACTCACTTGGAGAACAAATTTAGGGCCACATCAAAAAAAAAATTTATCATTCACAGTTACGAAAAATTCCGCTTGACTGACATTCCCGTTTTAACTCTAGATGTTTCAAATGTCCATTAGATACTGTGTCTGGCATGTAGTAATGTATTTTAGTCCTGATAGTATTCAGGGGAGTTCGCTTTATCATAAACAATAAAAAGTTTGAAACAAGTTCTTATGAAATTTAGTTTTTCAAGTATATGTTGTTTCGATGAACAGGTAGCTAATTCAACATTAAGTTGCTTATAATTAATTTACACCTATAACTATGAACATATATTCTTTTCTTAAGCATTGAATACTTTTACAAATCTATATATAGCTTATTCAATAAGCATTGTAACACTCTTGTTGATTATATCTGTTCCCTTACGTTTTAAGATTCCCTTATGTTTGAAGATTAGTTTTTGAAGAAAATAAATCTTAAAAACCCTGTTGAAGCAGTCTAAAGAGGAAAATTCTTACCAAGCAAGAATTTCTTTAAAATACTAAACTCAAAGAGCATATCTTTACCTTTTCGGAAAAAAACAGAAAAACGTGCGATGTCCGAGAAAGAAATATAAATCATTTATGGAATTCTCCTGTATAATACTCATCTCAGTATCTTCGAATCATCTTCAGAAATATCACAGTAAGTGCTTTCTTTCATGGGATATATTGTCACTAAAGGGAGTTCGTAACAGCTGCAGCTGTTACATTGTCTATGTTTGTGTAATTTATGAGCGGTAGCAGCTATATTTGATACGGAATATTTTCGGTTTCACACTCCCTTTCGCTTTGATTTTCGATTCGCTATATTATCATATTTCACTTATTTTATGCTTTAACCGCGACGAATGGAAAATTATTCAATAATATTGCATATTTTGGAGATACAATCAATTGCGAAGAAAAATGTCCCCTTTTATACGTGTAACAAAGCATTTTGTGAAGAGTATTGCTTAAGATCATTACAACTATCGGTCAAATCCTTTGTGTGGAAAGCGGAGGAGACAAGTCTGCATTCACAAGATAGCCAGTTTTAGTTTAAATAAAATAAAAAATTACACCACTCTCTATAAATACACACACACACACACACACACACACATATATATATATATATATATATATATATATATATATATATATATATATATATATATATATATATATATATATATATATATATATATATATATATATATATATATACAGGGTGTCCATAATTAAAGTCCCACATTCAAAAGGCTGCAAAAAAAAGAACCACTGGTCAGAATGACTTCAAATTTGAACTGAATATACTGGAAGAAGGGGAAAACGATTTGGCATAGTAAAAAAAAAGTTCCAAAATGTTACAGCTCCCTTAATTGATACATTTTGGATTTCTTTTTTATAATGTCAAATCGTTTTCCCCTTCTTCCAGTATATTCAATTCAAATTTGAAGTCATTCTGACCAGTGGTTCTTTTTTTGCAGCCTTTTGAAAGTGGGACTTTAATTATTGACACCCTGTATATATATATATATATATATATATATATATATATATGTGTGTGTGTGTGTGTGTGTGTGTGTGTGTGCCGGTGTCGGACTTCACATCTTGCGTTACTTAGTGGCCGAAAACATCATTCAAGCAGTCAGAAACCGGTGGAAAAGAAGTAAAATTTTAACTTAATAGAGTTTTATCGATTGGAAGTCGAAAAACTGAGGCTCCAGTTATATCCATTCGACCAACAAACCCGAAAAACATACGTCATCTCTTTCCGAGAATCTTAAGCGAACTGCTTTGTTCTTTGTCTTTTTTAACGCTACTAAAAGAAAACTACTTAGCTCGCATCGAACATTCAAGAACTCTCTTTGCCGAGTCTGCATTATTTTCGCGCCAACAAAATGATGAGCTTGTAGGACGGTCCATGGGAAACCGAGTTGAACTCTATAAATGACGTTTTACATCATCTCCAACGATGTGCTGCAATTCTCCCTCCCGAAGTATTCTCCGAAGGCTATCAGATGCTGACATCTGTTGATGTTTTAACAAACTATAACTTATTTATGACTTAAATATCTCTATTTGTAGCATTTACTCCGAGTTTCCGAGTTTCTCTGACCCCCCCCCCCCACTTTTGAACTCCTTTAAAATATTCTATCCTTATAAGAACCTTGACATATATATATATATATATATATATATATATATATATATATATATATATATATATATATATATATAGTGATAGTGCCAGTCCCATAGGTAAGGTGGTGAGGCGACCTCCTTAGGAGCCAAATTAAAGTAAGATCGAAAATGAGACTGAAAAAAAATACGAAATTCTTAACTTAAAATATTATTGGTTTAATCTGATGTATGAGGATCTTCGTAAAATGACACAAATACAAGCGAATATTTTAACTATATTTTATAAAAGACTTTAGAATTTAGACGAGGAGAAATATTTTTTGAATGCTTAGTTCCAAACCTTGTTGTAGTTCTAAGAATTCTACAAAAAGTATCTGAAACTGTAGCAGTAGCTTAGCGCGATTTTTCTACACTGAAAATTTTAGATAATGATCTACGAACAATATCCGAAGTTTGATTGTTAAATCTTAGCAACAGCTTCTGTAGAAAAGATGGTTTTAATAAAACAATTCATCATAGAAATTTAATAGAGCCCTTTGCTGCCATAAAGGCTCTTATAATGATTTAGTAATTACATTTTTTTATTACATGACAAATCATAATAAAATTTACGGACTTTTCTTTGTTTAAGTTCTGTCATTTTTAAAATGTTATGTTAATTTTAAATAAATAAAACTTTTTAATAAACACATATTTTTAACACACCCACCTCTCCTTTATATATATATATATATGTTTGTGTGTGTGTGTGTGTGTGTGTGTGTGTGTGTGTGTGCGTGTGTGCATAACGTATATTCCTTATAGTACTTAATGTTCATTGCAAGCCATATGACTATTTTTTATTGGTGTAGTTCGTTTTTTTAAATTTATATATCTGACCTTAAATAATTCCATATACCTGATATGCACGTTTTTTCAAGTTGAAGGCTGTAAGAAGATATCCGTTTGTGGTGTTAAAGAGTAGTCCATTCTGCAGGGTTTCATAGGGTATAACTGGTATTTCAAGCATAAAAAAAGGAAATTCCGACGAGATAAGATGCTGATGATGATTTTGAATTCAATGTGAATATATATGTTAGTGATATATATATGGTATATCTTTGCATAAACGCACCTAGTCTGTAACTAGCACAAAAGTTGTTATTGTTTTCATAAATCCTACATTTCTTATATTTTATCCATTATAAGAAAGTGAAGCATTTGTATATACTTAAGCACCCGAAAGCATTTAAAAAGAGATTTTTAAATTAATGAGGCACATTGTCTGTTTGCAGGAGTGATTTAAGATAATTTCTCTAAATTATTCATTAATATATACGTGTTCAATCCTTTTTTATTGAAATATAAACTCTTCATACCAATACTTTAGTTATTTCCCTCTTAAAGTTTTTTTCCTTCTAGAAGCATATACTTTCTTTCACGACTGAGGCTTTAGATCAGCTCTTTCGGTAGTAATACATCAGTGATGCTTAAAAAATTGAAGTATTTTCTATATGCTTTCTTATCACAGATCTTCTTTGAAACCTATTATAACTTTGCAATGATAATGATAAATAATTTGGTTTCTTCCTCTTTTATCTCTTATGAAGAATACTTTACTTGATACGTTCAATATCAATGAAATAAATTTTTTAACGTTTTTCTGAGCGTTTTTGTGTAACTCCAGAGAGTCATTCAAAAACCACACATAATGAAACTCATCCTCTTTAAAACCACATCCTATAAAACTTTAATTTTCTTACCTGGAAGTTTATGATTTTTTAATATTCTCCACTGGCTTACTTTTAAATGGCTGTCCGAAAAAAAAGGACATACAAATTCTCAAAAAAAAAAAAACTTACCTCAAAATAATAGCAGTGATAGTAAACACGTGAGGAGTAAAAAAAAGGAAAATAAATTACTTACTTTAAAATCCTGTATCTCATCGCTTTATGGAATAAAAAAAAATATTTTTTTTTATTTCCTCAACTCTCTTTCGTCGCTAAAAATGTTTTTGGAAATCTTGAACTGATAAGAGTATTTCGTTTTATAACCAAGAAAGTTAAAAGGTTTTAAGTTAAGCTCTTTAGCTCCTTGGTGATAAAGTAAAGGCACAGAAACTAGAAATCTATTATCAACTACAGCCTTTAGAATGTCATTTTGGAACATGTTTTCATGAACTTTCTAACAATGGGTAGCCATACATTCTATAAGTAAATATGTTTAAGAAAAATTCAGAATGGTCGAATTTATTTCTAATGGACATGTAAAAATACATTGAGGAAAATGATACGGTAAAATGTGTGTTTTCTAAGCAATAAAAGTTTTTGAAGTTATAAAAAGGCAAGTATAATACCGTTTAAAAACAATAAAACATTTACTTAATGTCAAAAATTCCCTTTTAACAGATAAATTTTTTTAAATGCAGTTCTTTGCAAAAATACATAGTTTAATCATTTTTATCATTTCTATAAAGACAATAATAAAAAACAAGTGCCATCAAAAATAAGAATTTGTTGATTCATTTTATCAAGCGTTTAAACACTACTCTGGAATCACAGCAATACTAAATAATCAATCAAGAGTGATAAATTAAAAAATTAAAATTATTTTCTTCGTTTAATATAAAATATTTTATTGCAATTGTACTCAAACATTTTTCTTTTTGACGCTATTTTGAATAAGAATTTTGGTTAACATCCCTTGATAAATATTTTTGCACTTACTCAATAGATAAGATTTTCTGTATGTAAGCACATTTATCCTTAACAAAAGTAATTTTGGATTATATCATTCTTCACGATTCCGTTTGGATTTTCTATTTAGAATTTTAATTATCTGAATGTACTTTTATGAACAGAGATAAATTGTTAAATTAATATTATATGTAAGCCATTTTTGATTTCATCTGAAAAATTTCAAAGCATTCTATAATAAATGTAATATATTAAGATAGGAAATTATTCATATATATAGAATTTGAGAAAAAAAATGATTTTACATTTCATATTATTTATTGTTTGATATGTTTTGTATAACATTATCAAGTTCTGTCTTAAAAATAAATATAATTATTTTTTTAACCGGTATATCCGTAGGATTCCATTTAATATATTATAACTGAGGGCATGTGTTTGTCTGTTTTAACTTATTTCCTATAAGGAACTGTGATATAAAAATTACACAAATCCTTTTTTCCACACTTCAGTCTCAAATACCCCAAAATAATTTTTGTAATTTTTTTTCATATTTATCAGATTTCCCGATTTCACACTGTCCCGATTCATAGCTATGAAATTGAAATTGCGATAAAGAATTCAAATTTTCCTTAATGTAATTTCTGTTTTAGCTACTCTATAATAAATCATGGAGAAGATAAAAAAAATTATTATAAAAATAAAGCCGCAAACTAGAAGATTTAGTTACAGTATGACGTAAGTATATAAAATTATGATGATTATACTCTTTAGAAACAAACAAATTTTACAGCGGTAAAAGTTATCACACACCTTTTAATGGTTTGTAGATCATTAAATGCTGTGTGATAACTTTTACTAGGTAGGATGTAGTTCATAAGAAAACCCACATATATTTTATTAAATGATAATAAATGATTCGATCCGCAAATTACAACACCCAACGGGACATTCTTCTCAGAAATAGAGCAACAAATAGAAAACCTTACAAACAATGTCAATATAAGGTAGGCAGAAATAGGTTTATAAATGTTTCACAAGTCGAATATATCTGAATCCAATATATCCAAAAACACACATAATAGTAACTTTTAAAGCTAAACTATTCTTTTAAACTACGTAATAGCAACTTTTAAGGATAAACTATTAATTTAAACTATTGTTTTAAACTCAACGAAGTTGAAAATGAACAAGGCACATCAATTTTTTCAGAGTATTCAATTTAAATTATTGTTCCGAATTGACAACACAATTGAAACCGGAGCATAAAAAAATCGTAAATTTGCCCGGCTTAAACCATCTCAGGTATGAATGGATCCATACCTGAGTCTCATAACTTTAAACAATCTGACATTACACATTTGAAGCACGATACTCCACGCTCTGTTTACAATCTCCCAGTTAATTCCTACCACGTAATAAATAAATAATACATAATAAGAGCTTATTTAGACATTTGGCACACTAAACATGACTATCCAAATAATTACAACCAAAATAAATTAAATTTATCATCTTGAAAAATTTTTCTTAAAAAAATCCAAAAACGGCTTTTTATGAAAACTTCAAGACATTTGAGGCAAATAAAGGATTTGTCCTAAAAATCTCAAATTTTTTATATCAACTTAGTGCCACTAAATTCCCTTTTTCCGTACTAGCCATCATGGAAAATCGAAAAAACAAGTTTTTTTCGGCGCACCCTACTGAGCACCCTCTGTCCGGAGCCGACGCGCTGCCACGAGGCTATCTGGCGACCAGGCTTCAAAGATCATTATCTGAACTTCTTCTCCCCAAGTTTTGATTCAAAGAGTGATGACCCATTTTATGAGTTCAGAAAAGGGAACGGCGTGTGGAACTCTAATTACCTTGTGGTTGGAAGGGAAGTTTTCGCGCACAATTCAGCTCACAGCTTTCTTATACAAGCAACTCGTATCTTTTTTATGTCAACCTTCGTAACCAGAATATGGCGTACCACTTTTTCATGTTCTAAGATTAGATGAATAGAGTTCAAGGGTTATTGAAGATTCGGTGCCGCGATAAGAAGATAGAAAATCGTTGAAAAAAGGAAAAAAAACTGGCTTAGTAACAGGAAATAACAACATCACACTATCCAACTGCAAAGGGTCTGACTAGTACACGAAAAACGTGAAAGCGGGAGGAGGAAGAATGTAGGTCAAGCTCAGCTGTAAAAATCAGTCTCGGTTATTTTCTGTCCCGTTCGATATCCCTATTAACTTAATATGTATGATTATTTCGTTCATTTTCTTAAATTGTGAATTTACTAATGGCTGTTGAAACTCGACAATTTGCACCAAATTGTTTGAAGCTTCTGATCGAGAAGTAGAAAAGGAGTCCTTAAAAATTATGCCCCTTATTTATTAACAAGGAAATAAAATTTTTCCAATGCCACTGGCTATCATGACAGGATATAAGGTATAGCCTAATTTAATGTTCGAAAAACAATTGCAATTGATGAATATGAAAGTTACGTTTTTGGGCCAAGTGTGCATAATTTTTATGATCGAGTCATTGCGCCAATTAAGGTGAGTTTTAAAACTCACCTTAATTGGCGGAGAAAAATACATTCGCTTAAACTGGAGACATCCAGACGGATTTGTCAGAAAATTAGATTTAAATGAAATTGGACGGATATTTAAAAAAATTTTCATGGTCTAATTTAAAAATAAATCAAAATTTTAATATGAATACAGAAGTCTTTGAATATACTTTGAATATAGTCTAAGTATATTAAAAGACTTCAAGAAACGCTATAAATACATCAATGAAACTCAGGCCCCGATTTAGAAAATTCTTAACTATAGGCACAACTCGGGATGGGGGCCCCCTAACACTGATGTGGGCGTAAAATTTCCTAAATTGACACACAAAAGAAATAATCATGAATCATTGTGAAAGTATCATTTTACCAACAATTGGCTATTTGAAGCGTAGAAGCCTGTAAAATTATCAAATAACAAAAAGCAATACAACATATTAACTTCATCATTAAAACACCAATATAATGCAACCGAAAAAATATATTAATCCCTTATATACACTAAACATACATATTATGAACTATACATATGATGAACCAATCAATCAATCAAATTTGAAAGAATTTGCAGAAAAAAAATTGATATTAAAAAAGGTAAAATAAAAAAATTGGGAATGTTTTCTATTTTTCCTTTTAAATTAAAAAATTTTGGGGGTCCCTAGGCCCGGGCCTACCGGGCCTAATGGAAAATGATGGCCTGATGAAACTTGCGTCAATAGTAACCTGATTTTCGGTACATGTTGAAAGCAGATAGATAAATAATCTGCAAAACGCAAACGCTTCATATCGACGTTGATTGTTTTGTGTGCAGGCAATAGTAATTGGCGTTCATATTACATATTGACGTTCCATCTATCTTGGTATCTTCTTTCTTTTTGGTATCTACGCTCCATCTCCTTGATATCTTGGTGAAATCTTTAACCCTGTTCTTCACTAACTGTACCAAGAAGGGAAAGTTGTCCAAATACAAATTTAAAAAATGCACTTTCAAACTCATTGAACAACCCAAGTCTTTGAATTTCATTAACATGTTTTCCACGATAGATTTATAGTTGAGGTCCTTACAGTTCCCGAGGAATTTTGTGACGACTTCCTTGAAAGCTCTCCAGTCCTCTTTTTCCCTCGAAAGCCTTTTACTTTCAAATATTTCTTCTTTAAAAAGTTTCCGAATATCTGGACCTACGAAAACACCTTCCTTTATTTTTGCTTCCGACAGTCCCGTAAAATTGTTGCGTAGGTATTTAAAGCACTCTCCTTCTTTTGATAGAGCTTTAACAAATTGTTTCATCAAGCAAAGCTTGATGTCAAGTGGAGACAAAAGGACATTCCTGGGATCAACCAAACTTTCTTTTACTACATTTTTGTTTCCAGGTGTTAATGCTTTCCTTTGCTGTCACTTCTTTTTGATTCAATGATTCTTTTTATCCCGACTATCCAATTCACACAAAAAGCAAAGGTACTTGGTGTTCCCTGATCGTTGTCCAAAAGGCATGTAAAGCACTTAAGATCACCGCATATCATCCATCCATGTTCTTTATATTTCAAATGGGTGAGAATCAAAGCTAAATTCTCGTAAGATTCTTTCAGGTACACAGAATTTCCCAATGGCACTGAAGCATACTTCCTGCCATTAAGCAGAGACACTGCTTTGATGCTTCTTTTTCAGGAGTCAATAAAGAGCCTCCACTTGTTCACCTTATACTGTATATTAAAATTCTCCATCAATCCAGGGACATTGCTGCAGTAAACCAAGCCCCTATCTTGAGAAAAGTATGGAACGAAATATGTGTCTCTCTTTCTCAACCATGAGAAAGAGGTACCAGCAGCCAATAAATTAGCATAATCGACTGGTGACTACAAAAATCAAAATTTTCAATTTTTTCAATTTTCAATTTTTTGAAAAAACGGTACATCATGGAATTTTTTTACTAATTTTCCTGAAATCAGCGTCCAAAAATCTATCAGTATCAGCTACTTGTTTCTAAACACTTTTTTGGTTGCAGGCCTGTGTAATTATACAATATACCAACATGTAGTTTACAAAGCATTCTCAGATTCTTTAGAACTGAGGATTTATAAAATATTTAGATAAATAAGAGATAGGTTAGACTTCAAAGCACGATTATTTTCATTCACACATTAAAATTTCGTGCGTGAAACTATTCATGACATTTCCTTAAACGAAAATTTATGAATATCTAATCAATATACAAATTTCGTTTGAAATGTATGGTTTATGTAACAACGAATGATACTACAATTAATTAATATTTAATTAAACTTGTTTCAAACCTTCATCACTACAATATTGGATTATTCACATCTACTTCAATTCTTCTATTACACTGATGGGCTAACAATTTAAGCTTTAATCAGTATTTTTCTCCAAAGAATTCTCAGAAATGTTATTTAATGCCTCTCTATAGTTCGGTATTTAATATAGCATTTACTTTTATGTAATTACATCTATCACAGTAATTTGTCAAAGTCTACAATGAACTATAATTTTTTAATATTTTTAAATATATATTTATTATTCTAACATGATAATAATTTTTTTTTTCATAAAACCTTCCATCTATTTAGTTCAAACTTTAAACTTTATTTTTGCACTGTTCTAGAATGAGATTTAAAAGCACAATTTATAAAATTTATTACCTTTAGTGTGAATAATACATTAAAAGATTTTCTTTTCGTTAAAATATATTTTATATGAAAGTATAAATAATTAAAGAAATTTAACTAAGTAGTCTATATATAGTAATATATATATATATATATATATATATATATATATATAAATATATATATATATATATATATATATATATATATATATATATGTATGTATATACAGTGGTACCTCGCCTTACGAGTTTAATTCGTTCCATGACGGAGCTCGTAACTCGAAATACTTGTTTCTCGAATCAATTTTCCCCATTGAAATGAATGGAAAAGCCATTAATTCGTTCCGGGCTCCCCCAAAACACCACAATTTTTGTTACACGTTTTTAAATAAGAAAGATGTGCTTATAAACGACAAACATTACATAAAAACGCAATACAATAGAATGTACTGCGATAAATTTGTTTTATTAAGTATAATGTACAACATTTACCTTGGAGATCAGACTAGAAGATACTGATGGAAGAGGAGAAAAAAGGCTGAAATGAAAAATTAAATCTCATTCGATGATTTTAGACCTTTTCTCCCCACTTTCCTTACTTTCAGTTGTATTACCAGCTACTATCTAAAAAGAAGGATCTAACGAGAAATAAAGTCTCACTCGTTCTTAAAGTGAAGGAGTGAGACACGGAATCTGGACGATTGTTGCATCGTTCACTGTGGTTGTAATGTCCAGATTCTACTTTCTAAGAATTCGAAGATTGTTTTCTCAGAATCCGTAGAAGAGGGAGAGCTTGCGATCCTAGGAACAAGGTCATCCCATTCTTTAGACCCCGTGGGGAGTTCCAGTGTGGGGGAGGGAACTGAAGCTATCTCTCTTCGAGAGAGGTTAGGCGCTGTTCGGTTTCTGAGGGCGACTCAAGTTTGGGCAGAGCAACCTGCCCCGGGTGGTAATTGTTCAGTGTTAAAATCTCGGTTTAAGACTGGATAGTAGTCTCAGAATAATATGTATACAATTGTATAATCATTGTATATAAAGGTTTTAAATATTATATGCTTCTTGTGTTCTCATCTGATGATCACGTAACATGGCATTCACTGCTCAAACTGGCAGTGGGATATCTGAAGCTTGCTCGTAACCCGAATTTTAGCTCGTAACTCGAGGCAAAAAATCTAGCCAGAGAATGCTCGTATCTCGAAAAACTCGTAAATCGAGACACTCGTAAGTCGAGGTACCACTGTATATATTTTTAATAGTGATATGAATCCTCTAATTATATACATAAAAATTTTTGAATGATGATGATAAAATATGAATGAATGTTAGGTATAATATTTTTAAAGCGCTTTACTTCCTTTTAAAGAATTCATTTTTTTCATTTTTAGTTAAGTAAGATCTGATGTGTGGTTTATTTAAAATATATTTTTCTTATCAGCAAAAAACTTCATTCATAAATAAATAAATACCATTTGCACATAAAACATTTAGATGTATAGGTTTATTTAACGTGTTTGAAATATGTTTATTTTTTCTGAAGGAGCTACAAATAACTAAGGTAAATGAAAATTTAGGATTACGTGATTTAATAGTACTGGTATACCATCCAAAGTATAAAAGAGCAAAGTATATCCTCAGATCAGCGAAAATTATAATAACTTGTCTTTTTTGAACTAATAAGTTGGATTCTTTTGATAATTCCTTATAACGTCATAATGATGGAGCGTTTCAGTTGCAAATTTTAAATTTCAGGCGATATACGGGTATGTTGTGTAGATATAAGATATTTTTGCAGGGCACTCTTGGTAAGGATAATTAATCTCACTGATAATTTAAATTTGGAAACTTTAAGAAATTAACTGTAGTGACGGCGGATATCTATAACAAAAGAATATCAAAATTGGGAGTCACTATACCATATAAACAAAACCCATATGATGGCAATAATTTTATTTTTTGATGTTCTGAGAGTTAACGTATATAGTTTTTGGGTTAGCATTCTTGTATCACCTGGTGAATCAATGAACTATAGACAGTGTACGTTATATGAATTCGATATTATATCTACATTCTCATACAGTTTGCGGAGCTATGTCAAGTAAGAAAAAATATATCAATGTAAAAGGTTTTTTTAATTAAAATGTTAAGTGCAATTGATCCAGTTACGCTCAGGGTTAAATGTGGAGCTTCTATTCAGGGTGTTGTAGGAAGCACTTCTGCTTCTAAGCTTTATTTTACTCACAATCAATGTCATTCTATTTAGAAGAAGTTGTAAATTTTAGCCGAAACCTTACTGTAGTGATTACATTGAATAATTGTTTAGTTTCTACAAATCCCTTTACAACAATGGGTAAAGAAGAAAATAAACACAAGACACTGAGTTCCGCAGCTGAACGATTTGTAGGATTTCTTCACCATTACATTACACAATTAATACATTAAAAGTAACAAATTTATTTTCTTATACAAACTAAATAGAAATTCAGTAATTTTTGTAATTAAATTGGTTAGGTCTCTTTCAGAAATCACATGAAAATTATTTCCAAAGTAATGTTTTTCACTAAAATGTTTCATTGAGTGAAAATCGGGCTTTAATCATGTAAGGTCTACCTAAGAATCGATTAACAATAATCGATCATTATAGTTGCATAAATCCAAAGAAACTACGAAGTTATTCTAAATTCAGCATAGACGGTTACAATAAATACCGCGTAGCCAGGTTACGCAGCCAGTCTGGTTTGTTTGTAGTGATTAATACGAGTAGCCGTTGATGGCTATTGGCTAGATCGCTTCAAAACTTACGCGAGTCCTTGCCAATCCGGCATACGGAGGTTATTTGTGGTCATTGGAGTAGATTACCGAGCACCATCGCTGGTTTGACTTTATTGAAATTTGTGAGTATTTTGAAATATATTTCCTTGCAAAGTGTTTATACATGTCGTACCAGTATTTACGCAATATTGCTTTGAACCGCAAGTATATGTGTCAAGCGAAGAATAAAACTTTGTTGTATATCTATTAAGTGTAGTTTATACTTCATTAGAGGGAAACTTCAATATACAAGGTGTGCCCATAAAGTAACCGGACAATTTTTTATATATAAGAAAAATACTACTCACCTTCAAATAAATCTATCTCCTTCAAAATAATCGCCAAAGGAGTCTATACAAATTTTCCAACGTTTCTTCAAGTCACCGAAACACTGTTTATAGGCGTTGGAACTAACCGTTCGCAAAATACGCGTAACATTTGATTTGATATCCGAGACGTTTTCAAATCTCTTTCCTTTCATAGTCATCTTAAGCTTCGGAAAAAGGAAAAAATCAGCTTACGATAAGTCGGGAGAATATGGTGGGTGATTTATCACTGAAATTGAATGCTTAGCAAGATATTGTTGTACAGAAATTACAGCATGGAGCCTAGCATTATCGTGTTAGAGAAACCATTGCCCAGAATCAAAACAGTTCCTTCCTAACTCACCTTATCCTGCTTCTTAATCGAAAAAGCACCTCTTTGTAAAAACACTGATTAATTGTTTCATTTTCAGGAACAAATTCTTGGTGAATAAGTCGCTTGTAATCAAAAAATGCAAAATCCATGAAAGAACAGAGATGTGAAAACGTCTCGGATATTAAATCAAATGTTACGCGTATTTTGCGAACGGTTTTATGAGTATTTGAATTAATATAATATATTACTTTGGTAGAAAACGTCATGTATAGGGAAATTTCAACGCCTATAAACAGTGTTTCGATGACTTGAAGAAACGCTGAAAAGATTTGTATAGACTCCTTTTGATGGAGATAAATTTATTTGAAGGTGAGCAATATTTTTGTTATTTAAAAAAAAATGTCCGGTTACTTTGTGGTCGCACCTTGTACATATACCCTAGTTAGGGTAGAAGTCAGCCATCTCTATTAGCATTTGTTACTATTCTGAAACTTTTAGCGGACGAGCAAAACTCCACAGCTGCCCCATATCCACAATAAAGTTGAAAATGACAACTAATACACTTAATTTTAAGTAATAATTATAGTTCTACGTTATCAGAGAACAATGGGAATGGTTGTCTCTTGGGAAATTGCCTCACACTATGTCTCTGTGGAATGCTCTTCCAAAGGATCCCTAACTTTATAACGAACTGAAATTATTACCCTGAAACTAGAAACTTCATTGAATTTGATTTTGTATTTTAGGGACTATTTATTAATTTATATTATTTTCTTCAAAGCCTATAGTAGTTTATTAAATTATTGAGTCCAGATCTTGTAGAATTTCAGATTACTGCTTACTCTCTAGTTATTAGACTAAACAAAGTTATCGTTTTCTAAAGAAGTATATACATAATGCAAGTGAACCAACTCATTATGTTTTCATATTAACATAAAGCTTTGGTTCCAATGGTTATAATTCAATGGTTAAAATTATTTTATTAAAGTGGACACTATTTTAATTTCATTTAAAAAATTATCCTATGACATCGCTATCACAGCCTTTGATTGATGTAAGAATGATTTTAAACACCAAATATTCTCTATTATGGCTGTCTATTAAAGAAGGTGCTCCTACAGTTTAATAGACTTCTGTTAAAGAGAGCAAAATTCAGATAATAAAATGCAATTTCAAAGGTAAATTTCATCTTTAGAAATAATGCACAAAAGTCTGGTTCATCAAAAGCGAATTCTTGCTCAATGAAATAATTATTTAAAGACTTTTACTCAGGCATAAAAAAATAGTTTAAAACATTTGGCACAAATAAATGAAAACTAGCTTTATTTTTTTATTCATTTCTAAGCTTTTTAAAAAAACCAGGAGGATAAACATCCAGTATACCATATTTACTTATTTATTTCGTAAAAATATATTAATGCACATGAAATCGTATATTGAATGAACCCTATAAGTGTGTTTTGTTGCGGAACCACATTTCCCTTTGTTTCAACTGTTTTACAAGCCAGACATATCTTGAAACCCAACTAAATATTTTTATGAGTATTTGAATTAATGTAATATATTACTTTGGTAGAAAACGTCATGTATAGGGAAATTTCAAAAGTCAAACAAATCCCCGTTCTGTTCTTATATATTTTCTTTATTATCAGGAAGTATTATATCTCTGAGTTCCCTTTACTGAAGTAAAAGATGTATGATGCTGAAGAAAATTTGGCTATCGATATAATAATTCATACTTCTCTGCGTTTAGTATTCCTTTTTATATCATTTTCAAGATGTATTTACAGCGAGTTTAAAACCAACCAGACATAAAATTTCACTACATCTCAAAAGTTTCCCGATTGAGTAAGCAGGATTTGAAGCACAAATTCATCAAATACAAGCTTATACTCAAAAATGTCTATTTAATGACTCGTAACAAAATGACTTCAACATATATTGAAACTTTCTTTCATTTATTAGAAATAAGAAATTTTGATAGGATTATTATGATATATTATTTTCGAAAAAGCCGTATATTCATGGAATATTCCATGAGAGAAAGTAAAATAAATGAGAATTTTTTTAGAGACAGAAAGCCTTATTTCCGTGCTTTATAATAACTGTAATATAACTTCACGAAGGATTATTGAATTGTCTTATCTTTTTTAATAAATTTAATACATTTCGATGATTTATAGTATGTGTTTTCATGCGTATTTATTAATAATTTATCTTAATCCGAAGTCATTATCAAGAAACATTGTTTATGTAAAAATTTTCACAGTTTCGCTTGATGCACACCCTAAGAGGTCCTACAAATATTCAAACGAGACTCCGTATCTAAAGTTTAGAAAAAAAGTATTTTTTTGTAAATGTATGTAATCTATTAAGCTTATATTTTTATTTCCAATTCAATTTATTGATCATCAGCATCTTTTTTTGTTTTGCAATAACTTTATTTTTGTTACACTTTCAAAATTTTTTGTATATTTTCTTTTTTTTAAATTTTCTAAAAAAGTATATTTAGATTGCTACGTCTTCGGTGTTCTTAATTTTTCTTTTTGTGTATATTTCTATTTCATTCGTTCAAAGGAGGATCTTGAGTAACTAAAATTATAATATTTTTCATATGCATAAATATATACAGGGTGGTTATAATTAAAGTTGAACTTTCAAAAATCTGTAAAAAAATAACTATTTGGTAAGTGTGACCTGAAATTTGACCTGAATATACACAATGAAAGGGGAAAGGGTATGGCTTAAGAAAATTAAATAGTCGAAATTTTAGCAATAGATGGCGCTTTACACGTCATAATATGCAAAATTATAAACGTGTCATGCACATCACACTTTGCATTTGTTATAAAAACGTGGGCTACCTGCAGTATCACTCATATTACATTTGAGAAGCTCATCATGACTCTCTCAATGAAGGAACGCACACTGCTTGTGGAGCCGTTTTACAAGAACTGTGACTGTGTGGCTGCAGCTCTGAAGAAGTTCCAGACAGTAAAGGGAATGAAAAAAGGCTGTGGTCCGATGTCTGTCACCGGTCTGAAGAAAATGATTGAGAAATTCGAAGACCCAGGTTCATTTTAAGTGAAATCTGGCAGAGAAAGGAAACTATTTGCTTCGACTTCAGTAGAAGATGTGGCCACAGCATTGCAGGAAGAGACGAACAGTGGTATGGGAAACTGCAGTGCACGAGGAATTGCCCGATCGTTAGATATGTCTGCGAGTTCGGTGTATAAAATTTTACGGAACATCCTGCATTGCTATCCATTCTAAATTACTCATGTTCAGGAGTTGCTTCCTGCTGACCTGCTAGTACGTAAAACCCTTGCTCTACAATTTCTTGCTCACATGAAAGTAGACAATGAATGGCCATGGAACATTTTGTGGACAGACGAAGTCGATTTGTATGTTAATAATTGCATATTATGAGCAACGGAAAATACATTCGGACCAGTACCTCTTCATTAAGTGGTAACCGTGTGGTGCAGATTTACGACATTGTATGCAGTAGGGCCATTCTTTTTTGAGGAGATAGGTCATGCGGTTCCTGTTACCAGTACCACCAATGGTGAAAGTTTTGAGACTGTTTTGCACAACCCCGTCATTGCAGCACTTCAACAGCGTGCATGTGTGGGTAGCATAATTTTTACGCAAGACGGCGCTCCTCCACACATTGTAAATCCAGTGAAGCAGGTGCTCAACATGCATTTCGGAAATGATCGAATTATCAGTCGTCATTTTCCAACAGCCTGGCGGCCAAGATCACGTGATCTTAATCCTTGTGATTCCTGGTTGTAGGGTTGCTTAAAGAATCTTGTATTCAGTGGTCCAATTGACAACTTAGCTGAATTGAAGACACGCATTGCGCAGCACATTCACAACCTCACCACCGATACACTCCGATTTGCTGTGGAACATGCTGCTTCTCGGTTACAACTATGGCTGAAAACGGTGGACAAAATATTGAACATTTCTTGAGCAAGTCTCGCGACAATGAAAAGCCGATTTTTCCCATCCGATGTGGCAGCAACTTGTCGTGATGGATGGGCTATAAACTAAGACTGCCACAACTGCTGCAACTTAAACAATAGCCGTCGCATTGGGATTCAAATGTCACTTGCAGCCCATTTACGTTATGACGAATGAAGCGCTATCTATTGCTAACATTTTGAACTATTTTTTCTTATGCCGTACTCTTTCCTCCTACTTCGTGTATATTCAGGTCAAATTTCAGGTCATTCTAACCAATAGTTAATTTTTTACAGCTTTTTTGAAAGTTCAACTTATATATATTATTATGGTGCAAATTTGCAGATGGATTAAGTTCTTATAGTTAATGGACATTTCGATATAAATTTCGATAACTGGGAAATAAATAACTAATTAATATTTTAAAGGTAATGATGTATAATAATTGGTAAAATAATTATTTATTTAATTGCCGATAAAAGAATTTATTAATGATTATCGTCCTGAACTATGCTGCCTATTTTAAAAAGGAAGTCCTGGTAATCAAGTATATATTATACAATAAGGAAAAATATTTTTAAGACCAAAAATAAGCAAGATGAATTACAAGAAAAATCCCAAGAAAAGACCCAGAATATTTAGAGAAACTCTTATTTACTTGAACAATTTAACTAAGAAACGATTCACCTCGCCAATTCGTAGTTTTTAACCCAATAAAATTAGAAACAGAGAATGTCTCATGACAGATCCCGGAGTTTTGTAAATAACACTTTACTCTTCCAGAAAAGGAAAATTATCTGAAGTATGCTAAGAAGAAGGAATAAAACCTCACAAAATATAATATATATTTTTTCTTATTTTGGAGACGCACATTTTTAAAACTGCCCTTGTTAGGGGCATACTGATCACTTGATAATTTTGCTATACGAAATGAAAATGTGTAAAATAATTACCTTCTGAAAGTCGAAAGAAAACCATTTCAGATTATTACTGATTTAGTTATTTTCCCAGGCAGTTGTTTCGTATATTAATATCCTGCTGTCTATTTAACCAGATACATCTCAGCAAATTTCTGAACTTGATGCCTTCCAAGAAAACAATTGCATTTTATAATTCATATTGTTATAAAAAGTTTCTTACTTTGTATTAATATGTATGTACTAGGTGCGCAAGGATGGAATAAAGAATTTAGATTTTAGAAATAAATTTGAAATATACACTCTTAGACAAAAGAACGCATCAAAAAGGGGTAATGGAAATTGGACACAAATTGATAAACATACAGGTCTGGACGGAAAATTCAAAATTTTAAAGTTTGGCGGCCAATGAATGAACATGTGACGCTGCAACGCATCTTAACTGTTCAACTAGCAGGATATTAAAGAGGAGAAATTTTGATTCCATGTCCTAAATTAATTGCTTTCATTCCGTGTTCTCAGGTAGACAGTAACTATGCCTCGCATACAGATGCGCGAACAATATGCGCAAATGTTGGCATTTGAGAGAGGAATCGTAGTTGGGCTCAAAGAAGCCGGTTGGTCTAATCGGCGAATCTCTCGACATTTGGATAGGAGCGAAGCCATTACTAGACGATGTTGGCAGGAATGGGTGAACTATGGTCAACAAAGCGTCAAGAAGGAAGCGGTCGGCCTAGAGAAATGACAGAACGTGAGGACCAAGCAATCGTCAGAGCGGTACTCACAGCCCCAGATTCATCATTATTATCGATCGTCGGAGCAACTGGTTCTTCGGTGACCGCAAGGACCATTCATAGGTGGCTCAGAGAAAGGAAGCTGAGCTCACGGCACTCCTTGCACCGACTACCATTGACCTCTGTACACCGACAAGTCCGTTTGCAGTGATTTCGGCCACATTCGACTTGAAATGTCACTCACTGGAGTAGAATTGTCTTCAGTGATGAGTCCCATTTCGAATCAAGCCCCCATGTCCAGCAAATACGTGTCTCGAGACGCCCTGGACAGCGGTGGGATACCAACCTGACTGTCTTCCGCCATAGGGGCCGACAACCAGGAGTGATGGTCTGGGGTGCCATTTCATTTCATAGCATGACCCCTTTAGTTGTCATCCGCGGCACCCTTACAGCACAGCGGTACGTCGACGATATTCTACGCCCGGTTGTGTTGCCTTTCATATCACGCCATCCAGGGCTTATATTTCAGCAAGATAATGCCTGCCCGTACACGGCAAGGGTTTCTACTGCTTTTATCTTCCTGCTTGCCCAACGCTACCTTGGCCGGCTAGGTCCCGGATCTCTCTCCCATTTAGCACATCTGGAGCATTATGGGCAGGGCCCTACAACCAGCTCGGGATTTTGATGATTTAACGCGCCTATTGGACAGAATTCAACACGATATTCCACAGGAGGACATCGCCACCCCTACCAATCAATGCCAAGCCGAATAACTGCTTGCATAAGGGCCAGAGGTGGACCAACAAGTTATTGACTTTTTCACTTTGTGAAGCTCTTTCTCTTGAATAAATCATCCAATTTTTCTCAAATTGCAATCATTTTTTTTTGTACATATACATCACATCTACCGATTTTCGTCTCATAATTCCTTTGTACGTAGTTTTTTTTGTCTAAGAGGGTATATCTTGATGTTATCACGTCGTTTACCAAATTCCTCATCAGGGGCTGCCTACCGTAAGATTTATTTTTTTACTACAAAGTGTTGGTGTAAAAATCCTCGAAAAATTTCTCCTTTGTTTGATTTGAAAATCCTGAACATTTTTTGCCGTCTATATCATTGATTCCCAACCTTTCAAAACTCTCAGGTACCGTACCATTGGTTATGCTATAACGTTTTGAGGGAGGTGAAACAAAATTTATACATCTATATATTTAAGTAGCTAAGGCGCCTTTTTGGCAGTCCGTGAGGGAATACTACTGCATCAATTGACTTCATATTGGTCTTAAAGTTTAAGACTTAAACGAAAGATTGTAATCTGTAGATTTGTCAAATTTGGTTTTTGTAACCGCAATTTCTATTAATTAGCGATAATTTACAATTAAAAATTGATTTATGCGCATGCTCAGTGGCATGTTTAAATCTGTCTTTAGAAACTCATTGTTTCTGCTCATGCTCAGTGACGTTTTAATGTTAAACACGTTTGTTCCGATGGGTCTCTCTAGATCTCTCTCTGCCATTTTTATTTTTATGATAATTATGTTTGTGAAATATAAGATTAAATCTCACGGAAATTGTTTTTTCGCGCTGTTTAATTAGCAATAATTTACAATTAAAAAAATTGCTTTCTGCACATGCTTGGTGACTCTTTTAAATCTGGCTTTAGATACTCACTAAGCACGATGCCGCTTAGGCACATTAATTTGTTTCTGCGCAATTTTATGATTTTCAACATTTGGCAATGATGTGTTGAGTATAATTTTTGCATTAGTATACATTTATTTACTATCTAGCCCTCAGGTTTTGACGGGTATCAACTAGTATATGAATAACTTTACACAATGTTTTTAAGTATAAATTAAACTAAAAGAAAGGAAAAGAAATCCATAAGATTAGAGAAAGATGTTTATACGTAATTGTTATTAACAAATGGCAAATACAATTTCCCTACACTAAAATGTCTTTATCAGGAAGCTTGCTGTTGTTATGTTTATTTCTTATTAGAGCTTCTATACCAGTTTCAATAGTGCGAACCTTTAATCTGAAGTCGTTTTCCACGCTCACTACCATTGTACTTATCAATATTGAACCCTTCTGCGTACCACCTAAAATGCTCACGCTTACCACCAGTTGGGGACCACTTGTCTATATGGTTCTGAAGTATGCTAGCAAACCTCAACTTTCATCTTCAAATTGAGGATTTTAAGAGTGACGGTTCTGTCAGAATGTGCTAAGAGCAATCTCATATAAAGAAATAGAAATCTGAAATGTTGTTATTATTTATTAATACAGTTATGCGCAATCTTTTTAATAATTGATTATTGAACGTTTCCTAGAAAAGTGCTTTTAATTTATATTCCGTACCATTTTTTATATACAATACATTACTATGTATTTTTTACTCGTAAGTTTTAAAGAATTCACGTTTGATTTCTCACGCGGTTCGGGCAAAAATCCTGAACAGGCTTTCCATCAGTATTAATATAAAGAATACAAGCAAATGGTACCTTCTAATTTGGAAAGTGTAGTTTAAAATTTTCATGAAATAGTAAATATAGTTTAAGCAATATTTGGCACACAGAAATTAATTTCTGAAATGTTGCTTTTTATTTGTCAAAGTAATTTTGGACACTCTATTCAGGAATAAGCATAGGACATCGCCCATTATGGATATTTTTTATTTACAAACCACACCATGCACAAATACGTAAGCGGGTAAAAATACAAGAATTCGGGGATTTCTCATTTGGTTAATTCAAAGCAATGAACAATTATTTTGTCAACAAATTTCAAAGGAACCAAGTCAAATGGCATCTTTCTGGAATATTGTCATTATTTATTGAATTTGTTAAATGGATTTCATTCGTCTATACTCTATACTATTTAACATCCTCTATTATTTATGTTCTTAATTTATGCAAAAATGTATTATTAAAATGGCTTATTCTCTTCGTAAGCAGAGAAGAACATTTCGTTTCGAAATATATCTTGTTTAATTTTTCTTTTACCTTAAATAATTTTTATTAACATATTTTTAATATATAACATTTAAATCTATAACATATGCCTATTTGTTATTAATGAATTTGAAAATTTTTCTCTACATGTATAAGTTTTGAACTAAAAGATATCACATAGTGGATCTACTGTATTGAAAAAGACCAAAGTGTAAAAAATGTTAAAGCAATGTTTATTCATAATTTTTTTCATTCAGCAAACATTATAGTACTTTCTTTTATTTTTTAAAATTCAACATATGTCGCAAAAGTTTGTATTCAATATAATTAAACAGTGATGGTTCTGGTATATACACTGCTGGCCACCCAAATTGCAACACCAAGAAAGACAAGAGATATCACAACAAAATTTATTTTGTAGATAACATGTTCACCAAGTATCAAATGATTAAATTTATAGACTTCTGTGAAGTGTGGTTCCTGCCAAAATCAGTAGCCAGAGTAGCCGCCATTGTTGGAGATCACCGCTGCCACACGCCTCGGCATTGATTCAAATAGAATTTGGATGAGTTCTTGGGGTACAGAAGACCAAGCAGCTTCCACACGTTGCCAAAGTTGATCTGCTGTGGCAGCTGGGGATGGAATCTGGGTCAATCGAAGATCAACCATGGACCACATGTTTTCTATCGGCGAAAAATACGTAGAGCGAGGCGGCCAGGGAAGCAATTCAATCTGGCGATTGACGAAGAACCGTTGGACAATGCGTGCCACGTGTGGTCGCGCATTATCCTGTTGAAATATGGCTGTGGGCAAGCCCTGAAGGTAAGGAAGGACAACTGGCTCCAACACATCGGAGATGTAGCGCTGGGTGTTTAAAGTACCGGCAATGCGTACTAGAGGTGTGCGAGAGTGATATCCAATACCGACCCATAAAATAATACCCGGTGCAGAACAAGTGTAGCGGTGCATAACGCAGCTGTTCAGCATCCTCTCTTCACTGTGTCTCCAGACTCGAATGCGACCAGGTGTTGCAGACAGAAGCGTGACTCGTCAGTAAAGACAATTTCATTCCATTCTGCCGTCCACATCCTTCTGTCATAGCACCATTGGCGGCGGAGACGTCTGTGGTTCTGCGTCAAGGGTAGACAAAGCAATGGACGTCTTGCGGACAGACCACTCTGCTGTAAATGGCGTCGAATGGTACGCGCAGACACTGGATGATGCGTTACAGACTGCATGTGCTGTGCTATGGTTCGTGATGTGACTGAGCGATCCATCACTGCCATGCGCACAATTTGCCTGTCATCACGTGAAGTGGGGCTCTGAGGTGGATGTGATCGAACACGTCGGTCCGTCGTACCCTGCTGCATCCAACGATCACATATCCACATTACAGTTGTTTGGTTTCGTCCATCACGACTACCGATTTCCCTGAAAGATAATCCACAATCTCGGTAGGCCACTATCCTTCCTCTGTCGAACTCAGATACTTGATCGAAAGATTATCGCTGTTTTCGACGAGGCATAATTGATCGTTTTTTTTGAAAAAAAAAAAACACAAGAAAAACATAATTGCCGAACTTGAAATCGTCGAAATCTCCAAGCCTTAAATAGCGCTTTGAAGTGGCGCCACAGGCGCGCGTGATGTGCGTCTGCGCTGAAATTCTAATCATTTACATATCTCACCTCCGCTAATGCATATTGTAAATTTCATGTTATTTGCATGTTTCCTTCAGGGTGTTGCATTTGCAGTATCCAGCAGTGTACTAAGGTCAATGTGGCAAACAAATGCTTCATGTAAATTATTTCCTGTTTACAAAAAGTTTGGCAAAAAATTGGAATGTCAAGAAAAAGGTGGTGGGAAGGTTATAACAGGACGATGTAAGATGTGAAGTTTTGTGTGTCTATAGTTTAAACATTTAAGGAAATCTTAATCAACAATCGCGAAACATATATGTGAGATAAAGGATTCTGTAATGAATAAAACAAAAAGCATGTGTTAAAATTTATTTAAATTTAAAGATTGATTTAAACTTAAAGAATTTTAGGATTTATTTCAATTTAAGGAAGGTTCAAGAAAATTTATAGATATTAATAGATATCTATATTTTTCCTTAGAAAATTCATACATGGGAATAGAGGATTTGTTAAAGTAGGTGTCTACATCAAATTGTTTTTCTGTACTTAAATGAATATTCCATTAGCAGTAATTTTGTATTCAAATAACTGTTTAAAAATGCTGGGCTTAAACAATTATGTCTTGATCCATGTGATTCTTAAAGTTCAGTGTCGAAGTGTCGAAAGAGGATATAAACTGAAGCAAACAATAAATTTTAGGTTTAGATATAAAACAATGAAATTCCAGCAGTCTCAGTGGTTATTTTAATAACCGAACTGGGCAGATTTCATTTTCAACGAAAGTAAATAATTATGCCGTAATCTCTCTATATAATAAGCTACAAGTATTTTCTAACGAAGTTTTAAATGAAACGAAATTTTCTACATGGCTTTGAACTTGAATGACACTTTAGTAGAAAATCCTCCTCATATCATAAAACAAATTCGAAATAACTAAGTTTCCTGGGTGTAAAATCATTTGATGTACCTCGACACGGATTGCAGTTCCTGAAAGGTGTTTCAGATGGAATCTGCTCATGTATACAAATATGGATTTAGTTTTCTCTATTAACATAATTAGTTTCAAATGTAAGCAATTTAAAAAGGAATTACATATTTTTGTAAGTTTAAGAATGCTTTTGGAAACTATGAGGCATCTGAATCTTTTCAAATTATCATGTTTTAATTAATTCTCCCTTATAATGTAAAATTTAGTTTCTTAAAATAAAACTTACCCTTGACATATTTCTCTACATTTAAGCTCGTAAAGAAATGTAGATATACACTTTATCAGATATTTTAAGTTGGATATTTATTATTTTATCCATTTTGAATTTGAATGGCACTTTAAATTACCCTATTTAAGCTAATGAGACTCATTATCTTAAATGAGGAATTAATATCATTGAATAAATAATGTTTTTTCGCGATAATAACCATTAACTTTTTTATAATTTTTCTTTATTTTAAAAATGGAAGTATTTTACAATTAAGTTTAATACCTTATAAACTGTTATATATTATATATATATATATATATATATATATAAGGAAGTTTTTATGCAGAAAGATGAAATTTCGTTATATTCGAAGATACAACTTTAGTTACGTTAGATTTCACATCAGTTTTAAATTAAAAGAGAATAAATAAAAAATGTACAGTTTATTAGAGAATTGGACTTCATAAATAAAACAAAATCATATATCGCGTAGCGGGAAAGAAAAAATTTAAATTTCAAGCATTTACGTGAAATAACCAAACGTCAAGATGTTGAAATCATTTTCTTTTCAGTATCGTCGATGAGCAGTAAGTGAAGTGCATATCATTGAGTATCATCTCATGCATGTTAAAGGAACCCAAATGAAGTGTAAAATGTAGAGACCAAAACGACATCAAGATGTACTCTAAATTGGTTATTCTTTTCATAAATTTAAATTTCAGTAGATTTTTTTTTCTTTCAGTAAATCGCTGCAGATATCGTACATCTTTCGCATTTGTTTTTATCATGCAAATCCTTTTAAAAGTATAATACCAAGTAAATGACACGGAATATATTTAAATGTTTTATGTCACATCAAGCTTTCATACAAATATATCTTAAATCTGTTTCAACGTAGCGATAGTATTATGTTATTTCTCAGATTTTAGAGTTAATTTATCCTTCAATATCTTAAAGAAGTCATGTACGATATATAAACATATAACACTTTCTTTAAAAAAATTTAAATGTTCTTCCATATCGGTATATATGTTTCATCTATCCTTTCATTTAAAGATTGAGATTCATTGCTAAATGTTTAGTAGCGTTTTCTATTGAAAAATCAGTGGAGAAAAAATAGCATGAAGGAACCTAAGATGAAAAATTGTGGTAAATAAAATATGTGATTATGGAATGAAAAAGTATGCTAAGTTGGGAAAACATTGAAAAGAAATGACAATAATACAATATTTGACAGCATCTAATTTAAATCTTGTAGCATCCATAGATTGTGTGATTTGATACATTTATATCCTGATTTTAAATACTGATCTGCTCTAACAAATGCAGTCTAAAACTTGTCTTGTCGCCACATTGTACTTTCATTTACAAATATCCTATTTTGATAATGTATGGTTTCCAATACAAAGTCATAAATACATTAATAAATTACGTTTCGGAACTTTTTATGGGAAACTTTGGTATTGTTTCTTCCGTTGTCGGTAGATTTCTGATTTTTCTCTTAACTGTGAAAATTAAGGCTGCTGTGTACAAACCCCACTGGACTTGCTCACGTCAATGTTAACCTATGAAGATAATCTGTCTGTTCACAAATCACTGTTTAACTTCTCAAAATACAAGTGAATGTTTGTGAACCTCATTGAAATCACCAATAACCTGACTTCGGATTAAAACAAGCAATCAACATTTAATCGACGAAAGACATTATTTACAGATTAACAATACATGGTTAGGCAGCTTAAAGGAGCAGTTAGGCAGCTTATACTCCTTGTAGCTCTAAAACCTACAATAAATAGAATATGAAAAAACCAACTGTTGCCAAAGCAAAAGAACAATTTACACTGCTGCCAGTTTTACAAAATACTGCAGTAAAATAAATAATTACAAGACAAAATAAGGTTATATACCATATTTTCTGATGAATCATATAAACTTGACAATTCTATGTATTAATAAATACTTTTTTAAAATTTTTTGATGAATTATCCCATCAACTTGAAAGGAAATGATGAAATGCATAATAAAGAGAGCAATTATAAAAAATTATAGCAATTAAGCAATTATAGAAAATATCGCAAATAGCATGTGTGCATAAATAAAAATTATCCCATTGTAATGAAAATGTAATATCCTTGGTTCACTGTTACGTTAATAGATGGCGCCTGTAGCGCAGTTAGTTTTGGCTCCAGACGCTACTCGTATTTTTACGTAATGGATTTTAAAATATGGAATAAAGATGGCTAAAAGTATTAAAATAATGCATTGTCATCGTGTTCTGAGAGATTCTAAAAGTTTCAAATGTCTAGCTAGTCGGGAAGTTAGTTAAAAATCGATTGCAAGATTTGTACCAGACAAACACACACACAAACACACAAACAAGAAAGCAAGTTAATAAAAAAAGGTAAAAATAGGAAATTACAGTGACATGGAGTTCAACATTCAGAATAGACATATGATGCTCATTAGTATCAGGCAAGATGCGAGAAATCACGTAAAACTGTCTACTATTTACATCTACATAAATAGTGATAATCAAATATAAATGGTATTGTCAGATAACCTGAACTTTACTGAACCTTGCAACAGGATTCGTTTCATCAATTTCGTCTCCCTAAGGAATTTATGAGCGTTTAAAACACACTATACCAGATTTCCCTCCCCCCCCCGAATAATTTGAATTTTAAAATATTATTTACCTTTAAAAAATGAAAAATGTTCCAGGGTGTAAAGTTTTTTTATTTCTATTGCAGAGCACAATTAAAGAAAATCTTTAAATCCAAGTCGGCAATCCTTGTAAAAATTTTCTCCATAGGTCAATATCGAGGTGAGAGAATCCGATAGGGTTAGTACACAATAACCTTAGGGATAATAGTTTCTTTATACAAATATAGGCAAAAACTTTGGACACACAAGGAGTCGTGTAGAAAGAGCCAAATTTAGTTAAAAAACAGTTCAAAGCATACTGGATAGCATTGTTATCCTCTTTTGTTCATAAAATTGCAGTAGAACTCTGTCAACGAAGAAAGCTGTTCTAAAATCGAAATAATGTGAGCACTTACTTTTAAGATTTCAAAAATTTTACTTTTAAGGTTTTAAAAATATTATTTCGTCAGCAAATTATAAGGTATTCGATATTGTGCGCATAATTTCATCAATGTGCTTAACATTGTGAGAGCTGCTAATATTTTAGGAGAAGCATTGGTTTTAGAGTTAGTGTTGGAAGATCTCCTAAAAGATATTATTTGGGATAATTTTGTCCATTTCTTTTTGAAGAATTATGAAACTAAAATTGGAGACGTTTCCAGACTCATGTCTATGAGTTTTATGAAATAATCTAAACATTTTAAACATCATAATGTTTTAAGAGAGATATCGATAACAAATGCACGTTAAATCTAATTTTTACAAGAACATGAAGAAGCTATTTATAGAAGAATTACCCAGTAACAACTGAGAACAGCAAAATGAGGAAATATATCTAAGTATGGAATGCTTAGTTAATAAAACAAAATGCTGAAAATTGAAAATTATTTTACTAGGAACTGCACATCTAATACAAATATTAAAAGAGGAACAAACTGTTTCATACGCAGTACTGACAAGGAAGTCGTACAGATAAATAAAATTATAAAATAGATATTTCGATGTGGCTATTAATGGTAGCTTGTTTTCGATTAACATGTATAGGCTTAAGTGGACATATTAAACTCAGATACGAAGGTCAAAGCTTTCTTGAAATCTATAAGCCTAAGTAACTTCGAGAGTGAAATTCAAAGTTTTACAGAATTCTTAGTGTCTCATCGTGGGTTTTCCAGAATTTCATGCCCATAAATAAGTGCTTTTGAGAATTCCTAGAATGTTCATTAGGTTTTTTCTATAATTTTATTCATTGGTGTGGGTTTTGAAGAATTTTTTCGAAATATGGCGACTTTGCTGGATTTTTGTAGAAAATGTGAGATTTTCAGCCTTCCAAATCTGAGTTTTTCAGAATTCCAAATGTGTTAATGGGAGTTTTCTAGTGTTAAGTGAACGTATATGGCAAGTTTATGGAACTTGAAGTTAAAAAAACTGTACCCTAAAAGGAAAAGATTTCCTAGAAATTTGCATGCGTAGTTTGTGGTGATAAAGCAATCAAAACTCGGAGGTTTGAGACAGGACTGTGAATTTACAAACTCATGTACATTTGCTGCATTTTAATGTGGATACAAAGAAGCTCTATTTTATAATTTTATAGCATACAAACAACATATTATAATAAAATTAGAAAAAATAGATGTCGGTTTTTCAGGGAAAAATTAGACCATTATATTTTATGTTATAAATTCATTAAAAAAAATCTATATTTCTACGGAATTTTCCTAAATAATATTCCTTATTTTGTAATTGAAGCATATATCATCCCCTTTTTTTCAAAAAGAGTCATAAAAGAACGTTCATTTATTAGGCAATTCTAGCACATGATTTGAATAAGAAGTGAACAAAATTTTGCATGTTGAGTGAGAGTTTAACAAAAAAGCTGAACAAAGAGTTACACCTGATCTTTGATACTTTCTTTTAAAGACTATAATCATTTCCTCCTTCGTTTGAAAGGTGTTCACCCAATGTCACTAATGATGCACTTTTCCGTATTCAAGTCTGTACATCAAAGGGTACAAAATGAAGGGAAAAAAGGGAAAGTACCTTTGAAGTAAAACTTTTAGAAAAAGAAATTTTAATTATAGTTGGAAGACGAAGCAGATTATGATTATTAAGTAAAGTTCTTTTTATAACAGTCTTAATGCTTGTTATGCGACAAAAAATGAGATTGCCTTTTTTTTAAAAATTAATTACTCCAAAATTATGCAGAAAATTTTCAATTAAAACAGTTTTTAAAAAATATATATATATGCATGTTTTGTGCGTTACATAATATGGGAAAATATAATGAAAGTATGTATTTTTAGGATGGTCATGGTCATTTTATTTTACGTAAATACCCCAACATATCTATTGAATGTTGAATATAAACGAAAAGTACGGGAATAATGTTTCTTTTCTATCAAATAATGAAAGTTGTAGAGATGAAGAAGGATTTTTGCTTTATCGGGCCTAAGCATTTGCTATATATTGCATATGCATATGTTATATTATAGAATGTGCATATGTGATATTATAGTTTAGACCTTTGTTTATATCTGTATGCACATAATATTTTATATTAACCCTTTTAAGTTTTATTCCATATAAATGTATGGCAGGGAGAAAGTAATATTAAAACTTTTCAGAAGTTGTTTAAACATTTTGTTACTTTTTGAAAAAAAAATAAAGAAAGAAACTGGCAGATGCAATCTAAATAAGTAGCAAATAATACAATACATTGACTCTTTTGTCGTGAGCTGGGTTGACTTACAGTTGAATTTCAAGTGAATGCTTAGGTGAACTGATATTTTGGAATCGTTTTTCCTTATTTGTAAAGTCGAGAAAACCATGCACAAAAACTCATTGTTTGGATTAACTTAATTTTTGATTAATGATTAAAATGGTTATAAATAACCCATGACAATATATAATGGATACGCATCAGGTTTCTTATTAAGTTTATTTTTATGACGAAACACAATATTATTATGAGGCAAAAAAAATTGTTTTACAGCCAATTAAAATGAACACATCTGGGCAATTTTTTCGACAAATTGTACATGGATTACATGTGTAGTTTAGACAGTGTTTTAGGTCCCGTAATGCTGGCTTTAGTGTTATTCTAACACTTTTGCCTATTTTAGTCACCTGGATTTGCGTAAAATGAGAAATATTTACTCAGACTTTGAGTTCATTTGAATAACATCTTAAAAAGTTTTAAAGAAAAGGAAAAAATATAAAAAATAGCATAGAGTCTTTATGTAATTGTGACAAGAAAAGCATATAATTGATCTATTTTATAATATAATCAAATCAGGGGATTTCCTAGAAGAGAAAGTATGAATTAAAGTTTTCACTGGGTTTATGTTCTCGAGTTAACATAATTTTGAATTTTATTCCTTATGTTCAGTGTATTTTTTTTACTTTCGCTATCAAAAACCTTATCAGTATAGAAAATTCTCTAAAATACACGAAGTAATTTAAAGCAGAACAATGCGTTTTGATTAATACCTAGTTTTAAACAATCATTTTCTGAATATTTTACGTAGTAACATTTGAAGATGATCTGCGAAATAGCAAAGTAGTTAAGCTTTTAAAATATCTATAAAGTCATTCCAAATACAGATATTCTACGCTGAACCGAAATCTATTTCTGCAGTGATATTTCATTCAGGAAGCGGATCCCATTCCTGATCCGGCCATAGTCCGAATTTTATTAGGAAAAAATCTGAATGAAAAGTACGGAGGAACAAAATGGAATTGTTTAAAATATAATTATAGTTTGAAAATATGATAAATCATAATCAAATATAGTTTTATTCTGTTAGTGGTATAATTAAAAATTATCTTCAAAAAAGGAATCCGAAAGATTTAAAGGAGTTTTGGTGATGTTATGGTTCACTGCATCTTTCCTTTAACCTTGAAACTATCTGAAAGAAGTTGTCCAAAACCTGGTGATTATTCCTATGTGAAAGAGATACTATTGAAATTTTCTCATATCGCTTAACTGATCGCTTTCTGTATTTTAAATATACGATCTTTCATAAAAATATTACGTGAAACATAATCATTTAAAAGTGATAACTAAAAATCGATAACCAATGAACTCAGACAACGTCAACTGCATAATTAAAATGGTATCCTATGCATGGCGACAAAAGCGCTTGAGAGAATACAAGCATAAAAGGGGAATTTCTTTACATTTGCATTTGTCACTTGGGCTTTCTAAGTCAATCCAACCCACAATTCCTTTTAGAATTCCGTTGTTTAAAAGCATGGAACCTTGCATCCCATCAGATTATCGTGCTCTCAAAAAATTTGTAAATTATTAATAACTTTTGCCTTAAATCGAAATTTTAACGTTATTTTTCTTCACAGAATTATAATCCATTAAATATAGTTAATAAAATTTTATGTATATATTTTGATTCTTTATTTGACTTTTACAGATAATAACTTAATCTATTCAGTAGCCTATTCACTACACCAATTCGTGTAAGACTAAGAAACAATGCAATTCGCAAATGATTTTCATCATGATGAATATATGTGTGAATGAACAATATATGTGTGTATGACATTTTAAGAATTGATATTGAAAAGAGCGCAATTTTCTTCTTGTAAACATAATAGTCTTTATTTTAATCTATTTTTCTATTTTTCTGAAATATACATTGTTATGAAAGGAATTAATATCAAAGGAATCAATTTCTGTTTTTTTTTTCCATCAAAGCTTATAAATTGAATTTACCAATGTATGTAAGATAAACGAAAAGTTCCGCTTATCTATTGTATTTTTCATTTGCAGTGTGACCATACTTCTCTTAATTTCAAAGAATGGATACTTGATGTTTGAGGACATAGACAAGACATTTTCCTGTACCCATTTGTTGATTTTCCTTTTAATAAATATGTATATAATTTGAAAAGAAATATTAAAACTCAGTATGATTTAAGTTAAATTTTTAATACATTTTCTAATACATTACAAATAAAAATAAATAAATAAAATACTAGGAAATTAAAGGACGTTCCACTGAAAAAATATAAGTTGACCTTTATGAGACAATGTGTGTAAACAGTTTGGCACTATTTAGAACATACAGTTGTGTGAATGAACTTACGACAATTTACTTCTAAATGGGTGGCATTCATCACGAATATAATACACAGCATTGTATTTGAGATAATGAAGAATGATTTGTTATTATACCAATCAAAGAAATATTTTACTATCTATCAACAGCAGAAAAATTTCAAACTTATCGACAGCTATTGTAAAAAAAAAAATTATATAAGGGTTTATAAATGCGTCTGTGAAATAAGGTAACATAAAGTATGACACAAAAGCTTACTTATTATATATGACCGCATAAATATCGTCACTCAGATAAGTTCTAAAAAATTAGATTCCACCCTCTTAGCCGATTCGGATATTAAGGCAATAAATTCTGAGTAAACTGAATCAATGAATGTCGCACCCTGGAGCAAAATATTATCACTCTTGGAAAAGTCTCTCTTCCTTGAGAAAGATATAATTTTTTCGCGGTTTCACGGAGTTTAATTTTTTTTCTACAGCAAAGGATTTAATTTGCGCAGCGGAAGAAATAATTTCTTTTAAATGCGTATGAATAGGAATTGAATTATTAAAAAAGAGTTTTGATTTAGGAGGTGCTGAACTTTCTCTAATTATTTCATCTTAGACTCGTTTTTTGTATTATGAAATTAATTATCTCTCCAAGTTTTTTTAAATCTGTAAAAGGAAGTTAACTGTAAATATATATATTTAAAATTTAAAAATATAACCAAAGGAATTTTTTTAATTTTTATCATAGTTATAATATGATTATAAACCCTTCCCCGAAATAACTTAAAGAGGTTTTTAAATATATTTTTAAAAATCAAATGATTTAATGTGCTCTGTGGAATGTATAATTTATTTTAAATGCATTTGAATAGGAATGGAATTATTAAAAAATATTTATGATTTAGGAGGTACTGAACTTTCTCTAATTATTTAATCTTAGACTCGTTTTTTTCATTATGAAATTAATTATCTCTCCAAGTCTTGTGACACCTGTAAATGGAAGTTAATTGTATATATATATATATATATATATATATATATATATATAGATATATATATATATATAATTTAAAAATATAACGAAACGAATTATTAAATTTTAATCAGAATTATAATGTGATTTTAAACGTAATCCTTCCCCACAATAACTTAAAGAAGTTTTAAAATATATTTTCTAAAGCAGAGAATTTAATCTGCCCTGCGGAAGATATAATTTCTTTTACATGAATTTCAGGAGGAATAGAATTATTAAAAAAGATTATTTATGATTTAGGAGATGCTGAACTTTCTCTAATTTTTTCAACTTAGGCTCATTTTTTGAGGTATAAAAGTAAAAATACCTTTTGTAACAACTTTTTGTAAAGGAGTTATTTATAAATAAATGTTAAAAACTAAAAAAAAAAATCCTACCAAAGAATTTTTTTGTATTTATTTATAATGTGGAGTTAGAATAAACATAATCATTGTCAAACACAATTTATAAAGTTTAAAAATATATTTTCTAAATCAAAGGATGTAATAATGTAAAAGGGTGAATTTCGTTTGTTCCGCGGTTTAAACAATTTCTTTTAAATGTGTATGAATTGGAAAAGAATTATGATTTATGAGGTTCTGATCTTTCGCTAATTATTTCATCTTAGACTCATTTTTTGCATTATGAAAGTACTAATTTCTTAAGTTTTGTAAAACCTGTAGAAAGAAGTTAACTAAAATTATGTAGTAATAATTTAAAAAATATATAACCAAAGGAACTTTTGAATTTTAAGTATAACTACAATAAACATTTTGAAAAACAAAATCTTTACCCATAACGTTAAAAAAAATTAAAATGTATACATGCTATTTGATACCATTTAATAATATGATAAATAATTTTCTAAGAAAAACAGAGAAATATGTTTTTTCTTACAATGTAAGAAATCCCATTTTCAAAAACTTTATTTCTTATCAATGCTCTTCATCTCATGGTTGTAGTTTCTCTTTGTGACTATAAGGTTTATCAAACAAAATGTGAGATGTTATAAATGATTTATAAAAATTTCAGATTTTGAACGATGTAACCTTTTATAGAAATAAAAGTTTAACAGTAATATATCTTTTTAAATTAATTGTCAACATATAACTTAAATAAAATGTGCAAGTGCAAATAAGCTGAATAGTGAAGTATTCGTATATCCTGAGCTTAAAACTAGAGACGAGAGAAAAATTTTATTTAGCAGAAAGTCACTACACCTACAGATTTATAATTTCGAAGAATTGCTTGAAATCCATCCTTTTAGAAAATTACTTGTTTCATGATACTCAGCTGTACGGTTATGTCTTGTAAAACCCTCACTATTTTGTTTTCAAATTGTTTGAAACATGATTAAAGAAAAATTCAGGATTCAGAAAAATTCAGATGGCTAGTCGTTGAAAAATATGTTTATTCGTTCTTTTCTTGAAAATGTTTCACAGCACCGTGGATTTCAACAACCTTATAAGTAATTTTAATAAATATTTTGTAATTGATTTTTAAAATAAAAATTAATTTATTACTTTTTTGTTGTTTCATTGTTAATAATATAGTGAAAAAACTAACATTGTCATTCCTGAAAACACTATCATTGTAAGGGGGGAAAATTTCTGCATATGTTAAAATGCATAAGAATATACAATACTGCATTCATACAAATGCTTAAATATGACCTTTATTAATCAAATCGTCATAAACATATTAAGGAAAGATACTTACACAATAAGTAAACAAAAACAATGCACAATTAGTTTAATAACAAAATAGAAGTTTTAAGGACAAAAGAAAAATATTTAGTAATCGGATTAAATAGTCGAATAACTAAGAAACTTTTCCTATTAGTTTTTCCCAGTTTTTATTCCTTATTTGTGACAAAAGGTAATATTTTCTCAGAGAGTTATTAGAAAGTTAAACAAACTGACTAAAAACAAAGAACTTTTATAATTGCTAGGATAACCGGGTTAAGGGGAAAAAAAAGTTCATAGGAAAAAAATTATATTCAATACAACGGAATCAAACTGCTTCTCATAAAACAATATGGATTAAATATATCTTTTAAATAATTGTTAAGTAACATAGTATATAAATAAGATAGAATTCCATTTTTAAAACCCAAGTGATATTGATTGTTTTCGTATCACCGATAGTAGGCTTAAAATTTTCGTTGAAAGCTGTTCCATTCATAAAGAAGGTATTTGCTTTGTAATTTCATAGGCAGCATCTCATGGTTGGCAGCATGGCTTTTATAGAACCAAATAACGTTTAGTATAGTTTTAGACTTCTCAGGGGTCCCAACAGTTGGTAATCTATTCTACTTTACATGGCTCCTAAGACCTAAATTATTAGATCGAACAGGCGTACCCTCTGCTGCGTATTCAGAATTATTGCGTATCGTCTAGTCTGCAGGTTTATTCACGCCGAATATCATTACGGTTGGGTTGATTTATTGATTTATGATTATAGTATAGATCAAAAGAAATTTTTATGTGCTTGCCTTTCTCAGCATTTAGTTCCTACCGCATTGAAACCACCGCATTGATTGTTTATTTTCTGACGATTCCCGCTGTATATGCCGACGTCCATCTATCCAATAGAGCATAAAACCTGATTGATCGGAAAAAAGGCACCTGTCTCCACTCATTAACCAGCCGTCTGCTGCGGATCCCCCTACGCAGCGTTTGGTACCACCTTGGTTCATCTGGACGGTCAGTTGGTAGACGGTTTCACTTGTATTCTCCCAAACGCATCTCCTCAGCCATCGCTCACCTCTGTCATCTATGGTCCGCAGTACACCACACGTGCCACGTCGCTGATTTTGGATAGTGTCATTTTACCACGCACGGTACACTTTTACCATGGCGGCACACGAGCAGTTCACAAAATTTGCCGTTTCAGAAATGCTTCCACCATTGGCCCAGAAGTCAATGATCATGCCCTTTTAGACGTCAGATAAATAGTTCCATTTCTGCATATCTCCAACGATTGCAATGTTTTCGGCTTCCTTCCGACGACATCCTTTATATACTCTCCACTGCTAGTGCTTCCATGTGACTTCTGCGATTGTATATTTCGCGTCGACCTGGAAAGTAGACGTCTCATTAATTTGACGGCACTATATACACTGCCTTTCAAAAGTAAAGGTACAACATGTTTATTATGTCTAATTTAGTAATGAATGGACAGAGAAGCAAGAAATTTGGACGAAATGTGCACTGAACAGTTTTATGCTAAATGCGACAAAGAAATTTACACAATGTACATAATTTACATCAGTTACAGCGAAAAAGCAGTCTTGGCAGAAAACTCCATTATTGGAGAAAACAGTACATCACAGTTTTATGCGAAAAAATGTCATGGAAACATAAAAAAAGGTTTCTAATAAGGAATCGCTCACTCCTAGCTGTAATGCATTGTCGACGCCGACTTTCCATGCTGCCAATTAAGTTGTCGGACACCGAAATGGAAATCGAGGACCAGACACGGAGTAAACCTAGTTCCAGCTCATACAACGACATTGGAGGAGGACTTAAAGCAGAAACGTGTCTACAAAGATAGTCCCAAACATGATTTATCAGATTCAGGTTTGGAGATCAAGCTAGCCATTCAATTCGCTCCAAACCGCGACCCTCAAGGTAATCCTCTACAAGCACAGCTCGGGGAGGTCTTGCATTATCATCCATAAGAAGGAATTCGTTGCTAATAGCAGCGGCATATGAGCGGACACATTGACCAAGGATCGCGTCCAGATATCTTACACCAGTCAGAGTTCTTCTATGGAACACATGCAGGTTAGTGTGACCATCGAGGAAGATTCCTGCCCAAACCATGATTCCACCACCCCTGTAACTGTGCGTCTTTCAGCAATGTTGGATTGTCTATATCTGGTGCCTTGTTCCGTCCAGATCAGCAGCCGCCCTGAATCGCTGTCTAATGCGAACCTGGACTCATCTGTCAAGAGTACAGAAACCCATTCATTGCTGTCTGGTCCAGGAAATGTGTTTTCTTGCCAATCATAAACGGGCACTTCTCTGTCGTCGGTTAAGTGGGACACGTACAACTGATCGTCTTGCACAGAGACCACAAATATGAAGGTGTCTTCGCACCGTAGTAGCGGATATTCTTGTCCCTGAGATGATAAAATGATCTGACACAAGCTGAGGCACTGTAATGCTTCTCCTTCTTTGGGCCGAAAGACTTGGAAAACAGTCTCCCGCTGGTGCAAAATCTTCTTATGTAAACTTATTCCACAGTCATTGGACCATACTTCGAGATACATTGAGACGTCTAGCAACATCAGCTTGTGACAATCCCATTTCAATCCCTCCGATCACCCACCACCTTAATGAATCGGGTAAACGACTTCTCCGAGACATTGGTAGACTCTCCTGGGTACTGTCAACGAAATTGCCAACAAAAATTGAAAATAAACAATCATGCACAATACTTACACACAAAGTCAGGGAAGTTTGATTTTTCCATATTTTCTCTTACTCTTATATAAGTGACAATTCTTTAAAATGAAAGTATTGACCAAGGTTTTTTTGCATAAATTCTCTTAAAGTTCGATACTATCATTCATATAAACTATGAATTTTATTGTAACTGCCTTTATTTTAATGGTGAGCTTCGAAAAAAATGTTGTACCTTAACTTTTGGAGGACAGTGTATTATGTTTTGGGTATACATCACAAATAGTCTTGTAAGCAGAAAAGTCCTTATTAATCTGTTTATTATCAAAGTTTTAAAATTCAGTTTATTTGTCTCTTTCTCTCTATGTAGTTATTGAACAGCGTAATTTTATATACAGTTATCGACAATGTTCTTGGGGAAATTTTAAAAATAACATTTTGTTTGCTAAGAGGAACGTTCTTTATTTTACATTCATTACCGTTTTACTTGTAATAACTTTTAAATCTTAGAATTTTGCTCGGTATTTCTTGTTAAGAGATAAATATCGAACCGTTTGTCAAGAAATAAAATTACAGAGTAAAAATAATGTACAAATTGTATAAAAAATCTGAAAGTTATGTTAAAACAAATATACAATGCCTGTTTTAAAAATTAAAATTCTTCTTCTTGTGTTCTCATTATTTAATGATTAAAAACTGCCTAGTTAGGATTAAAATTTTTTAATATATTATGTATATTCACGTTTCGTTATAATAACAGAATAAATTTCGCTGATTTGTTATAGTAAAAATATTTTGTTAGTTTAACAGAAATTTAACCTGGATGAAAGTGTTTTCAATTGCCGTTTTGATTTTAAATATGAATTTACTGCAAAAATCTCAATAAAGATTGCATTATCTTGCAGCAAAATGTTACTGGATTAAGAAATAAAGCTAATGGAATTTTAAAAATAGGTTATTACAATAAATTATATAGAATAGTTTAAAGGAGAATACTAAAATTTTAAAGCAAATATTATATACAGAGGCTGCTCGCACATTCTTTAGACGATTTTGGTAAGCGGTAATAAAAAATCGTTTGCTGTAAAACAAATAATTGCAATTGTACTATGTTTTTAAAAGTCGAAATTATCGTCTGCGGCTTGAAAGTTTTGTTTTTATTCAAAATGGCGTTTTTAACAAAGCAGTGGTTCGAAGGCTACATTTATGCTCTTTCCGAAGAGAAATATGCATACTCCGTTATCCAAAAACGATGTGAGAGTCATGATTTTGTGATATCTAAAGCGTCGATAGGTAATATCGTCAACAAGAGAGGAAAAAAAAACGTCAAATTGGAGCCTCAAGTGGGACAAAATTCCAAACAAGTATCCAAGGAAAAAACGGACATCTTCGACTATTGCAAAGGTACGTTGGTTAATGTTAAAAGAAAATCCCCCTAGTCAAAGGACAGTTGCAAAATCATTAAAATGCTCTGTGTCCACTGTAAACAAAATGATAAACGTTGATTTAAATCTTAAGAAAGCGAAAAAACGCAATGTGATTGTCTTCTTCCAAATCATATCGCTGAACGCAGGACACGCTTAAGAATTCTATATGAGAAACACTTATCCAAAAAAAAATGGAAAACAATTGTCACAATAGATGAATCATGGGTGTATTTAAATGATTGCAACAAAAAAAGAGCCATTTATTATCATAAAAGGGGAGAAAAAAAATTTAAGTACATGGTTCAAAGAACCGAAAGAAAGGTTTTCTAAGGGATTCATGATTGTTGCTGGTTTTTCTTATAATGGCAAGTTAAAAATAAAGAAAGTGGAAAAAAATGTCAAGATTAACTCCAAATACAATCAGAAACATATTTTATCACCAATTTTTCTGAATGAAATACCATCGTTTTACCCACAGTGCCATCAATCTGTGAGACTCCATCAGGACAAAGCTAGCAGTCACACATCAAAATCCACTGTAAATTTCCTAAAAGAAATGGAACAAAAAACTGGTATCAAGGCCATACCCTTCACTGATATCCCTACTAAATCTCCCGATGTATCACCTATGGATTTTTGTGCTTTCGGACTTTTAAAATCTGCATTATCCAAACGTCCCAAAACCCTTACAGGACTCTGGTAGGCTGTTCAGGAGGAATGGGATAGAATACCTCTTCTGACACTTCAAAAGGCATTATTATCCTGGAAATTGCGGTATCGAAAGATAGTTCAGAATAAGGGATGCCAAATAGAACATTTAAAACACAAGAAATTTATGTAATTTATTTTGTGAATATTATATACATCGTCTAAAAAATGTGTGAACAGCCTCTGTATCTCCGTTGTACCTAGCAAACTTGAACTATGGTTCTGCCCTAGTTATGCGCTTCTTAGGCATATACAGCCGGGAAGTATGCTGAAGAGAATATAATTCTTCAAATCTTTACTTGAGACAAAATGCAGTAATCTAGTCTACTGTGTAAAGAAGATATCCGGTAGACATTGCTATACAAAATTTAAAATGATTGGAATTTTTTTTTTAAATGCACGGAACCACTAATGAAATTATAGTATAATTGGATTCTACTATGTTGTCATAGCAGTCATTTTACTACAATAGAATTATAACGTTAGTAAAAATAATTTACAATTTTATGGTGATTGAATAGTTAAGCATTATTATAAATGGTTCGAGTTTTAAAAAAAAGTCTGTGTATATTTAATACGTATGCAATCGATTCGTCAAAGAATACATTTTGGTAAGGGCATGGAATCCGTTTTCAATATATATATATATATATATATATATATATATATATATATATATATATGTATGTATGTATGTTTGTATGTATATATATATATATATATATATATACATATACAGAGAGAGAGAGAGTTTTGGAATCTAAATTTTTGATTTTCGTATATTTTGACACATTTTCGTATAATTTAACACATTTTAATACATAAATTTAAACATATAGTAATTTGCTAGTAAATTTAAATTTAAATATGTGTGTAGAGAAGCAGCGGGTACAAAATTGATGCAAGTCATTTTACAAATATTGGGGCATTTTAAGAACAAAATACACTAGTTGTAGAATTGAAAGTACTCGTTTAGTCTACTTGATATAAATATATATATTTTTAGTATTGATTATTTAAATTGAGAGTATACACATAGTTTATGTGTGGTTATATAGAAATACCTTCATACTTTCAATACATTCGAATTTTAAAACTAACTCTCTAACTTCGTATTAAAACATATTTCTCTTAGTTTTTAGATCAGTTTTATTTAGCATACATTATTACATAACTATTTTTTCCCTTTTTTTTCCTATATATCTATTTTTAAAATAAATCACAATGCACTCAAAATCTTTCTAACTTTTTTCTTCATAATAAATGTTTTATTGGTATAATTACCACTCGTGTTTCCCTCTCTCTTTTAACTGAATCCTTTATCTGCTGAGTGCAAGAGCATTTTATGTTATCTGTAAAAACTAACATCTTACAATCTGAAATTAATAACAAAAAATACACAATAACCTTTTAGTTCAAAAAATGCTTACTGATATAACTGAACAAAGTTTTCTTCTGCTTTGTGTAGGAAAATGTCGTAAAGCCACAGAAAAACATTTTTTTCAGAAAGAACTGTACATTTTTTTTCGTATGTGGTTAGGGAAAGTAAAACTCTCTTTTAGCAAAAGTTTCTCAGTAACTTTAATCCGATTAGTTACAATAGAACTAGATTAGTACCTTCCACATTATTTCATTTAAAAATGTATTTCATGTTGGAATATGGGGGAAAACTCTACTTCTAACTATTTGAAAGAAGTTTCTATACATGTAGTCTTTTTATACACTCTTATCTTCTTTCATTTAAAAGAGTTAGGAGTACATTATATCAACGATTTACTTACTTCATGTTTCATTTCTTTGTTACCTACCAGCAACATGAAAAAATAAAGTGTTTATAATATCAGTAAGTTCAAAAAGAGAAAAAAAATCGAGATACATTACAAAGCGAAAAACTTTATCGCTAAAATATTTATAGTTTTTTATCTAACAGTAAATTTTATAGATTGTTCAATGCAGGGAAAACTTCGGAAATGCGATCTGGTTTTCCTATTTAATTTTATTCTTAAAGATTTACACTAAACTGTCATTATTATTTTCTTAAAATAAAATTCATAAGTATTTAAAGTTTTTTGTTATAGAACTTAAAGAATTTGAGATTATAATTTTCAAAATATATTATGTGTAAAAAGCAAACATTTAACGCATTAAGTAATAAATATACTTTTAAATGTTCCATTCCATTTTACTTATTGTTTTTCAGGAGTTTCATGTTTCTAAAATTATTATAACAAGTAAGCTACTTCGAAATAAAATATTTTCTTTCCCGAAAATTTCTCTTCATAAATCAACTTGGAAAGCGAATTAGACTCTTGACATAAATATGACCTAATAGTTAAATAAATACAAAGTCTAAATATATAATAATTTCCAAAATTTAAATTCTGAAAAGTATTTATATCATTTTAAATAATGATTAAAAAAATTAGAACACAACATTTAAAAATTAAATTAATTAAGAAACTTTACTACAATAAAAGAAAATAATATGTAAAACACTTTGATATATCTATGGTGCATGGTATAATGGGATTAAGTCAAAAAATGATTTTTAGATATTTGTTAGTATTGATAAAAAAAGAAAAAAGAAAAATCTTTTGCCTTATATAAAAGGCTTAACTCTATCATTTTTCTGTATACAAAAGTACAATTCTTTGTACAAAAGACTTTGTACAAAAGTCGAAATGATTATTCTGCGATTGGTATCAAAGCCAATAACTTGGTATATTTAAATCACTGTTTTTGACTTGCTCTTTATACCGGGCACCATAGATATTTTAACATGTTATCTACCAACCGATTCTTTTTAATTAGATATTATATTTTATTATTGAGGGTTTTGCATCCAGTAGGGTTGCTATAATATATCAGTTATATTTATCATTGCATTGCCAAAATTTTAATTGTTCTTGAAAATATTTTTTTTTTTTTTTGCATTCACAGTATTTTTCAAATATTTTTTCAATGACGGAATTTTTAAGAACTCATTTATGGTCGTTCATTATTTCACAAATTCCTAGATATTTTCTGAAAAATGGGGCAGCAATGTTTTTCATCCTTTGCCAATTTAAGCCTCCATATCAGGATATTTTTTATTATAAGGTTACATATTCATATAATTCTGATACATTTCAATTTAAAAAAATACGTAAATTTCATATGTTTACTGTAGAAAACTCTTCATACACGCCTTGATAAAGTTATGATAAATAATGAAGGAACTGCAGAATATTTTAGACACGATTGCAAAATCAGTGTTACATTTATCTACATAACTAATTATGGATCTGCCTGATATATCTTTAACAGTAAACTTTAAGCCAAGATATCCAAACATGGAATGCGATAGTACGCACACGGTACTTCAATGCATCTGATAGACAAAGATATCTGAATTATATATATATATATATATATATATATATATATATATATATATATATATATAAAAGGTGTGTCACAATTCCCTCCGAAGTTTGGAAGGATTATAAAAAGCATATTACCAACACAGCATCAAAGTTGACTTTACTGGAGAAAGAAAATTTACAAGTTTTGTTTCACAAATGTTCAATATGTCAACCTTTCGTGATGCGGCAGATATCAAGTCTAAAGTCAAATTCTTGTTTCGCTCGCTTTTTTCCGGGATCTGTAATTCCGCAATCGCTTGACGAATTGACTTTCTCGGGCTTCGCCCAAACGCATCTTGTACACGAGTAATCTTTTCCGCCGAAGGGCCTGGACGACCAGTTCGTTTTCCATCCCACAAGCAACCACTTTCCTGAAATTTCCGAAACCACGCATGAACAACACACACTGCTATCAGACCTAGTGCCGCCATCTACTAACACATTTGTGAAACAAAACTTGTAATATTTCTTTGTGCAGTAAAGTCAACTTTGTTGCTGTATTGGAAAAGTTTTATAAGCCTTCCAAACCCTGGAGGGAATTGTGACACACCCGGTAAATACACACATATATATATATATATATATATATATATATATATATATATATATATATATATATATATATATATATATATATATATATATATATATATATATATATATATATATATATATATATATATATATCACCCGAAGACACGTCTCTTTTTAAAGTAGTGACTCAGCTAAATCGATAATAGGAATCAAAGTATAAAAACAAGATCCAAGAATAAACCATAAACATAATGAGACAATCGATTGGTCTCTTCATCAGGAGGCCTAACCGAGTCGGTCACCTCACAGAGGAACTTTCTGAATAGGATATAGTTCTAGCCAAAACATATCCTAATGACCAGAGAAAACCATATTGAAAACAGAATGTCAAAAGCATTAGAAATTATACCACAACAGTACACAAAAGAACAACACAGAACAGAAGGGGTCTTGGGATGTATTTTTGGCTAGACCTACATCCTATTTAGAAAGTTTCTCCTTGAGGTGACTCGATTAGGCCTCCTGATGAAGAGACCGGTCGATTACCTTATTATGTTCTTGGTTTATTTTTGGTTTTCCTTGTTTATTTTTTAATTTTTATCATTGCTACAGAATCTTACATTTATGTTGCGTTCAGCGCTAATTGTAGTTTTCTGTTAATTTTTTGAACTCTCAGTGTCTTCGTTCTGTAATTATTTTTTAAAATATATTTGTTGACATATTTGCATCTTATATGAGTAGCTAAAACAATTTAATAGATATTGTCAAATGAACTCGATATTTTAATTAAAAGTGGAATGCATTTTCATGTTATATTAAATAGAGCATAAAGTAAAGCTTAAATTGAAGTGAATTGCTTTTACTGGCGAAATGTATTCCGTAACTAAAAGCTACGTGGGTATCATGGATGTAGCAGGTTTATGCAATATGTAAGAAATATTATTAGCATGTCTTAGTTTGTGTTTATGGCGTAAGCCATATTTAGTCATTTAATGTTTTTCAAAATTAGCATCATCATCCTAAAAGGACGTGTTTCTACGACTACTTTAAAAGAAATAAATGTCTCTGGTCTAAAGTGAAATCTATCACGTTGCAGACTAACTAGTATTTATTTAAATATATTTATAACAACTGTTAATATGATAATCAAATATTTTAATCACTATAAAAGGTAACGGACGTAGTATTAGACACATTTTAAGTGGATGGGTATAAAGCAAATCTCACAAACCTCAATTAAAAATTATTCATCTCGAGAGACTGATAAATGCGTTAAGACTATCTATAAGACTTATCAACAACAAGAAATTGAATTTGTATTCTGCTGCCAGAGGATTAGAAACAACAATATAATAGTTGTTTCAATATTAACTACTGAATAAAAAGAAAGATAAATGATTTACTGTTGAAAACTGACGAAAAAGAATACTGAACCTGGAGAGAATTACAGATAATTTCTTTCTTGTTGATTCGTGTAATGGAACATTAAAGTTTAGAAATCCCTGAAGTGGTGTTGTAAACAATGGTAAATACAATTCTTTATGTTATCAAACAGGTTATGTGATTACTTCATGTAATTAAGAAATATAATCCCATAAATTACACCTTTTTGAATGATAAATTCAATTTTAATTAAACAAACTATCTGAATTCCCATGCAGCTAACGCTAACAATTCGCACCGTAAAGCACACTGAAAATGTTGATAAAACAATGTAATTTGTTTTTAAATTCAGACCGAGACATGTTAATGATATTTTTAATGTTCTTCTTGTGTTCTAGCAATGGATTATTGTTCCATTTAGATGTTAAAAACATGAATTATCTTTTAGGAACAAAGTTATGGATAGTTTTTTCAAAGAATTATATGATGAGTTAAGCGAACAGTGACTACTAGGTTTAAGAATTGACCTTATTTCTTAAAAATGCTGTTACAGTTTGATAGCATAGACAAGGCTTATAAAATAATTATGAATACGTTGATTGAGATACGTAAATACCCAATATGCAATTGAGAAAAATATTAAAACCTCAAAATACTGGAAAAATGGCTGTTTTAAAATATTAATTATTTTATGTCCAGTCATTAATAAGGGATTTTAAGTTAATATTTAACGAATAAATGCTGGAATGGATAATTTTTATGCCTATTCCGTGTGATAGTAATGTAGGTATTATAAATATGACTGGTGTAGGATCAAAAGATGCAATTGCCATTTTTTTTTCATAATTAAGTTAAGAATAATTTCTTAATGTATTTCAATCCGATGAAAAAAAAAATTGAAAATGGCCAATTTATAAAAAATAAATTATAATTATAATTTCAACTTTATATATTGAAAAATTATATAACATATAGTTGCTTGCTATTTGCCGAAAGGAAAACTCCCTGATGGATAATGCAAGTTTTGATCCATTCATATAATGCACTAATATTTTTTTTTAGTATTCTCACATCATTCTTCCGCAATATATTATTTGGTATTTGAATTTATTGTATTTAAATTTGAAAACGTTCCAGATAAACGCAACGCAAACGTGATCATTTTCTACTTATGTAATTCTTACAATCTTTACATTAGGATGAAATATTTTAATGAGATGCAGCAGCCAAGCGTGGAATTCATTTTATTTTCTTACGAAAACAGATGTCGATGGTGAAATGTTCTACGGTACAAATTACAATAGAATGCGCATTTTATCTTTCCAGGGTGTATAAAATGTGGACCTTTTATAGAAAAGAAATGGTCAGTCTTCTTATATATATATATATATATATATATATATATATTTATTTATATATATATTTAAAATGGGGTAACCCATGCATTCATATGTGTGTCAACTAGACATACACAAAAATATGAAGAGAAAATGCTTCATTACGTTTTATAGTTTGTGAGTTATTTTTGAAGATACAACTAATATAATCTCAGTCGTAACATGTTTCAGATTGTAATGGGAGTTGAAACGAATAACATTTAGTAATGAATATTTTCGGTGAAGAATTTTAAATTATTCTTGTTAAAGTAAAAATAATGAAAAGTTGTTTTAATGTTACATTTTTATGATTTGTAATAATGATATTATTAATTTGAAAAGATAATTAATTTATAACCTGATTTTTTTTTCTCCTTACTACAAGTAAATTTTTACAATTGTAAAGAAAATGATCTTAGCGTTCATTCATAATAATAACATTCTTATATCTCAATATTTATGCTACAAACGTTTATAAAAATTGACTATTCTAGCTTTAGTTTACATATTCGTATGAAAAAGACCGTTTTATTTAAATCGATGTGCTTTTAGTTTTTATGTATTTTAATTATCTTTTAACTCAGTATTTTATATAATAGTATCTTTAATTTTGCATAAATTGTATAAATGTAACCGCCTACTGAATTATCAGTGAGTCATAATTAGAAAAATCCGTTTTCTAGATCAGAATATTTGTTTATTGTTTGCGCACTTCTTTATAATCTCTTTATAAGTGTTTGCATTATTCTATCTTCTTTTAATACTCTGACTTAGACAGTGTTATTAAAGCAATAGAAAGTTCTTTTTTTTTTTTTTCAAACGTCTAGACTCAACTGACGTAAATATCTTTAAATAAGTAAATACCGGTAGGGAAACAATATTAGACTTAATTTACGATTCCTGACATTAATCATGCTAAACTACTTCTAGGAAAAAAATCCGTATATTTTATGTTAGGTATTATGAATTCAATAGAAATGTAACGAGCGTTGTTACTAAATACCCTTGTTTAAACTGTAATGATTTCTATTATTTATTCACGACAATATAAAATAATACTAATACTCATATTTAGGAAAATTAAGTCACTTTTTATAAACATGCATTAATAATATAAATATAAGCGAATGTATTTAATGCTGAGAAATACTTTAATATTTAATTCATGTTTTCATAATTCATATAATTTTTTCAGTACTTTGTGTTATACTAGACAACTAATAACCAAATGTTAATCTTTCCGAGTTTGTTCTTGTTCGAGTATAGTAGGTAAACAAATTTCTAAATAGGGGAAAATATTAAAGGAATTAATGCTATATATTATGTATTAATTTTGTTAAGAATTATATTTATGTATACAAATTTTGTTCTCTTGAAATTTCAGCTATATGAAAGATTGAAATTGTTTCAGTAATCCTGCCTCGTTTAATACCATGCCATTTTTATTCATTCGAAGGGATTAGGATATTTAAATTTAGTTCAAATATTTTTTATTCTATTTCACAATTTGATGATGTTGAGACAAATGATTTAACATAATCTAATTAGTTAAATTTTTATTCCATTAGCACCAATAAACTTGATTCTTCTCTATATTGAATAATTTGCTTCAGAATAAAATAAAATGTAGTGTGTTTAAAGCATCGACCAAAACATAAATATCGAAGTACAATAAGTGAAAAGCTAAAATAAATTATACGGTGGGTTCTTTTTTTTAATTGATGTTTGAGACAGCTTCCTTGATCACAATGCATAAGTTCTAACTTTTCTTCCATTGCTGAAATGCTCCTTGGAAGAAGTGTAGGCTTCCAGCGTACATACCACCCTTGGACATTGGTTTCGTCCGGTGTTGCCAACTTCTACGAAGCGTCTCCACCTAGCGCCATCTCGAAATTCCCCTGTTTCCCCCTAACACCAACTTGAGATCCCCCTAGACCTTCCTAAAAGAAATTATGGTTCCAAATAGGCATCCTGTTTGAGAGATAAATTGAAATAAATAGAAAATACACACTTACATAATGAAATGGAGGTTTATTTACATTTGACATGTGTATGGAACTTATAATCTAATAAAAAAAAACGCGTCACGATTGTACAAAATACTAAAAAACTTTTCCCCCACAAAATGCCCCTAAAAAAATATGGCCCCCTAAAAAAAACCTTTTTCATCTAACTTACCCCCCCTCCCCAAATTTAGGGGGAGAACCCTCAAGTTGGCAACACTGGTTTCGTCCTTCTTTTGTATTTTCCGAGGAAAAAGGCAAGGCTATACCTTGCTGAGAAGCCTATGACAAGAGCGGAAACCACGGTTCAAGACAGCTTGGTACGCAGGAGGTGTATATATTTGCAACTTTGGCCCCTCCTACAACGGCATTATTCATTTTTTTAGTACTTTAAAAGCAGTGAGCAGCAGCTAATATTATTTTTGATGTCTCGAGGAATTTAGAATTTTGTGCTTAAGTGTTATCTTCATTTGCAAAGGAGTCGTATGACTTTCTTATGCTGAAAGATGTTAGCGAGTTACACTAAAGACTACTTGTGAAACGAATCATGTACTTGCCTTTCCGGGTATTGCGTCATTTGTTTTAGACCGGTTTGATCATAAAACCTGATAACCGGATCAAATCTTTAATCGAATTTCCACAGCTGTGAAGAAGCTACCGTAAATAATTTATTATTCAGTTTCCAGTAGTTGGTGCGTTTTAAACAAACCGGATTGTTGAATATCATTAGATGAGGCGTATATAAGGCTCACATACGATTCAGTAACAAAAAGAGGAGAAGGAGGAGCTTTTCTCGACTACCATTGATTAGATAGATAATGAAGCTGAGGACAATCTGAAGAAAGGTAATATTGATTTATAGTTTAAGTTTAAGACGCAGTAAAGAAAAAAGAATAAGGGGCTAACAGTCTTTGCCTATGCCTAACTTGAGGTAATTCCATCACAGTGTATAGACACTGTTGTTTGTATATATGAGACTTGTTTTTTTTAATGAATTTAGAGAACACTATTGATTGATATGGATATTTTATTGTTGAAGATTTTTAAACTAACTTTTAATATTTTAAACAAATAAATTTGAATTGTTATTGTTGAAAAAGTCTTGTCGTCTATGCTTTCATCAATAGTTTTAACGTATACCTATTGTAACAAACAACGTTTCTTCTGCGATTTTACTCTGCAATTTAATTATTAGGTTTTTGTTGACGTGCTCGTTTCACGTGCACGCTGACAATAAAAGAGGTTATGGGCTAGATGTTACTGATGGTATATGACCATAAAAGCTAAATAGGCAATGACCAGATGTTATTGACGGTAAACGCTCATAACAACTGAAAGGATTATTAGCAACAATGTTATTACAATATTCCGCCCATGAAAATAATATGTTTTTACGTTTTGATACTATATCAGTGGCCCTGAAGATGGGGGGGGGGGCGTTGAATGGAATTGAAGTAAGTTTAATGTTGATGCATATTAACATAGACGACAAGTGAAGTTTATTTTGTATTTTGAAAGAATTTGAAGTTTTGAAAAGTGTGAATTTCGGGGATACAATTAAAATGAAGACCCAAATAGATAAGCTGAACGCAACAAATTACGGGAATTGGGCTGAAGATATGAGGTACATTCTTATGGAGCGTGGATGTTGGGGCATAGTAGCAGGCACAGAGCTAGTACCAAAACTTAAAATTAAGAATGAAAAAACGGAAGTTGAAAGCACAGCGAGTAAAGATACCGATACTACAAAGAGTGTAACTACTCAGGTAGAGTATCCGGGTCCTGAAGTTACATATCCTGACGTTAGGGATTATAATCTCCGTGCAGGAACCGCAATTTCATTGATTTATTTAAATATTTCCTCTGAATTTCGGAAAATAGTGGAGGGAATAGAGAATGCCCGAGAAGCATGGCTCAAATTAAAATTATTTTTTGAACCCGACAATAGGTCGAGGCATATGCAACTGATTAATGAACTATTTTCTAGCAGAATTCAACCACATGAAAAAATTAGCCTGTTTGCAGCACGTTTAACGAGAATTGTTGAAAAATTACGAGGTATAAACCAACCAATTAATGAAATTTACGTTAGTTTTCAGTTATTACGCTACTTACCAGAAACTTATGATAGCATTTCACAATCCATATTACGATGGCCAGAAGAAAAATTTAAATTTAAGGACATACTCGTAGAACTGGTAGCTGAGGAAGATAGACTGAAGGTACGAGAACAAGACCGTAACAAAATGCATGAAGTCAAAGCTTATTCTGCAGTCACACGCAAGAAAAATATGACATGTTTTAGGTGTAATCAGGTGGGACATATTAAAAGAAATTGTTTCAATGGAAATCCCGTTAACGAGTACCAACAGAGACAGCGTGTTCCACCAAGAAATACATCACCTTATCGGAAGAGTACGGCAGTTAGAAGTCATTCCCCTGCACGTGGAATAAGTCCTGTGCGTTATAAATCAAAACCAAATTCAGCAAATAAGAAGGTGAGATTTCCTTCGATTAATCTTGTGCAAACTTATGTGAGTAATTTTGAAGAATCTTCGAATTTATGGACTTTCGACACTGCTGCTAGTCATCACTTTTGTAAAGTGAAGGAGTGGTTCCAGGATTTTGAGGAAATAAAGGACGATAAATTATCCGTAGCTATCGAAGGAGTGACATTCCCGATTACAGGTAGAGGGACAATTCAGCTACAGTTTGGCTCCAGAACATTCCATTTGTACAATGTCATGTATTCACCTAATCTTAAGTTGAATTTAATTTCAGGTTCTGTTTTAGACAGACAAGGTCTCGGGTTCGAAGGCGGTCAAGGTATGGTAAGAATTAAAAACCGGTATGATAAAACTGTTTTTTTTGCCAAATTAAAGAATGGTTTATATCAGGTTTGTCCTAAAAATCCCCGAGTTGCCAGAATAAGAGAGGATTGCAGTGCTTGTGTGGCCAGGAAAGTTGACGATGAACTGGTACATCGAAGGTTAACACATATAAGTCCATATGTAGTCCGGGATACAATTAGGAAACATGCCATAAAGGGGTTGGAAAAATTTGAAGATCATAATTTTGACTGTGAAACCTGTACACTTAACAAGTTCAGACGGGTTAGTTTTAAATCTGTAAATTTTAGACGCTCTAAATATCCCAATGATTTGATCTATATGGATACTTGGGGTCCTTGCAGTACTATTGGTCGCAACGGTGAAAAATATTTTTTATCGATTATAGACGACCATTCACGTAAGTGTTCTGTTTACCCTATGTGTGAAAAATCTGAGGTTTTCCGGATTTTTAGAAATCATGTCGCTCGTGCAGAGAGGTTCCTAGGGCGGAAAATAAAAAGTATCCGTACCGATAACGGGACTGAGTTTGTAAACAATAATTTTACACAATTTTGCAATGATCATGGGGTAAAACATGAACTCACAAACACATATACACCAGAGCAGAACGGTACTGCAGAAAGGTTCAACCAGACAGTATCAAATGGGGCGAAGTGCTTGTTAGCAGACAGTGGGTTAGAGACAAAATTTTGGCCTGATGCAGTTTTAAGTTTCACCTATGTCTGGAACAGGGTTGTACATAAAGGTCTAAGTAAGACACCATTTGAGCTTTTTGGAGGGTATAAGCCATCGGTAAACCACTTGAAGCCGTTTGGGTCCATCGCGTATGTTGGTGTACCACGACAGCACAGAGCGAAGTTGGACGCCAAGGCGAAGAAAGGGGTGATGATTGGATATGCCTTTAACACCAAGGGTTATCGGATATGGTTCCCAGACACCAATAATGTGGTGGAGACCATAAATGTCAGATTCTGTGAGGATTCACAAGGGATGGAAGGCGACAGTGGAGAAATGATGGGTCCCAGTGATAATCCTAACACCGAATCATACTCCAAACATGAGGGAGATGAAGACGTTTCTATTATCAATTTAGGTCAGAATCTACCCCGTGAGAGTGACGAAGATTTGGTGGAAAAAGATAGTCCTGAAGATACCCAAATTGATAAGAGTCCCTTGCCAGCCCAAGATCTAAGAAGTAGCGATTGGAAAAGAAATCCATTTGATCGATTGGAAAGAATCCATTCCGATTCCTCAGATAAAAATGGATATAAAGGGAAAATATCAGATAAACCAGCTACCGCATCCACAAGTTATGCTAGTTCCTGACTAGACGATATACAGATGCCTAATACTTACAAGCAAGCATTGAAATCACCACAGCATAAACAGTGGGTAGAGGCCATGGAAGAAGAGATGAAAGTCATGACAGAAAGACAGGTATGGCACCTAGTTGAGTTACCATCAGATACAGATATCATAGGATGCCGGTGGGTTTTTGCGTTGAAAAGAGACGAAAAGGGCGAGGTGGCCAGGTATAAGGCCAGACTGGTGGCACAGGGTTTTAAACAAATTAAAGGAGTTTCTTACGAAGAGACTTTTAGCCCAGTCATTAATTTCAGTCTAATTCGTTTTTTCTTCTCACTTTTAGTAGTTTTACAGGGTTGGACCCACAGACAGTGTGATGTCAAAGGAGCTTATCTGTATGCACCATTAAAAGATGATATTTACATGTCTCAGCCTCCCGGTTTTGTTGTAGAAGGTAAGGAAGATTTTGTATTTGGTTTGATAGAATTCTAGAAGAATGTTATGCCAGAAAGTTAGTTCTTGGAGGAAAGCTTAGGTCAATTCTATATGTTGATAACATGGCGTGTATAGATTTTGTTAAATCCCCAGTAGAGAACCATAGAAGTAAGCATATTGATGTCAAATTATTTTTTATTCGTGACCTAGTTTATCAGAACATATTTGACATAAATTATATAAAAAGTAAAGAAAATCTAGCAGATCCTTTTACCAAACCCCTGACCAAATTCGAACTGAGGCACCTATGTGATGAGATTTTTGCATGAACTTTTCTTGAATTTTTGCACGAATTTATTTTGAAGTGGTGTGTGCACTTAGTGTTTGAAATTGTGAATTTTTGCAATGTTTTTGTTTACTTGTTTTGGGTGGATGTTTTTTTCCCCACCTAAACGTCTGAAGGTGTCTAAGGTGACATTTTTTCAGCATATCATCTGGATCCGAACAGCCTAACGTACCGTCTCGGGTTAGGTGCAAATGTAATTGTCAGAGTGGTTCAGGTGGTATATTTGTAAATTTGTCGAGGCACCGGAGGGCTTTGGGTCGCGGGTATGTTTTTTTTTTATTTTGGTGAATCCCTGTTTTGTTGAGGGGACTGCCACGTTAATTATTCCATCCACCTAATCAAGGAAAGTTTGTCTAATGAAAAATTTGTTTAAAGCTCAGTGTTTGTATGTGAGTTGTTTTTCTGATATTTATGCAGTGCGATATTATGGGATGTATTCTGTGTTTTTAGATATTTAAATATTTTACGATAACTTCTCAATGGAAAACCAATTTGTTTTATGTGTTTGAATGAATTTGTATGAGTGGGCGCCCACGTACATATGTATTGATATTTGAATATGATTGAATGTAGTCGTGTCCTAGTCATTGTATGTTTTAACTCTTTATTGTGGTTTGTTAGTTGTTATATTGGTTTTCAGCCAACAATAGTGTACAGAAGCAGAAATAACTTTTGTTTAGAACTTGCAGATTTGAACCTTCTCAGCAATTTGTTTTGTACCTGTGTATTCCTAAGTTAAGACTGTATTATTGTTGTTATATGTTGCTATCGCATTTTCGTTAACAAGACTAATGTTGGTTTGAATTAATTGTTTTATATGTATTCTAGTTCTGACAGAAAAAAACGAAATGTAAACTGTGATGGTTTTGAATTCTCATATTACTAGTTTATGTCGAAAAGACAAGTGGGGGGGGGCATTTGTTAGCGAGTTACACTAAAGACTACTTGTGAAACGAATCATGTACTTGCCTTTCCGGGTATTGCGTCATTTGTTTTAGACCGGTTTGATCATAAAACCTGATAACCGGATCAAATCTTTAATCGAATTTCCACAGCTGTGAAGAAGCTACCGTAAATAATTTATTATTCAGTTTCCAGTAGTTGGTGCGTTTTAAACAAACCGGATTGTTGAATATCATTAGATGAGGCGTATATAAGGCTCACATACGATTCAGTAACAAAAAGAGGAGGAGGAGCTTTTCTCGACTACCATTGATTAGATAGATAATGAAGCTGAGGACAATCTGAAGAAAGGTAATGTTGATTTATAGTTTAAGTTTAAGACGCAGTAAAGAAAAAAGAATAAGGGGCTAACAGTCTTTGCCTATGCCTAACTTGAGGTAATTCCATCACAGTGTATAGACACTGTTGTTTGTATATATGAGACTTGTTTTTTTTAATGAATTTAGAGAACGCTATTGATTGATATGGATATTTTATTGTTGAAGATTTTTAAACTAACTTTTAATATTTTAAACAAATAAATTTGAATTGTTATTGTTGAAAAAGTCTTGTCGTCTATGCTTTCATCAATAGTTTTAACGTATACCTATTGTAACAAACGTTTCTTCTGCGATTTTACTCTGCAATTTAATTATTAGGTTTTTTGTTGACGTGCTCGTTTCACGTGCACGCTGACAAAAGAGATTTGCTATTTCTGTTGTTCGGATCAACTATTGCTGGCACAGCGAGACGACGTTTCCTCATCATGAAGTAGCTAGCTTTTGTCTCGCTGAAAACCACTCTTTCTTAGATTGTAATGCTTAGGTATATGAATTAATTTCCATTATTTTTTCAGTTATGATGTGTCATTTGCAATTAGCTATAACTATAAAGTGGTATATGAACCAACAAGCGTGTATCATTTGATATATTAGGAAAATTTGTCCATTTTCAAACTTTGCAATATGTCTCTATCTGTGATAATGTGCTAGGCAATTATACCAGTTTCATAAAACGAACTGAGATCTCTATTTATAATCCAAATTAGGCCTTTCCTTCCTCTTGGTTTTCTTTATGCTTTTTGGGACTCTTTTCGTTGTCTCATTTCGATAGTTCTATACAAAAATCAAAATGGGGTGCTTTTGATGTAGTAACTTGGTTATGAATATTGTACTTACAGTTATCTTTTAACACTAAAGTGAATTGCCAAATATTTTGTTAGTAATTTTAATCAATCTATCCTCAAGTAGAAATCGTTTGTAGAATCATTCTAAGTACTCTACGGCTATCTCATTGCAGAAATCAACAGTTCATTTATCATAGTCAGATAACCCTCTAAAACACTTCTATTCTCAAACTACCTGTGTTATGTATTTTCATCGATAAATAATACTGCATGACTCTAAAAGATCATCTCGTGTCTTTTTTAAAGTGCTTAGTACTCACCATATTGGATATCCTCACCTCAACGTTAACTTATAGAGAAAAGTTTCTCACTAATAATGCACAATATATTAAAGTTGTTAAACTGCACCCAGTAAAAAAGAATGAAATTTGTTACATCCCTATTGTTCTCATTTTTCAAAAGAGATAAGATAAATCTTCCTAAATTTAGACAATTTAGGGAAAAATGTAGTATACTGTGTTTAAAGCATAAATAATCTCCTTTGATGGGAAATTATATATATATATATATATATATGCGTGTGTGTGTGTGTGTATGGTACGTTAAAAATGTTAGCACTTGTTGCAAAATGTAGTCGTAAGACCGATGTGATCAGTGTTCACTAATAATAAATATTTTTAAATATAAAAAACGCACTTATTGAGTTATTACAAAAAGAGATGGAGAAGACGGGCTGTTAGTTCCTCACGTGTCTCCTTGAAGACAGCCAGAGGAAAACTGAATTTTACGTCAACTCATACCCCACATTACTGAAATGGAATTTTCCTGTGGATTTTACTTGGCTAACAAATTTCGCAGTTACTTACATAGCCTTATATGGTACTGCTCTGTGGCCTAAAACTGTAAGCGTGCTATTGTCTCACGGTTTCCTTTTATCTCACCACTTGTCCTAGGGAAGTTATAAAAATTACGGAAAGTTTAATAGGGGTTACTAAAATTAGCAATTTAGAGGACAAATTAAGTTAGGGCACAGATTTAATTAAAATAGGGAATGAGAAATCCTTTTTTAGCATAATATCTATATATCATCTCTCTCTCTCTCTCTCTCTATATATATATATATATATATATATATATATATATATATATATCCTAATCGGATTAATTAGTTACATCGCATTTGACGGATGGATATACTATATAAGCTAATCCAATGGATTCGCTTTATATGCTAACTAGCTGAAAACCCGCAATTCGCTACGGAGTACATTCAGATTAAATACAACGGTCAATGTATGCAATTGATGCCAAATATGTGTATGTGTATGTGTATGTGTATGTGCTGTCCAGTCAACGTTAAATAACTAATCAAAAAAGTCACGTGTCATCAGCAAATTTGGTGGATATATTAAGTGTGTTGTAGGCATTCGGAAAACATTCCAGTTCTTGCAGTCATGCAGAAACAGAGTGATTTATCCGACGTCCAATAGGGTATGATCATTGGCTTTCGGGCCATGGGTGGAAGCATTTCCAAAAAGGCTAATTTTGTAAACTGTTCGCGGGCCGCAGTGGTAAAGTATACCATGCATGGCAAAATGGCACTATCCGAAATCAGCGACGTGTCAAATGTGGTGCACCACGGGCCATAGATGGCAGAGGTGAACGACGGCTGCGGAGATGCGTTCGGGCAAATAGACGTGCAATCGTTGAGCAACTGACCATCCAGATGTACCAAGGGGCTACCAACAGTGTCTCCACAACGATAGTTCAGTGAACGTTGCTACGTGTGGTGCAGGCAGACGCCTGATTAATGCACCTATGCTGACTGCTGTTCATCGGCGACGAAGGCTGGAATTTGCATGCCAGTACCGCAATTGGATTTCCCCTGAGTGGAGACAGGTGGCTTTTTCCGATGAATCACGTTTTATGCTCCATCGGATAGATACACGTTGACGTATACGGCGTGACACGTCTGAAAGCAAACACCCTTCAACAATAGCCGGAAGGGTCCAAGCTGGAGGAGGGAGCATTATGGTCTCGGAAATGTTTTCATGGTATTCTCTGGTTTAACTCATCATTGTGGAAGTCACGATGGATCAAAACAACTATGCATCTATCCTTGCGGACCATGTTCACCCCTACATGTGAATTGTTTTTCCTCAGGATGATTTCATCTACCAGCAGGACAATGCGACGTGCGACGTGTCATAAAGCTCGCAGTGTACGTGCGTGGTTCGAAGAGCACCAGGATGAGTTTACCGTACTCCCTTGGCCAGGAAATTCCCCGGACTTGAACCCAATCGAGAATCTGTGGGACCACCTCGATTGGGTTGTTCGCACCATGGATCCTCACCCGCGTAACCTAGCGCAGCTAGCCACGGCAGTGGAGTCGGCATGGCTCAACATTCCAGGGAATACCTTCAGGAACCCAATTGACTCTCTTCCTGCACGTCTCGCAGTGGTCCGCTCTGCGACTGGTGGTTATTCAGGATTTTCACAGGTGGTCACATTAATGTGACTGAACTGTGTAGTACAGTTAATATAGTACAGTTTGAGGAATATATCTTTCACTGTATTTTAATAGTTTTTTGGATAATGTCCAATCGTCTGCCGCATTAGAAAGGGAAAAAATATTTTTTGTCTATTTCATTGTTATGGACGTGACGATAAATTTATTCAAAGTACCAGAAAAAGAAATCACATGATCAGCATTTAATAAATTAAATTCTAAAAATTATTCTTTAAAAATTCACCAAAAATTAGAAAATGAAGGTAAATATTTGAAAAGTATTTCATTTTTTTGTGATATAAATTTTATAACCCTCAATTTATTATTTTGAATGCAAACTTAAAAAAAGTTACAAAAACAGCTTAAAAATTTAATTTTTAAAAATCTAAGAAGAATTTTTGAAAAATCTTTCTTAGTGCACTCCTACACTATAAGAAGAATCACCATGCAAAATTTCAGCCCATTATGTCCCGTGGTTTGGTCTGTGCTTTGTATGTCAATCAGTCAGTGAGTCAGTCAGTTACGAAACTGTTTTATATATATAGATAGGATGGATTTGTGATCAAGCCAATAAGGATGGATTTGTGATCAAGCCAATAAGGATGGATTTGTTGATCAAGCCAATAAGGATGGATTTGTTGATCAAGCCAATAAGGATGGATTTGTTGATCAAGCCAATAAGGATGGATTTGTTGATCAAGCCAATAAGGATGGATTTGTTGATCAAGCCAATAAGGATGGATTTGTTGATCAAGCCAATAAGGATGGATCAGCTATATAGGTTAAATGGATAGATTTGGCTGCTTAACTATTGAATCGGTTCTCGAACCGAAACAAACGGACATTTCCTATCATTTTCCTTCCGAGTTGGGATAGCATGTAACCAATGCATACACCCTTGAAAAACACAGGCTTGTGATTACTGTCAACCTAAAGTTTTCCTCCCCCTGTTTTTTTAAAGAGCCACAAGGATTGCAAAATATTGGTTCAGCGGGCGGTCTTTCATTGTTGTGGGTTGATCGCTTTCAGAGGAAAAATTGGACAGTTCACAACTTACAAATTGAGAAAAAAAAGGCATACACTGTTTTTCCTATTAATTACGAATCTTTTCCTATAAAGATCAGACAAAATGTATGTAAAATATATTTGAACAAACTTTGTTCAGAAATCTTGTTTTTAAATGAGAAAAAAATTCTTTCTTAGAGTGTTACATGTATTCATAAAACATTAAAAATAACCAGTCGCATATACTTAATTTAGAAGTCTCGTGTTTACAAGCATTCGTTTTAGACGGTTCAAATGAATAACGATTATGAATAACATTTTCAGATGGTTTGACAACTACAGGTGCCAACTGGTTACAACTAAGAACGGTTTGTATCAGTTTCTGGGAAAGACAAACTTGTTTCCTTATATGTACTACTTGCGTATCAGGCATCGATTCAGGTTTTTTTTCCAAACAACATAAGAACATCGTGTCACTCTACCGTCCGTTACTTTTCTTAGTTTCTTTATCAAAGAAATTTGTAGATTTTACTTCAAATGTCATATGCAGTGTAATAAGCATAATTTAATGATTATTAATATATTGAATACATCTGAGGGACATTTAAATTTGTAACTGAACAGTCAAATGCTGTAAAATTTTCTTAAAATTAAAATTTTTCCTGCGTTCATCTTCAAATCCCACAAAAAAATGAAAAAGAATTTTAAAATATCTGAAAATCTTGAATCTATTAAATATAGCTCTTTGTAAGAAACAAGTATGAAAATATTGATTTAGGTGTTTAATATTGAATTATTAACTCTTTTTTACCTCTTAAATAAACCAACTCCTAGAGTTTAAACGAGTCTCAGGTCACGCCTCTCGTATGAAACTTACTTGATTTGTCAGCATTTTTAAGGGAAATATATCTACTGAGATTATGTCGACCGAAACTATTGGTACTGATCGAGAATTACAAAATTGTATTACCTCACTTTCAGTCTATACATGCATTTAGGTATTAGGAATCGTGATTTATGTGTTTTAAAACTTTTTGTATGTCATAGCACATTTCTGCTCTAGACAGTTAAAAATAAAAAATCGTCTTTATATCCGGTCATTAAAGCCAACCTTTTAATTTTGAACGCAGTTGCTTCATTATCAATTTGCAGTCCAGTTGCTTTATTATTCCTTTTCAATTTCTTAATCCCAATACTTATGTTCGGAGTCAGTTTTAACAGTTTTGATGCTTTTTTGACCAAGTATATGCTATGTCCTTTTTTAACCCGTTAAACTCAATTTAGTATACTAAGAAAAATAAAGTACAAAATATTCTGATGGTTTTTACTATAAACTGTTGAGGTCTAAAATCTTTCGTAGCACAATATTGTTAAAAATAATTTTCTGTACACGGGGGAAGTTTTCTTTCACATGTGTTGTGCTTTCCATGCTTCATAATTTTCACCTTATTCGCAGTTGGACTAACTGAGGCCAATTTAGGCTTGTATTCTGGAAGGGAAATATATTTTTGAGACACCTTTATCATGTCACCTCTTCCTTTTCACAAAATCCAATCCACATTTTCTTGAAAAGCTGAGGAATTCTTGGACGAAATCCCCTATACAATATTCATCACAACTAACCAGTAAACTGAAATCTTTAATAATTGACTCTTATACATATTCTTTCACTGTTTCATTTACATTATGCATTATTTAATAATTTCATTTACATTATTTAATGCTACGTTTACCTAAGCCACAGAAAGGTGATGAAAATATATGTTTACTTATGTAACATTATCCACAAAAGGGAAACATAAACACAACTGATTATGGCGGATTCCTGTTAAAAAATTATTAATATTTTAGAACAATGATAATGAGCTATACTCAAGGAAATAAGATTAAAGTTGACATGCAACCAGAAATAAAAGATCCCTTTGGAATTGCAAAGTAATTAAAAATGAGGGAAGGAGAATATAAAAATTAAAGCATTTCAAATTACAGCAGTGTAAAATATTATTCTGTATACTTGCACCATATTCAATAATATCTATTAGGTAGCACGATCCACTTAATAAAAAGCGTCATATTTAAATATATTTATATATTTGTCTTATGTTTTAGTGTGTGGTGAACAAAGCCTACTAGCCCGAAATATTTTTTCATAACATTAATGTGAAATGTAATGCCATGCTGAACAATTATAATTTCATTAATTTGCATTGTCTAATGTGTAAGATATTTAGTGCAAACAATGAAACTAATTTACTTAAATATTTTACAATTGTCTTTCAAAAAGATTTTTTAAAGCCAGGGGCAGTAATTTGAAAAGTTAAGTAATATTTTTAATCATTACAGTGTGGAAACTTTAGAACTTTCTAGCCACGGGAAGAAATATCACCTTATTTTATGGATTTTATTGCTTATAGAACTATCATTTTGATGAAGTAATAAGTACATATTTTTCTGTGTTTCCTAATGGTATACATTAATAGTAGATGTCTCTTAAGGATTTAATAACATTACCTGCATTAATAAAATATTTATCATCATTGGGATATATTTTATTGGATCTGAGCAATAAATCCTTCTTATTCGCTTCCCTTATTAGAAACAAGATCTTCTGAATTTTTCATGTGGAAAAGCAAATCAACTACCGTTAAGTACAGAATTATACACTATTTTATGTTCTTGAGATATATCGAGTCATCTTCACACTTCAGGTGAAATATATCAAATGAAGGAAATCTTTACTCTCTTTGAATATCGTTATTTTGTTCATCCTTTTCCGCTTAACTGAACTTTTATTTAAATGGATATGTTTCCATATCTCGCATTATACGTCGCATTTCTACCGATCAGTAAATAAAATTATGTTATTCAAAGAAACTCCCTTTAATGCATAAGCTGAATTTAATTGCACTTTTTAGCTACCTTAGCCCGTTGCATAAATTGCTTCTAAAATCAATCCAAATTCTTTTTTTTAAACCCATAATTCCATATCATTTATAACCACATTTAAAATTCCTTTTATTTGGCTATGACAACCCTATTTATTTTTAATATTCTTATAAAACAGTAAACGCTTTTCAACTCCATAAAAAAAATTGTTTTCTCCGAGGAGTAAATGTCAAGATAAGAGATAGGTGTGAATGCTGTAAGATAGCAATGGTCATTGTGAACACATTTTAATCCATCTCTTGAATATGACTTTGAATTTGTGCATGAAATGAATATTTCCATTGAATTATGTTGATAAATCTATTGCTCAATAGAATTTTACTTTGAACTATGTATATCAGTTGATGATAGAAACAGGAATTGAATTGAGTATTTTACACTTGATAAGTTTTTTAAGTTTAATGCTTGTATTCCTATAATTATTCAGTATTCTATACTATTTATGGAACAGTCTCGGACACAAAAAGTAAATAAAATAACAATAATCTTTATAATAAATGTCATTAGTAATGCAGTGAGTTTTTAACGTAAATTTAAATTAAAAATGATTAGAATCAATGCAAATCTACGCAAGGAAAATCGTATTCTCCAAATTTTTATACCAAACTTCCAAACAAGTATACTAAATTATTGTTATAATGTACATTTGAAAGAATCATCCGTAATTACAATTGTTTCTAATTTTTGTACTGCAAGTTCACATATAGGTCGTAGCGGCAAAACATCCATGTAAAAGTGCAGTTTACAGTCACGTATGTGAAGGAAAGAATTCAGTGCAGTCTGTTCTTTTGTCAAATTAGAATGCCTATTTACAGCACTCACAAAATATGATGTAATAACTGAATATTATTAGAAAATGTTGCGACGATTTTTTGTTTGCTGTACATATAGTTATAAATGATTTGAAGACCCTCTTTCCGCCCATAGCTCCCGTTTTCTGCAAAGGTTGTCAGGAGTCTTTGTCGCAGTATGTGGTGACCGGCAGGCAATCGCCTAGGCCACCAGTCTCAGACACTTGCTTCCGTCTCGGGGAGAGGGCTGGCCATCTTTAACTTTAATTGGCGTACCTCACTTGTGGGTGGGGCTCTGGGGGACTTGCTGCTGTCTTGGCGATGCCAGCACTTCCGGTCCTTATGTTTGAATTTCTAGGGGCATGAGGAGTTGACCTCCTATTTTTGGCAACCTTTATTTTTGTTTGCGTTTCTCTTGAACACTTTTTCGGAAACCTTTGCTTTCTTACAGCTGACCACTGCCGAATTTGGGAGCGTTTTTGCCCGCTTTTCATAGGCTACGGAAAGTTTGTGAGATGCATCGGTGTGACCAATGATTATTCTTGAAATCGACTTCAACGTAGTGTATTGTTGCTCTGGAGACCTCTTAAAGGCTGGTTTACTTTCCCGCTGATAACAATTCAACGCGAGAAAAGGAGAAGATTTACGTCGCTGTAAAAGAAGTCAAGGTATATAATCTTCTGTAGATTCCGGAAGAATAATAATTAGGAAGATAAAAAGAATAATAAATAGATGATTGTTTTTTAAAGGCACAGCATTTTGAGAAATAATAAAATATTTATTATGCTAAAGCATACTGGGCAATGTGCAAAATATTGCATGTATTAAAAACTTCGGGATTCAAAAGGGAAGATTATAACGACTTTGTGGTACAACAATGTTCTCCTAACAGCAGGTTGTCGAGAGTTTCATCCTCGTGTCGATCCAATTGTGTAATATATAGAGAAAATATGTGCGTGAACAAATTCAGAAAACTGTAAACTTTTTAAACCTAAAATACAAATGAAAAGCTGTGGATATATATATATATATATATATATATATATATATATATATATATGTCACGAATAGTTATTCGTAACTGTCAATTCATCTGATTAATTCAGTACAGTTAATGAAAACCCCTTTTGTTTTATCAGTAAATAATTGTGAAAATTGTAAAGTAGCCTAAAAGGCGAACAACCGAGAATATAGCCACCCTTGGCGTTTGCCCAAGCTACCCATCGCGCCAATTTGGCGTGATGTATTTTGTGGCCCAGACAGGTTCTCAGCAGGCAGTCAGACACACTTTTTTTCTCAACTGGTATGACTGTCTCCTATGCTGGCTATGGTTCTCAGAAATTTTTCCATGTTGGAAATGCACGCCTGTGTAAAGTGTCTTAAGATGTGTGTTATTTCTTCTTTCTTATTTTTAGTGACCATACCTATTTCTGATTATTTATATGTTAATTGTAATAAATCTAATTTTTTAATCTATTCGCTTGAGTCAGGACATTCCTCAGTGTTAACTTTATTGTGTTAAGTATATTTCGGGATATGTATATTTTATTTCAGGTTCAAATACCACCTACACCAATTTACACACGCTCTAAATTTAAGTAATTCCACTATACGGTTGCTATCTTGGGCGATTTCATTTTATTATGCACATTAGCATTTTCTATTTTTGGCACATGGCTGCATGCTTCACGTGGTGATATTCTCAACGTGTAGTACTGCTTCCTCATTTTAAAGTTAATTTGTAATCCTATTGCATCTAGTATAATTTCCATGTACATGCTTAATTACTTCCACCACTAGTATTCTAAATTTATAGTAATGTGCTCAACTAAATTATTATTCACACCATCATTGATTTCCCCCACAAAAGCCAAATATTATTCCATAAAAATTGGCGCCTTTTCATTTCGTAACACACACACACACACACACATATATATATATATATATATATATATATATATATATATATATATATATATATATATATATATATATATATATAAATTCATGATGCAGCAAAATCTCTAAATGGAAGAATAATAAAGAAAATTCTCGGTTTAACATTAAAAAAACGTATCGTCTTAAATTTCAAACTCTCTATGAATAAATCTTATATTTCCCCACAGCACATGTATTGCATAGTCCTGTGTATAATTTATAAATAAATATATATATATATATATATATATATATATATATATATATATATATATATATATATATATATATATATATATATATATATATAATTATGCGTGTGTGTGGTTGTTTGTGTTGATTTTGTTGCTTTTGATCCCCGAAATGGTCTAGCTATGCTAGACCAAATCCATAAGTCCATGCACTCCTCGAAAGTCGAAGAAAATAGAAGGTTTAGAGCAAACCTCGTCCAAAGTAAAATCAAGACAATTTAAAATATCATCAGGTGAAGCCTGAACAGCCCTGCACTTGCTGTAGGTCTTAAAAACCTTCTGTCCGAGTTCATAGGAGAGACCTCTCAAGTGTCCACTGGCAAATGCGAATTTTCTGTCCCCTGTGGCCCTCATAAAAGATGGCACTACCGGTCATTTTCTCGAGTAATAGTCACTGACAAGAGTGACACTCCAAAGATGTTTAATATTTCTCTTATACTCGTAGAATACCGCACTATATTCTCCTAATATATTTTATGAATACAATGTTATGATATTTTAAGAAATTTCCATCCCAGAATTTTTATCACAATGTCAAAATCGTGAGTAATATCAACTCACAGTTTTGATCAAATATGGTATGTGTTCGAAACATACGTATAATGTAGATATTGGAGGGATACAGTCTCTTCAGTAAAGGGGAAAATATGTAGCTGTTCGTTAACGTGAAGACGGTGATAAAAAAAGTTTCACTGCTTCTATCTATTGTAGTGAAGGAAGTTGAACAGTTCGCTATAGGGATGAGAAAGTTCTCCAGGAAGGAGGAGTCTACAAATTCGCTAGGATCGTAATAGGTGATAGTCCAGTCAAATTAGCTCAAAATGGCGGCGAATCATGCATTAAATAAAGGGGTTGAGATTTTTTCAGAAATGTGTAGGGGTTGGTTCCCTGAACAAAGCCTAATAAAGTCCCCTCGATTTCGGGCGCCGCGGGGAGGGGGGGGGGGGTCCCAAAGGTCATTTTTTCAGTTTTTGACGTTTATCTCGAAAACGGTGAGTCGTACAGAAAATTGTCAAACACAAAATTTAAAGCGGATAAAATTCCCTTCCAAATGGTATATACATATTTGTACCTAAGTGTTACCGTTTTCGAGATATGAGATGTTGAATATGAATTCTTTTTTTAAAAAGTGGTAGCGGTTCAAGTATCTCGTCAAACTTCCTCTTCTAACTCTTTCCCCTTCCATTTCTCAGAAAACTCATGATAGAAAAAGTTGTAGAGCGAAAAATTTCCTTCAAAAATGTATAGATTTATGATAATTTATCTTCACCCGGTAAATAGTTAGAGCGTTTTGAAGTTTAGGGGTACTTTTTAACATTTTGCTAGTAAAATGCTCGTCACTCAAGTTTCGTTTCCAAGGTCTGTAACTCTCTTAATCACTTTGTATGCTGTTTAATTAGATACGTATAATATTCATAGCCCGTATAAATTATGTATACCTGTACGCATAAATTATATCTCATAAACAGAAGAACACTTGTAGTACAAAGGAGGAAGTAAGAAAACAAACCAAAATATATAAAAGTGTCACTTTAGCTCAGATCATTTTGGAAAATTTAGATATCACACCATATGATAAAGAAGAAGTAGTTCAGTTACTTCAGACCTCAGTAGAAATTACTCCACAGCACATTTCCACAAATACCTCCCTTGCCAGCATTCAGTGGATATTGAGCAACGAATTGTCACGTCTCAAAGGTAATGGGCCAACAGCAGCGCTTTGTGGGTCCAGCACTTTGAAATGGTGGTGTTGAGGAAAAAATTCATTGCAGCGCAGAGCAACTGGGAAGATCATATGACATGCGCCCAGATGACGATACCTTACTTCCCTGCCAGTGGGCATTTTCATTATGCAAAGTGTACTCACCTATATGTACAAGACATGCTGGGACTAACAACTCGCCACCTTCAACTTAAACAGAATTTTATAGATAGTGGATACCTCACTGTAAACATAACTGGAACACCAATGGCTGGTGTGTGGTCTGACATGGCAAATGAGGTGACACTCATGTGGGACATGAAGATTGAAGGAGAATTAACAATTGGGAGGATTAATTAACAACAGGAGAATTAAATTGGGCGAGGCTTTAGTGATTTGGTGTTGGCGAAATGGGTTGTGGGAGCACGCACAGCTACAGCAATATGTAGTTCACTTGAGATGTTTTGAGGCGTCCATACTGCAAGCGGAGAACAACATGTTGAGTTTCGAGCATCACGCATAACCAAAGATGATCTAGACAGAAGGAAGCTTGCTCAATGGTTGGCTGATCATCTGCATTTTGCTGAACGTAATTTTTTCATGTTACTTTCAACGGGAGTAATTGGAACAAGTAACGTAAACTGCTACCAGGCCTTGGAATAAAAAAGTCAGCACTGTATGATGCTTTCCCAAAATGTAGTCAACTGATCAATGTGAAGAACAGTTTCACGGTAATCGATGGCGGCTTCTTGCTTCATAGAGTAAAGGGGAACACCAACACCACCTTCGCCTCCATCTGCGATCAGTATGTATTGTACATATTCAACCATTACGGCAGCAGTTCAGCTGTGGTTTTTGATGGTTGTGAAGACACGAACTCCATGGAAAGAGATGAACAACATCGGAGAGCATCAAGTAAAACATCAGTGGATATTGACTTCAAAAAGAACATGTTGGCTACTGTTCATCAGGAAAACTTTCTTTCCGATGAAAAGAGAAAAACCAAGCTCATTACTATGTTAGTTCAGGCCTTGGCTGCAAGAGGTATACAACACAGTCTACTATAGCCAAAGGAGATGCTGACTGCAGTATTGTCACTGGTGGGTGGCAAAACACCTCTCATTCAACTATGGTGATAGTAGGTGAAGACAGACCTGCTTATCTTACTTGTGGCACTCACCCCATGAGACACGAATGTGTTTTTCATGAAGGACGGGAGGGGCAATACAGAAAACAGGCTCTACTCTTCACAACATTTTCAGGTCTTATCATTCAGCCAGTACATTTTCTTCATCTATAGTTTCTCAGGATGTGACACTACGTCAGAGATTTATGGTAAAAGCAAAGCAGCAATAGTACAATGTTTCCAGCGGTATGCCAATGAAACAACAAACGTCGCCAAAGTTTTTTTATAACCCCAAATCTTCACCAGGACACATTGCTGGAGCTGAAGAACGAATGTTCCTGCTCATGTTCCAGGCCCCGCCAAATGAGCATGATCTCAATCACCACAGGTACCTTTCCTTTTTCTTTGCTCGTACTGACCCCATTAAGGAAATTTAATAATTTATATAATTCATTAATATTCAATAATACGTTGTACACTATCTGGCCAAAATCTGGTACACTATCCGGACACCCCCCTAAAGAAATGGATCTAGCAGGTGACGTAATTTGATGCGTAACCGAAAGCTATAAAAGTATTGGTAGTTTACAGTGGAGGGTCCGGACCATGTCCTGTAGTTAAAACTACTCTTCCTGAAACTCCTGAAACTATTGGTAGTGGTTTGTCAGGTCATATTTTTGCGTTTGTGAGACGATGAGTAAGTCAAAAGAGCTTAGTGACTTTGATCGTGGCATTATAGTGGGATGCCATCTTTATGGGAAATCAGTTAAAATTTCGGACATTCTACAGAAGCTAAAATGATAGTGAAGACTTTGACTTGTTTGAAAATTTTTCCGAAGTATCAGATTGACGGCTTTTAATATATAGGAAAGCAGTTGATGAAATAAATTATATATAATCTTTTTAATGTAAGTACTTGTTGTTTGAACCTACTTTTGATAACCATTTTTTTGATTATATGAACAACTTTTATACATTTTGGTTTGTTTTCTTACTTCCTCCTTTGTACTACATCTGTTCTTCTGTATAATATGAGATATACATTATACGTACAGGTATACATAATTTATTATTTATGCGAGTTATAAATACTATACGTATCTAATTAAACAGCATACAAAGTGATTAAGAGAGTTACAGACCTTGGAAAGGAAACTTGAGTGACGAGCATTTTACTAGCAAAATGTTGAAAAGTACCCCTAAAATTCAAAACGCTCTAACTATTTACCGGGTGAAGATAAATTAGCATAAATCTATACATTTTTGAAGGAAAATTTTCACTCTACAGCTTTTTCTATCACGAGTTTTCTGAGAAATGGAAGGGGAAAGAGTTAGAAGAGGAAGTTGTTTGACGAGATACTTGAACCAATACCACTTTTTTTGAAATTTATTTTATATTCAATGGCTCATATCTCGGAAACAGTAACACTTAGATAGAAATATGGATGTACCATTTGAAAGGGAATTCTATCAACTTTAATTTTTGCATTTGACAATTTTCTGTGCGACGCACCGTTTTCGAGATAAACACCAAAAACTGAAAAAAATTACCTTTGGGACCCCCCCCCCCCGCGGCACCCGAAATCGAGGGGACTTTATTAGGCGTTGTTAAGGGGGCCAACCCCTAGACATTCCTAAAAAAATCTCAACCCCTTTATTTAGTGCGAAATGAAAACCTAATTTGACTGGACTATGAACTTGAATGTAGATTGTACATCAGCACTGCAGCAGTCCTAAACGTTCTGCAGTAACAAAACAGCAAAGGTGATAGATGATGGTTCCTCGATGATATCCTTCCGTCCTTCGGATGAATAATTACAAACTTACTATCGGCCAGATCATTGCAGGAGCGTAGTCGAGTAGGCTGTGTTAATAACCTCAGGAAATGACACTGTCAACATGCCGGTTGGGAATGTGTATGTAGGAGCCATAAAAAAACTAAGTATGAAGTCAAAGCTGTGTTACAAAAAAATCATTTATTCTTCATAAGAAATCAATTCATCTATTACTTGAGTACAACTTAGGAAAATGTACTATATACAAATGGAAGGTGACCTTGAGTCAACATGAGCTCAAAAATAATGGTGAGCGTTCCGCTCAAAAGTCAGCAGCATATCTAACAAACATTGCAAGTTTAATATATATAAAAAAGGGTCCCCCAAAACAGAATTGGCGGAGCCAAAACTGATGGGGTGCTTAAACGCAAAAATATTAGAGTCAACTCTCTCTCAAAAAAATGGCTCTCTACTCTTTCTTTTTCATCACTGGACAGGCGTGCAAAAACGCGAAAAGCGAGGCCTACAATAGCGAGAAATGAGCCAATTAAACAAAAACCGGACACACGTCCAAGGTGTACGCAATATTACCTCAGCACGGAGGAAAATAGACAATAATAACAACGCGAGCGCTTAATGGCCAACAAAAGGAACCCGGCCTTGCCGAAACCTCGCCAAGAGGAGAAAAAGTTTAGCGTGCCGCAAAATTGAGGCCCGTGAGTGGTTTAGCCCCGACATTACTAATTTGCGCCTCTGCTCGATTGGTCGAACCAGGGGAAAAAGATCTACTCGGAGAGCGCTTTAACGCCAAGCTGACGCCAAGTTCATTCGTGGGAAAAATCTTTCGAACAAAGGGGGACGAGAGAGACACAACTTTTAACTCTACCTTAAACCAATTTTATGGTCCAATTTAGAGAGCAACCGTAAAATGGCATGCGTTGACAAAAGGCTAGTTGGATGTTCGCAAGACACACCCTGCAATTACCAGCCATACACTGTGCATTTTAGACAAACTTAACAAGGGAATCCTGAGACTAACACCTGGCTAAGCAAATTACGGTTGAAGCTTTTACGGTTTAAATGGGCAACGGCTAAATTCTCAAGAACACACAGGTCGAGGGAACGATATAGAAATTACACTATTTTATTTTAAGGAACAACTATTCAGAATTAGAGATTTTATATTAATTTAACGTGCGTTACCAGCTCAACCAAATTAATTATTTCTGGAGCGAATTCCTCGTTACAATACGTTTGAAAGGAAATATTAATCTTGTTCATCTGGTTGGTGTCATAAATAAACACCTTTTTAAATGACGATATAGCGTTCCATTATTTCTGCCAAACAAGTAATGCATCTGTATGTACACGTAATTCAAGAATTGTCTGAAGGAATTTAGACTCGAAAACTGACTTGGTCCCACTAACATTGAAACTACAGTCTAAAATCAGATCTTTCACACAATGTGCGGAAAAGCGACAGCATCACCAATTCCCCCCCCCCCAAATATAAAAAATGTCTACAGAAATGTATTATGGGGGAAGATGCCCGGAATATCGAAGTATCTATTTCTCTCACAAGTGCCACAATCAAAACATTGATTTTCCAACATATTCCTGAGTTTGAAAGCGACTCCCACACTTGGAAAGCTGATGATGGGCAATACTGTGCAAAACGACAACGCCTACATGCCTCTCTCTGAAAGAAAGATGTATTAATTTCGAAGGACGCCATTTCCCTTTCCCTCTTCAGTCTGGGAACAAAACATAAGGAACAAACCAAACGATGTTTGGCTTAAAAGTTTAAATAAAAAAGTCTTGATTTTCTCTCACACATATGGAAAAAGAGATACTCTTAAATTCGTCTTGTATTCTCCGTACTGATTACGTAAGTTGGCAGTATGGAGGAATTCTTTCTGTCCTTTTTCTGGTAACTAAAGTCATTATTGGGTAAAAAAATATGACTAGAGGAGATGTAATATAATAATGTAAATATGCTTATAATATACTAAGCTATTGAGAGTTTTCTGCACGTATTCTCAATAAGCATGTAATATAACTTTCTTTAAACCTGCTGAAATTTAGTATTGTCCTTTCATATGTAAATATAGCATATATGTTAAACAATACATTTTCACAATTCTTCAATAATATTTATTCCTATTACTACATTAAGCAGATGTATATAACATCTAAAGTTTTAATGCAAATTCGGATAGTTATATAATGCAAAATTAAATTTTGGATATATATGAACTCTTGACCATTGCCTCTAAAAATATTTGTGTATAATAAAACAACGTCCAGAATAAAGAACTATGAATTATTCGAGATCTCTGAGATCTCCGAGATCCACAATGAAAATCCAAACAAATATTGAAATTCTAGAAATTAAACTGAGAAAGAACAAAGTTGATGTGTGCCAAAATGTCTGCTGTTAGAAATGAAACATTGAAAAAGTTCTATTCCGGGGAAGACTGTACCACCAACGCAAGATGCGTTTTTATCGACAGTAGAAGAACTCAGAAACAAATATGATTTGGACAGGTTCTGTCTTGAAGAAGAGTCAATAATTTCTTTGAAAACCCCCAAAGCCAATTTGATGGAACATAGAAAATTTGAAACAATCACTGAAATCTTAAAAAAATCTTCTGCATTGAAAAGATAGAAGCGAACTTGCCTAGAACAGAGTGGTTACATATCTAATGAGATGGATCAGCAAATTTAGGTATAAAAACCACAAATACTGGAAACGCTAGTCATTATTTATAAGAAGGAATGACTTCTTTTGATAAATGAGCAACAAATTTCAGCGCAGAAACGACAAACATACAACAAGACGCAAAAAACCAGTACAGAATATACGGACAAAAATCAAGTTGTCTTTCTTAATGATTCTGATGCCGCGAAATTAGCGTTGAGGGGGAACTATCCCGCTTGACAAATTTAAAGTTTATAATACTAAGAAGCTGACCAATAATCTTACGAATGTAGTCTAAAAATTGTTACGTAATGCTGATCAACTGGTAAAAGAGGGTTGTGATTTTCCACAGAATGAAAAGCATGTAATATACTGAGCTTAAGTGGAATGCTGTAATAGATCTCCTGAAGAAAATCTCCGTCCGATTATTTTTAGCTGTTAGTCAAGGATATAGAGTGAGTACCGACCAAAAGCTGTCGGGAAGTCTTGGGAGCGAGTGTTGACTTGTCAAATTCCAAGTAGAAAAGACTTGATAGAAAACATTAGAATCATAAAGGCTACGGATGTCTGCTGACACATTTGAATAAAATCGGAATATATCAAACTGCATCCTGATAGCTGCATGATTCTGATATAATTATAAACCCAGATCATTAAAGAAATTCGTTTAGTTATCAGATGTTGCAGAGACCACAGTGTCCAACATATGTGCTGCAAAATCGTGAATTTATTAGAAGGTGGAAGGATTGATAGAAAAGATTCCGACTTTTAACGAAGAATAATTTTTTTTAAATGTGTGGGAGAGAAGTACGAGAAATGTCTAGACCACTACTAGCAAGCCAAAAGGGATTTCACAAGTGAAAATCATACAACACCCTTTAAAATAAAAAATAAAAAATTAACACATTAATCAATAATTATTCATACTATTATTTCAGTAAAATTTATTATGTTTATTAAACCTATGTTATTTCAGGAAAAGAGTTGATTAAGTACATGTACTTTCATCATTGTAGACAAAAATTTTAGTGTAAATTATTTACTCAGTTCTCAACATATAAAATATGTTTTAAAAAACTGATTTCGTTTTTATAGGTATTTTCTCAGAAAAAGCAAATAAGATTTACAGACTTTTCTCATTTAAGTACATTGTTCCTTTTTTTAAAATAAACAATCATTTTTCTCAAATTTAATAATAATTTTTTTGTCTTTTTTAAAATTTTTAAAAAAGGAATTTACGCAGTGTGCATAATTATGTGCGTAAATTTATAAAAAAAAAATCTCCGTCCGATTATTTTTAGCTGCTTTTTCATTAGAGCCTCCCACCACATGCTACCGTTTTTGTACATACATGCATTCAACAGGGAAAATTCGAATTGTAATTTTTGTTGTTTTGTTTATGTTCAAAAACATAAAAGTGTAACATAAAAATGTCAAATCGCATTTTTTAAGCCCAAATAAGTAACATTTGAAGTGTATAGCATACAACCTTTTTATGTTCATTTAGGCGTATTAAATGATCAAGAAACGTAAGAAAAAAGAAAAAAATATATGAAGTTTAAACTTAATTTCCTTTTTTTTCTATAAAAATGTTTTTTTTTTTAACTTCTAATGCGAGGAGTTGATTTCTTTTAATCATGAACTTTTGCAGAGTCCACCATTTTTTATGTTGTTTTTAAACTTTTATCTACTCGAATGATGTTTTACTCGACGGGAAAGTTCATTTTTACTAAGAAACAAGATTCAAAAACTTAAATTGTTAGATTTTTCAAACGGCTGTTCAGGCTTAACTCGATAAACTTCTTTTTAATTAAAAAAATTCAGAAACATTTTTATATAACTTTTTCATCATAAGTCATAGCCTGCAAAATCATCTTCTACAAATGCCTGAAAAAAAATCTCGAATTATAAATCACGAAGAAAAGTAAAATTTATGTCTTAAAATTTGTAGTAAATGAAAGCCACCACATGCATATATAAAAATTATTTCAATTAAATTAGGCTATAAAATTCGATTTGTTTTTCTCCATGTAATCACACCGTAATTGTAAATAATGATTTTTGAGTTAAAATATATTTTCCTCCGAAGGAAGTTAAAATATTTTTTTTAAGTTTTGGATCATTTTATCTCTCAACTTTTAATTAAATTATTCCAATAATAGGAGGAAAATCATAAGTAATGTGTTAGAGGTAACATGCTTTTCTGACTTTTCTGTTTAATTATTTTTTTTGCAAGTTAGTTACGTCTCTAAACTATGGAATTTTAAAAATAGAAATTAAATGACAAAATGATTAAAGATAAGTGCAGTGTAAATCAAAAGATAATTCATAATTTTATGACTAAAAGGTTGATAATAACTCAGCTAGTGTGCCTAGTTAAAATGGTATCACAATAAGACAAAATAACAATCTGAAGTAGAACGCTATTCTGAGATTACAACACCAGCGTAGTTTATACATATCTAAAAAATTTTCTCCCCTCCCCCTCCAATTAATTCCCTTTTTTTCTTTTTTTTTAAACGGAGCTATTAACAAAACCATATAAATTTTGACTCCCTTGCTGAAACCTCTAATACAAAAGTTTATTAATCTTTCAGGTCTCTAAATTATACTTTAGTATACAATAATATGCCTCTTCAATTCAGCATTATAACTTACACATTTAAGCAGCTAATTGCTGTTATCTTTACTGGCTTAACTCATCATGCAATTGATGACGTAGCGTATTGCATTAAGTAAAGAAATTGTATACACCGAACAATGTATTCATCAACCTAGCTTTAAGTTTTTTTATTATATTCATTAAGTTGTACTCATTGTAGAGAGAAATATTTTAAAGCAATACTCGGGACTACAAAGCTAACGTTATTTTAAAAATGTATGCACACTTTGGATGAACAACTTATTTACCGAATAAATTCATAATTTCCTTCGAAGTTGGAAAATTGACGCCCTTATAGATTTTTAAAGCGTTTCTGATTGTAACAGTTCATGAAGACATTTTCCAGTGTGATGTTACAAGTTGTATCCTAAGTACTTACCTTGATTTGCTGGTGATATACCTACCTGATCTTCGATTTTAACCGCAGTGCTTTATAGTTAATGCAAGGCCAAATTTCAATTCTGTATAAAACAGTTACAGACAAAAATAATTATTTTTGTGGACCCAAGGTAGCGTAGTTGTAGCTCGTCGGCTTCGGACGGGAGGTGCTAAGCTCGAGTCCCACCGAACGCCATTAAATACCTTTTGTCTATGCCGGATATGGGTTCGTTAAATCCGTAAACTAGAAAAACCTTCTAATTTGTCAGTGGGTGGGAATGGTACGATCCCTCCAGATGCAACTCTTGTGGGTGTGCGGTCAAAATTATGGTGACACCTGGCCAAATCGGACTCCGGTCCTTTGGGTACCACTAAAGACAGGATTTGGATTCCTTAGCCCACCACCATTCTATGGGCCTGGTGTGGGATGATACGTCTACGGACCATAGTTCACAACAGCAACATCAACAACACAATTTTTGTCTCAGTATTCTGGTATGTAGATGTTATTACTATTTAATGTTTTTAGCGGATATTAGAGCAATAGTTATAGCCTGAGGCTTTCATATGTTGTGAATGTGTTATAAATACAACTTGAAATGTTTAAACCAAATTAGACCTTTATATTACCCGTTGTATTATTGAAATATATTGAATGGTAACTATATTTTTGTGTTATTACGGACTATAAAGATTTGTAAAACTATAACTACAGAGAAAACTCTTTCGTGTAGCCTAGTTCTTTTAGATGGCCTTTTAATAAAATATGTTCGGTTTTCTTTTGAACCTAATGTTCTGTTACACAGAGATTTTGTATAGTGTTAATTTTTTAATATTACACATTTGGGTTTATCGCTCGATAGTTTGCTTTTCTTTGCGATTTGTTTTAAATTTACTTTTTGTCAAGCTTCACAAAAGTTAATGAAAATTTTTTTTTGCTCTTTATCATACTAGTAGCATTTATCAGCTCATAATGTCAAAATACTAGTTATAATTATATTTCTAAGAATTTTGCCTCATTTACAAATGTGCACATTGTTACCTGTTTTCTATCTATTTTGGCTCTTATTGTATTTCACAAGTTTACTTTGAATAATGTACAAAATTTCAAGATATTCCCCAAGGTTCCTTTTAAATTGCTAATGAAATACATGTCACTATGACACTTGTCACTTTTTAGGGGAAATGTGGTTGCAAAAGAGAAATATATTGAGTCATAAAAAGAAATAGATAAGTACTAACAGATTTATTTCGTATCTTTAACTGGAGTTTTTTGCTTCGTACGATATAATTTTTGTTCTTCATTCTAAACAATATTTAGTATCCAAGGAAATAAGTAAATGGTTTAGCCAATGTCCATTTTCTACTGCTCCAATTGTTTAACATCTGCAGTATTTTAATTTTTAAAAGAGGCCAAAAACAAGCCAATTCTTAAAAATGTCTGTGGCCGAATGTCTTTTGCATAACCCTCCCCAAATTAAAGAAAATAACTTCTTTAAAATAATTCAACGACAAAATTTTATTAGAATGCTAGATACATCTTTGGTATTCCGAAGATTGTACATGCAGTAACCTAGTGCTTTAATTCCATTTGAAAACGCTACAGATTCGCATTCCTACCACAACTGTCGAAGCAGCAATATTAGGTTTCAAAAATATGCTCTCAAGCCATTTGGTCGAATAATTTGATTTTGACTATATAAAATTATTAATCCCATGTTTAAAGTTCAACTTCAAATTTTTAGTAAGTGACATTATTAATTTAATTTTTTTCTTATTGTTTTGTTAAATAATATTTAGTAAATGTATGATATACATTAAAGCTGTTTGAAAAAATCTATTATTGGAGGCGTTAGAGTAATGCTTTGTGACGGCTTTCATGTTGATTTTAATCTTTTGATACTATTAGCATACAAATTAAAAAGGTTTGACTGTTGGTCCAATGCCTTCTAAGTTAAGGTGATCAGACGTCCCGCTTTTGGCGGGACAGTCCCAATTTTTAACAATTTGTCCCGCGTCCCGCGGCGTTTTAAAAAAAAGTCCCGCTTTTTGGAAAGAATGCACGACAAGCTAGGGAACGGCGGGAGAACGGGAAGGGAATATACGGTTTTCGGCGGTCATGTGGCTATTTAGCCAGGATATGAGTTTTATATTATTTTTGCTAATTTTATAATGTTAAACTTTAATAATAACAAAAAATTGTTGAGAACTGATTATTGAGAACTGCTTATCAAAGTTCACATTGCTGATCAGTTGTTAGAATTCGAATTTTGAAATAAACCATGTTCCATACAATAAAGCACTAAAAATTGTGGAATACGCGCTGTCCTTACCAGGAACTAATGCTACGACAGAACGCGTTTTATCTACGGTAAATTAAGTGTCGACATCAGAAAAATCACAATTAAGTGTTGAGACTTTGAAAGCCATTTTATGTGTAAAATATAATTTAACAAATTCTTGTGAAAAATTGTATGGCCTTTTAAACAACGAGGGCAATCTACTAAAAACAAAAAATTCACGCAAATGAGAAATATGCCAAATAATAAAATAATACTATACATATTTTTTTAAATTTATTATATTTGTAAATTGTACTTATGTTGAAATTTAAAAATAAATATATTACAATACTATTTTTGCGTTCTATGAAAATTTGTGTTGCTCCATATAGACCAAATTTTTAATCAAGTATACCCCCCCCCCCCGGCGGTCAATGGTGTCCCGCTTTACAAATGTTAAAATCTGGTCACCTTATTCTACGTAAACTATTAAGGAAGTAACTCAGCTTATGGAAACATTTCATACTTTTATTAGGAAAAAGGATTTTGATTCATTTATGCTGTTAGCTAATAATAATTTATATACAAAAAATATTTTCTTAAAATATTTTTATTGATTTTGATCGAGGATTATATTTACAAAAATAGGAGTAAAACTGCTGTTAGATAATTACGTTTTATATATATTCTTCAGTTTGAGTTTTTATAGTAATCAATACTATATCACCGTAAAAATTAGATAAGGTGTTAAAAGTGTAATAGGAACTGTTTTTTTTTTCGTCGACATTTAAAATTCAGATGTTAGACTTTTTCAATATTTAATTTCAAGTCATTGTTTAAGTGAATATAGCAAGTGCAATGCTGAAGAGACTAAATTAGAAATTACTCGACGTAAACTTCAACTCCTCAATCTAACTGTATATGTGACTCTGAAGAAAACGGTATATGTCGTCTTTTTTTTTTCAGGATCAAATAAACACAAAACGAACTCCTTAAATTATTACTAAACATTTGAAACTAATTTCGGTTTCCTTCAGTCCTTAAAAAAAGGGAGAAAAAGAATAGCTGGCATTTAATTAAATTTTACTTTTAGAATAGCAATCTGCTGAAAAGAAAGTAAGCACTTGTATTTTTTTGTCTTTTTAACGAACGAGTAAGCTTAAAGTGAAAACTGTTTAGAATTTTCGAAACTAAGTTCCCTATAACTCTCAGTGTTTTTTGAAAGTTTTTGCATAAAAAAATTAAAAATTAAAATACTTACCGAAGTTCTTAATTAATTGTTATTTACTAAAGATTTTAATCCTTTAAGTCTACCACTACTTTTGAATTACAATTTCTATTCAGTATCGCTAAATACGAAACTTGATCAAGTAACATAGTTTGTGTATTTTGATTTATTTTCTTCTAGAATCCATATATCTGAGTTTCTCAGCCGATTCTTTGGGCAGTCCGTGAGAGAAAACTACTTCATCAATTTACTTTATTTTGATCTTAACGAAAAAATTCTATCTATAGGTGTGTCAAACTTGGCTTTTGTAACCTCAATCAATATTAATTAGTGATAATTTACTATTAAATATGGATTTCTGCGCATACTCAGGAACATGTTTAAATCTGACTTTAGATATTCGCTAAGCCCGAGGCCGCAAACACATTAATTTGTTTCTGCATATGTTCAGTGACATGTTTAAATCTCGTTTTAGATACTTATTAAGAACAAGGTCGCATAAACAAGTTAATTTGTTTATTCCGAGGAAGTCAGATAGTTCTCTCTCTGCCATTTTTATTTTTAATTATATTTGTAAAATTTAAACCTGACAGAAATTGTTTAATTCGCGCTGTTGAGTTACCATGTTTCTTTTTATTTGGTTTAATAGTAATTTTTTAAAGTCTATTTCTCTATTCTTAATATTATTATTTTCAACATCTGGCAATGATGTGTTGAGTATAATTTGTGTAGTAATACATTTATTTAGTACCCAGCAGTCATGTTTTGACTGGTACCAACTAGTTATTTATTACTTCTCAAAATTTCAACTTGATGTGAAAATGTCTAAAGAAAGATACAAATACTATTTTATATGAATTTGCAATCATGTATAGTATGCATAGAATATACGAGTATTCTTAGAATTTCCAACCCGGTGTATGACAGTAAATTCATTTGCTTATAGTATGTTTTAAATTGTTGGTTAATCCTTTAGTATGCATCTCATTTAAAATATAATTTAATCATTATTAAAAAAATGAAATTGTCAGGGTAGTTTTATAGTTATATGTATAGCTAAATATTTTTCCTCTTTCAGTAACGGAAAGCTTTATAAAATCCACTACGGAAATTACTATCACTTGCAGAAGTATTGCTATTTATTTATGAATAATTCTTAAGTAATGTGAAGTTACTTAAGAAGTTAGTTCTTAAGTAGTATTCTAATTATTCCTAAATCAAGCCTACAAGTTTGAAAATTCTTGCAATTTTATTTATGCTTGTTTAATTTACAAATAATAGTTTTCCGTTTTTTATCAAGGTTTCAAAATATAAGAAAATTAGATTGAAAAAGACCCTTAGTTTTCCACTGTACAACAACAAGCAAAAGAATGAAAAGAAAACATGGATCACACGTAAATGGAAACCAGGTTAAATCAATCCTCGTTTTAATGAGAAAATTTATTAATAAGTTATATTTAAATTAATAGTATAAAGGTATAATAGTATAATTTCCTTTCTTTAAATTTAACTGAGGTATATATCCCCAACACGGTTCATTGTGTATTTTTTCAAAATATCCTCTATATGCTTTAAACGACGATAAAAAAGCAAAAAAAAAATAAGCCTGAAATTGATTGTGTCTTTTAAAAAATCTGTAACATCAGGCTTTTAGAAGGTGGAACATGATTGCGGTAATAGTCGTTAAACTATTTCTTTAAAAAAACGTATATTTATTTATCTAAAGGATAAAATGAAGTTTTTAACAATTTAGTGACTCGTTATATATAAGATGGTATGGGGAACTTCATGTAAGTTTGAGAGTTCAGCTATATGTTCAGACATTTTATTGAAGGTGTTTTATCACCCTCGTAACGTTTTTGAGACTATTTCAAAATCATCTATTGAAAACTGAAAGAAGAATATTTTTATAAATGTCTTCTGTACTCTAAATATCGTCTAATGTTGTGTACAACTCTCCTTTTATATTTTTTAAAAACATTACTTTCATTTTAGCAACGTATACTTTTTCTGTGATAAACTGATACAGTGTTTTTTACTCTCATTAAATACTTAGTAATGCTGTGAATTAACTTCAACAGAAAAAGAAAAGCATTAAGATAAAGTGAAAATCGAGAAGTGCTCAGACATCAGAAGTGGAACAAGGAAGTATTTAGAATGCTTTACACACAGATAAGCCGCTTCATTTTTTCCTTTGTGGCAAGAAATACGAAAAGAAACATCAGAAGCTAAATGATAAAAGTAGTTTTATGAAATAAACTAGTTACAGTTAGAGAAGTTCTAAGAAACGTTCAATACAAAAATGTTTTTTGTAATATTGTCCATTTTTGAAATGCAGTAGCCATTTACTTTTAATTTTTATCAAGCTATTAATTATTGTTAATATCAGTAAAACAAATTTGTATCACAATTTTCATCATAATTCGTTAGTCATTTTCTACGAAATTTCAAATCTTGTACTGAAATTAATGAAAACATTTTATTCAAATCTTTATCAAATCATAAACTCTTTCAAGCAATGCTCCTTTACTAAGGCTCAGTGCAATACAATTAACATCTTTGAGGAATTGGAATTAAGTGATAAAATATTTCTACATATTTCTACACTAATTTATTACTGTTTTGTCAATTATTACAGAGCTCTTTATTCACAAAAAGTGGAACATTTTCTAGTCATAATTTCTTCAATTTATGATGCAACCTTTTAATCCATAAATGCTGTGGGAATAAAATGGGAATGAAAATTTCAATTGAATGCAGATGTGTTGCACTAAGTAAGATTTAACAAAGAGCTCGGTTGAATGAGGGGAAAGTACAAGAAATGAATTCGGGCTCAGTTTTTAAGTTCAGGGTCCACTCGAAAAATGATATTCTTAAAGAGTATCTGCCCTGATTCGAAGCTCAGCCTTCATCCGTATATACACACATATATATATATATATATATATATATATATATATATATATATATATATATATATTTATTTACTTAAAAAGCGACATGGTAAATATTAAAAGAAGTACAGATTTACCTTTCGAATAGTTCTACTGCATTTGTTGAGCTCAAGTTTTATAAGCATTTCCAGACAGTTGTCATTTCAATCCATACTCTCTGACTTTGTTAAGAAATTGCCCTGTACTATAACACGAAACTCGTACTGCACTTTATGTTTTCATTACAAAATTTACAGGAATATTTTTTTTAACTTAAAATGCGCGAAAGCCTATAAATTCTTAATAACATTGAAATATATCGCTTTAACGTATTTAAGGAAGAAATAAGACGTTAAAAACTATCCTTCGGTAAGTGTTTCACTTTAATGTCGAGCTCCTACAAGTTCGAAACAAAAAAATAATCTGTGATGCAACTGATAAAAAGTAAAACGAATTTTTTTTAACTGACAACGAAATTAAAACCTAGAACTACTGTAATGAATGAATATGTACAGCAAGGTTCGGCTTTTCATGAATATTTTGATAAAGACTACCATCTCAATAAAGGTGGCCCGGTCGGCAAAAGGCCTGTACAGCCATTGATCTGAACGTCCCTGGTTTGATACTTGTCACTGCAAATCCACTGCTGTGTTCACTAATGGTAGCCGGGGCACCTAAAATAGGTCGTGGCTACAAAGATCTCAAATTTACCTTTGGATGTGCGGGGTCAAGTGTTCCGGTCTCGTCACTTGACTCGGTTCAAAATTACGGGACCGATGTTCTTCGAGGTCAAGTCAGACTTCAGCCCTAGTGGTTCTCCTTAAAGTGAAGCTGATTGCTACCCTTCGCCCAGGACCTAGGATCCTCTCGACTTGGTGTAGGTTTTCCTACTCGAAGGGGATTGGAAACAACAACAACAACAACAGCAACCTTAATTAAGAGTAGCTGCCATATTTAGAAAATCTGTATGATGTTGTTCAATTTATACTCAATCTGATAGTATGCATTTTCTAATTTTCTGTTTAAAAAAATTCCTGATATCCGACTCAAATTATGGCCTTGTCTTTCATGTCGGCTTCTAGGTAACATTCGTAAGGCGAACTGTGATGATAGAGAGAGCGAGAAAGGTAGATGACTACATTGGTTACTTACAACAGAAGCTACGCATTTCTAGTAAACTCTTAAATAATCAATCTGAAAAGTATAAGAGTTTGTATGATATGTTTTGAAAGATAAACATACAAAGCTTAAATATATGCATATTTTATGGGTTTTATAGGTATGCATATTAAGACACCCATCCTACCAGTATTTCTACTGCCTGCCGTCTCTTGTAAGGCTCGTGTCTCTATCGTACCACTTATATTCAAACTTTACGTTGAACATATTAAACAACAAGAATCATTTTGAAGGATTTATTAACTAGGTTTTAACAAATGATGTTATCGACACATCTGAGATAAGTCACTTTCAATCTGCTATATCTACTATACGTTACGTCGAAGTAAAACTTATTTCTTAGTAACCTAATCCTATGAACACAGAAATATTTGTCAAAGGTAATTAATATTATATATGTATGAAGACCATGAAATATGAAGAGTGGGATACATTACACAATGGTATATAACAGGCCCTCAACTTTCAGTTTTTATCACCTTTTGACCGAATTACCCTTAAATGATTTTTTTATACATTTTATTGTAATATGTGCAAAGGGTTATAGCAAAGTGAATTTAATTAATTACATCAAACGTATAAAAGATCATTGTTAGCTTTGTAAATCACAAAGTAACATTACATGTAATCAGTGGCACCATGCAATCACTGGCATCAGTCAAAAAACACAATTTATGTATATATATATATATATATATATATATCCAATTTCGTTACATAAATCTAAATTCTGCTATTTCTATAAAATTATGAATAAAATAAAGGTAAAAATAGAAACACAAAAACCTTTATTTTGTTAAGTTTGTTTCAACTAATTATATACACAACGTTGGAGAAAACCATTTAAAGCAAATGAATTTTGCAAAACTTTAATAAGTAGTTCTAAAGTAATATATACGTAGTCCTTTAAGGCATAAAAAAATTGAAGCGATTTCTCCAAGTTATGCTTGAATATAAAAAATCCTACGAGAGCAGTATCATAAGTTGAAAAAATAAAGAGTATAAAACATTTCAAGTAGAAGATATCCTTCTAAATATCATTTATCTGTCGTTAAAAATAAAAATAAATGAACAGGAAAACGGATCGTACTCTAGCAGAAGGTAAGCGATGAAAAAATACTCGAAAAAAAGATCTGAAGTGGCAACTTTTTTTCGAAGTCTTTCAAGTGGTTTTGAAGTTTATTTTTTTTTAACTCGTTATTTTTTATTTTTTCACTGCCACATTTCGTTTTCATTTTCGAATATTGCGCATTTCCCCCCTCAAATTGATTAGCGTTATCTCCGATAAATGCATTAGGATTACATTTGATAAATCTAATGCTTGCAATAATATATTGTTAATGAATTTTGAAGTTGACAAATGCATTTTTTGTTCTGGATTAAAAATCTGGAATGGGGTTCAAAGATAGGGAATCTGCTTTAGCATTTCTTTCAGAACTTAGAGAAAAGTCATTAATTTTAATGTATAAATATTTATTTTTATTTATATGACTTTTCTAAGTGACTGAAAGTAAGGTATTTCAAATCATTTTTCTTGAAATAGATTTCTTAATAATGTTCTTTTTAACCCGAACAACATTTTTTTTACAGTTACCCTCTAGGCATATAAAGGTATGTTTATATATGGATACTGATCATCTATATACTTTTACCATACTGTAAATGCTGAACCAATAATGGGCCAAAACTGTTTCCAATCTGCTATCAGTTACTATAAAAGATAAAGCCATCGTTGTAATCTCATATACTGCCTTACAAAAATATCGATTGTATTGGCGAATCGGATCATGAAACAGTCTTTGTCTGCATGCGTTAAGCAAGTTCTGTTGTCAGTAGAGGCTCAGGTGTTCTAGCCTCAGAACTATTGTGAATGCTTCTCGCTAATGAACCGGTTTCCCCTCCCAATTATGGCCATGTTTTCCCAAACTGCAATATTAGCCGTATTGTAAATATACGGTGGAGTTTAAGCCTTCTTTGCCTTTTGGCTTGAATCTTTTGGAACTTTCGCCCATTTGTTCCAGATTTCAGATTCAGTCTCATAGTGTTTTTGTCTGGTTTCGACCTTATTTCTAGTTTCGAAATTCCTTTTCGACCTAGTTTGCTCTTATCAGTTTTTATCAGTTGTTTAAAGCATTTTCATTTAGTCTCTCAAGACATCTTTATCAACAGATTTGATGTGATGCCGAAGTTTTAAAAGTAACCACAAGTATTCTCTCAGTGGTTTTTTGGCAGTTCCCTTACAGTGAAGCTACAATTTTTTTGTCTCTGTCTTAAAAATCAGAACTTCTTAATGTTCTTAACTTTGAAATTCAAAATTCATGTTTCGAACTTCATAAGCTTTTTAGATATCATGTTGAGCGATTACTGTGTTTCTAGGCATTCTAATAATCCTGTAAATAAAGCTATTTATTTGAAGAAAACAAATTTCATTTTCTTCCTCCCCCTTAAATCAACAGTAATTATGTATAATTTTCAAAGCCAAAAGAATTTCTAGTGCAGGGGTCTCACCAAGAGGGGAGGAATATTTCTCCCCCGCTGGGAATTTCAATGTTTCAAGGGGTGTATTGGGAAAAATAATCAGAAAAATATGATATCTTGTAGATCATGTACAATCTATAAAATTGCACCTTGTTTTTAATTTAATCTGCGATATTCAACGAAGTTAATTCATTATCCCAGATTAAAATCAGTACTTGAATATGCAACATTATTTTCATTTTCGAAATCATATTATTATTTAAAGATCATATAATGCTTCAAGAAATGCTGTTATAATATAATCTAAGAAATTCTCTCGAGAAACATCACCTCTAATACAGTAGGGTCAGCTCTATATGCGACAGAAATAAAGATAATATTTTGTTTGTTGAAGTAAGTATCAGCCACTTTAGTCTGTTAAGCAGTCAGTTCTGAATATATATAAAAAAGATCTATTATCATTCAAGCTTTGAAAACTATCAATATTTTCTATTGATATTAGATTTATAAAACATAACTATAAAATAATCCAAATAAATGTATAAATACAAATGTAGACAAATGAAACCAAAAAAGATTTTCAATATTATATGCATATTATTTGGATTGCACCCTTTGAGTTAGACATTCTTGGAAGATAAAATGATATTCTGACCTATGATGAAAGGAGAGGGTGGAGCAGAGTGGGCAGAGATCTACAGTCTATATCTAGTGTGTGAGGTCTTTGAATCTTGTTGTATCTTATACTTGAGGCGGTGACTTTTAAAACTGCCCTTAACCAAAAATTCAAAAAAAATAAAGTTATCACTTGAAAGTGATCAAGATGTATCTCCTATTGTACATGTAACTGAATTGGGTAGCAAAACTCTGTAGTTTAATGCGGAATTTAATGCTAAAATATGTGATAATCTGAAAAGGTTTTCTTGCAATTTACGAAAAATCACTTATAGTCGATAAGGACTGTTTTGAAACCCTCCTCCTCACTTGTTCATAATATGTATCAATACAAATTGATCACATCCATGGGTTATTGCATATATATATATATATATATATATATATATATATATATATATATATATATATATATATATATATATATATATATATATATATATATATGTATATATATATATAAATTTATATATATATATATATATATATATATATATATATATAAATTGAACTACAGATTGAAATCTTTCTTAATATCTTCCTATATACCATAAACATTGCACTTTTTAATATGAACAATGGGATGATTAGAACTGAAAAACTAAGAGACGAAGTGGAATGATATGTGGTTCTTTAAACACCCAAAACTGGTATTAAAACACTATTAAAAATTTGTTTTTTGTAATTGACTATTATTTATTACTGTTCTTACATTTTAAACGAAAATAAGGGCAAAATATACCCAACATGCACTCCATATAATCTTAAACTAAGCATGCAAATGTTCATAGTAATAAAAGAGAGAGTAGTGAAGATAGAGAATTCTGCCTAAAATAGATAATTTATTTTTATTGCATTCTTTTATTTTTGGTCCTTTTTAATTTTACTATATTTTATAGTTCGGCTCTGTTGGATCAGATTTTTTCTAAATTCTGTAATATTAAAAAATAATAATGGGAAATAAAAGAAAAATTACCCGTGGTATACATTTGAATGCATTTGCGTGAAACAAAATGATTTGTCTTATTCATCAATCTCTGTATTGTATTATTTCCAATAAAATAAATCTTTTTTTGAAAGTGTCCTGCATGCACAGTATCGTAATTATTTTTTAATTATGAAAGCAGGTTTTTTTTTAATTTTAGTAAAATAAAGATTTGCAATTTTGCATTAAAATAAAATGTCTGCAATTCATAATTAAAAATAAATATTTCATATGCAAACAGTAATTCATTTCCAATTTTCTATTTGCTAATTACAATTTTTTCCCATTTTGTCAAGAAAATATTTATATACTTCTATTAATAAGAAATTAATTAGGAACCCCATTAATTAAAGGAATTTAAAAGAAACTCCCTCTCCTTGCACTCTGTTTAAAATAATGTTTTAAAAACATGTGCTTGATTCAGGAATAATTGTAGGGAGAGTAATTTATTGAAATGTCTTATAAAATGATGAGAATTGTTTGTTATATTTTGTATGACTTAACCGTAAAAGAAAATTTAAGCTCAAGGAGGAGATTTTATTAATGTGTAAAGCATAGATAAGATCTTCTTTTTCGCTAGTTGTCTTTGTTTTTATCATTATGCGACATTTTTATTAAGACAAATACAGCATTCTTTAACCAACACAAATATTGCAAATATGCTTTAAGAAACGCTGTTTTCTATCTAATAAAAAATATGTTTTGCAATTTTTGCAGCAGTAAATAACATTATGCTACCTTCTCTTTAATCTACATGGTTGTCATAAAGAAACTTTGCCGATATATGGACCTCTAGCGGCTGTTCCGTTCTACCGATTGAGATGAGATTTCAGATATAGTTAGTCAGAGGTATGAGCTCGGGATTCTATGAATGGCAAAAAAGTGGCGCTCATGGTTACGGTTATAGGTACAGAAACTCGAAATTATCAAATCGCAACACCCACTTTTTTCCCTCGCATAATGCTCAGGGCATGCGAAAACATTAAAGAGCGTTGTAACGGTACATGTATCACAAAAAACAGACGCGTTATGCACGCACAAAAAACAGCTATGCGAACGGCCAACAAAGACACGATCGGGGCGCACGGGGGAAATTTGCATATGGCAGAGACTAGAAACCAATCACAAAATGCCGTTCGCCAGATATTAGGCGTAGAAAACCGATATAAAGCTCTCTGATCGCGTTTTAGTTAGCCATTCGCAGAGTTGTTTTTTGTGCGTGCATAACGCGTCCGTTTTTTGTGATGCAGACACCGTTCCAACGCTTTATAGGGTTTTCGCATGTGCTGAGCATTTTGCGGCGGGAAAATGTGGGCGTTTCTTTTTGAAAATGTCGAGTTTCTATACTTATAAACGTGACCGTGAGAGTCACTGTGTTGCCGTTCTCAGAATCCCGAGCTCATACCTCTGAATAACTATATCTGAAATCTCATCTTGATAGGTTGAATGGAACGGCCGCTAGAGGTCCATATATCGTTTTTGTTAGCCATTCGCAGAGCTGTTTTTTTGTGCGTGCATAACGTGTCCGTTTTTTGTGATACATGTACCTTTCCAACGCTTTTTAAGGTTTCCGCATACGCTGAGCATTTTGCGACGGGAGAAAGTAGGTGTTGCCATTTGAAAATTTCGTGTTTCTATACCAATAATCGTAACCGTGAGCGCTATGTCTTTGCCATTCACAGAATCTCGAGTGTTTGCTTTTCATTTATCGTATGAGTCGTGTCTGCAGTGTGATTTGTTGCATAGATATAGCCGTTTGAATCCCCAGTATTATTTTAAGGGACACACAATTTAAATCAACGACTTAATACCTTGAATGGTTTTTAGATACCCTAAAGAGGTATGGTTTTCGACAAAGGACTTTACCTCAGTTATGCTTTTCAAATAGTATCCCTATTGTATAAAGAACCGGAATATTTCCAAAAATAGTTTTACCCTTAAACGAGGTTGAAATAATTGGATATTTAAATAGGCAATTTTAAAGATTGTAACTGAAAATGTTGAGACATTAAGTACAAGAATTTTACAACTGGCATGGGAAACTTTCGCCAAAAAGCTATTTTTTTTTCTAACCACTATCATTATGATTTTACAGTAGGTGTTTTTAAATTCTATGCCCTTTAACTGATACTCTAAAGCACGTGTGGGCAGACTTTTCCAGGGTACTTCCAATTTTTTCAGGGTGTTGCGGTCCACCCAGTGGCGTAAGTGTGGTGAGCTAAAAAAGAGTCTACAATATTTATTTTAACATAATATTAAATATAGAATATGTACTTACCTACATAACTACAATAAAAAAAACTTCCTCTTTTAAAAGCGCGTTTAAAGCAAAACGCAAGATACAGACATAATAATAATAGCCACAAATATAATAATATCAAATGATGCATTTATTGTCAAACAGTTCAAAATACATTAAAAAATAAATCATTTTCATCTAAAGTTAATTCTCGTAGTTATAGTTAGTAGAAGACTGCATACTGTCCACCAATCGTGAATATCTCGGTATATAAATTACTAACTGCTAATCTTGCACTGAATTCTAAGTGGTCGTCTGTGAGGCGGGAACGATATGTTGTCTTAATTATATTCATCGTTAAAAATGCAGATTCACACAGGTAGGTGGAGCCAAAGAACGATGTCTATCTGACGTCGGTGTTCCATAAATGTTTCTTTTACTATGCGCGTCTTAGATCTTAATAAAGGCGGTCACCCCAAAATGTCTTGGTGGTCCACCGGTCGATCACGATCGACTTAATTTCCACCCCTGCTCTAAAGCATAAGCGTAGCGGGCTTCTAACTTTTGGGGGGCATGAACTGAATTCAATTGGGGCCCTCCTCCAAGCATTGACTGTCTGGTGGTGCTTAAAATATGAAACGTTATGATTTTTTTAAAATTGAATAACAATATAATCGATGATTGAGTAGTATTGAAAAGTTATAGAATGGAAAAACAAATATAGTATAAACATAATGCGAAAGAAAAACATAGCATCAAATTTTTGCTATGGATCATATCATTGTTAAAAACTATGATATGATAATATACACTGCTGGCCACCCAAATTGCAACACCAAGAAAGACAAGAGATATCACAACAAAATATATTTTGTAGATAACATGTTGACCAAGTATCAAATGATTAAATTTATAGACTTCTGTGGAGTGTGGTTCCTGCCAAAATCAGTAGCCAGAGTAGCCGCCATTGTTGTAGATCACCGCTGCCACACGCCTCGGCATTGATTCAAAGAGACTTTGGATGAGTTCTTGGAATACAGCAGACCAAGCAGCTTCCACACGTTGCCAAAGTTGATCTGCTGTCGCAGCTGGGGATGGAATCTGGGTCAATCGTAGAGCAACCATGGACCACATGTTTTCTATCGGCGTAAGATCCAGAGAGAGAGGCGGCCAGGGAAGCAATTCAATCTGGCGATTGACGAAGAACCGTTGGACAATCCGTGCCACGTGTGGTCGCGCATTATCATGTTGCAATATGGCTGTGGGCAAGCCCTGGAGGTAAGGAAGGACAACTGACTCCAACACCTCGGAGATGTAGCGCTGGCTGTTTAAAGTACCGGCAATGCGTACTAGAGGTATGCGAGAGTGATATCCAATACCGCCCCATACCATAATACCCGGTGCAGGACCAGTGTGGCGGTGCATAACGCAGCTGTTCAGCATCCTCTCTTCACGGTGTCTCCAGACTCGAATGCGACCATGGTGGTGTTCCAGACAGAAGCGTGACTCGTCAGTAAAGACAATTTCATTCCATTCTGCCGTCCACATCCTTCTGTCATCGCACCATTGGCGGCGGAGACTTCTGTGGTTCTGCGTCAAGGGTAGACAAAGCAATGGACGACTTGCGGACAAACCACTCTGCTGTAAACGGCGTCGAATGGTACGCACAGACACTGGATGATGCGTTACAGACTGCATGTGCTGTGCTATGGTTCGTGATGTGACTGAGCGATCCGTAACTGCCATGCGCACAAGTTGCCTGTCCTCACGTGAAGTGGTGCGCTGAGATGGATGCGATCGAACACGCCGGTCCGTCGTACCCTCCTGCATCCAACAATCACATATCCGCATTACAGTTGTTTAGTTTCTTCGAAAACGACTATAGATTTCGCTGAAAGATAATCCACAATCTCGGTAGGCCACTATCCTTCCTCTATCGAACTCGGATACTTGATCAAAATATGATTGCTGTTTTCGACGAGGCATAATTGATCGTTTTTTTTAAAAACCACAAGAAAAACACAATTTCCGAACTTGAAATCGTCGAAATCTCCAAGCCTTAAATAGCGCTTTGAAGTGGCGCCACAGGCTCGCGTGATGTGCGTCTGCGCTGAAATTCTAATCATTTGCATATCTCATCTCCGCTAATGCATGTTGTAAATTTCATGTTATTTGCATGTTTTCTTCAGGGTGTTGCATTTACAGTGGCCAGTAGTGTATATAATATATATATATATATATATATATATATATATATATATATATATATATATATATATATAATATATATAATATATATATATAATATATATATACATATTATATATATATATATATATACACTGCTGGCCACTGTAAATGCAACACCCTGAAGAAAACATGCAAATAACATGAAATTTACAACATGCATTAGCGGAGATGAGATATGCAAATGATTAGAATTTCAGCGCAGACGCACAACACGCGCGCCGGTGGCGCCACTTCAAAGCGCTATTTAAGGCTTGGAGATTTCGACGATTTCAAGTTCGGAAATTGCGTTTTCTTGTGGTTTTTTCAAAAAAACGATCAATTATGCCTCGTCGAAAACAGCGATCATCTTTTGATCAAGTATCCGAGTTCGACAGAGGAAGGATAGTGGCCTACCGAGATTGTGGATTATCTTTCAGGGAAATCGGTAGTCGTGTTGGACGAAACCAAACAACTGTAATGCGGATATGTGATCGTTGGATACAGGAGGGTCCGACGGACCGGCGTGTTCGATCGAATTCACCTCAGCGCACCACTTCACATGATGACAGGCAAATTGTGCGCATGGCAGTGACGGATCGCTCAGTCACATCACGAACCATAGCACAGCACATGCAGTCTGTAACGCATCATCCAGTGTCTGCGCGTACCATTCGACGCCGTTTACAGGAGAGTGGTCTGTCCGCAAGACGTCCATTGCTTTGTCTACCCTTGAAGCAGAACCACAGACGTCTCCGTCGCCAATGGTGCGATGACATAAGGATGTGGACGGCAGAATGGAATGAAATTGTCTGTACTGACGAGTCACGCTTCTGTCTGCAACACCACGATGGTCGCATTCGAGTCTGGAGACACCGTGAAGAGAGGATGCTGAACAGCTGCGTTATTCACCGCCACACTGGTCCTGCCTTGGGTATTATGGTATGGGGCGGTATTGGATATCACTCTCGCACACCTCTAGTGCGCATTGCCGGTACTTTAAACAGCCAGCGCTACATCTCCGAGGTGTTGGAGCCAGTTGTCCTTCCTTACCTTCAGGGCTTGCTCACAGCCATATTTCAACAGGATAATGCGCGACCACACGTGGCACGCATTGTCCAACGGTTCTTCGTCAATCGCCAGATTGAATTGCTTCCCTGGCCGCCTCGCTCTCCGGATCTTTCGCCGATAGAAAACATGTAGTCCATGGTTGCTCTACGATTTACCCAGATTCCATTCTCAGCTGCCACAGCAGATCAACTTTGGCAACGTGTGGAAGCTGCTTGGTCTGCTGTACCCCAAGAACTCATCCAAAGTCTCTTTGAATCAATGCCGAGGCGTGTGGCAGCGGTGATCTCCAACAATGGCGGCTACTCTGGCTACTGATTTTGGCAGGAACCACACTTCACAGAAGTCTATAAATTTAATCATTTGATACTTGGTCAACATGTTATCTACAAAATAAATTTTGTTGTGATATCTCTTGTCTTTCTTGGTGCTGCAATTTGGGTGGCCAGCAGTGTATATATATATATATTTTATTATATATCAATCATATATAGTAATCGGAATCTTCAGTTTCACAGTTTGAAAAAGCGGGGAAAAACCAATTTTCTGAAGCGTTTTCTATAATTTTTTGCTATTAACTGAAATTCTATTAACAATTTAATTATTTCAAGTTAAGTTGTGGGGGGGGGGGGGGGGGCACGTGCCGCTCTCAAGGTATACGAAAGTACCTCGGTTTTAAGAAATTATTTTTGGGTTCGTAGTAAATCTCTTGAAGTGGAGTAAAGTTGCCCTCTAATCCAAAAATGATTTTTTAATACTTACGGCTAGATTTATAATATTTTATGGTACGAAATAAAGTTCAGAACCCGTCCATTATAAATTTAACGTTTTGAAAGCTACAACATAGCAGCGAAATATTGCTATATATAATATGTATTTTATGATTTATAAGCCAATAAATGCGATGGAAGAGTGATATATTATTCTTAGTATGTTTAGTAAAAATTATATTTGTGTGAAAAAAGTAAATCGTATACTCTAGGAGTGGTAAAGTTAAACTCTATTCGAAATATGTTAGACTAGCTGAATACCCGAGCTTCGCTACGGAGTACTTTCAAATTAAATACAACGGTCAATGTATGCAATTAATGCATAAAAAGACAAAAAAAATATATTTATAATAAAAACAACGGCCAATGTATGCAACTAATGCAATTGATTATTATGTTTGATATCCATAAAACATACAAATTTGAATTAAATTCTTAAAAAACTTCCATCTGAATTAGTCTAGTGGTTAAGTTTTATCTTTTACCGTATTTTAATATTTCTTTTTTCAATTTATTTCGTTGTTATTCACGTGACTTAAAATTGTTTTTTAAAGTATCACAAAAAGAAAAGAAACCACGTGATCAGCATTTAATAAATTAAATTCTAAACATTAATCTTTAAAAATTCACGAAAATTAGAAAATGGAGATAAAGATTCGAAAAATATTTCATTTTAAAGTAATTTTGATCTTTCTTGTGACATAAATTTTATAACCCAAATTATTATTTTAAATTCAAGCTTAAAAAAATATTACCAAACAAGCTTAAAAATTTAATTTAAAAAATCTTAGATGTGTTTTTAAATATTCTTTCTTAGTGCACCCCTACACTATAAGAAGAATCGCCATGCAAAATTTCAGCCCTTTAGGTCCAGTGGTTTGGTCTGTGCGTTACCTGTCAGTGAGTTACGGAGCTGTTTTATATATATATAGATAATACTTATCAATCATGTATATCATTTTTTTTAAAAGAGGGAAGCATTTAATTTAAGAATTTTATGTTTATGATATTTGGTTTCATAATAAAAAAAGAAATTGCTGAAAATAAATGTACAGTTCATTGTGTCTAGGAAATGAAATTTAGAACGCATAAAACAAAACGTAGATTTCTCATAAAAATTTGTTAACGCAGCTCATTTCCTGATACAGAATGACTTATACACAAAGCAATGTAAAAAAGAAATGATTAAAACGTGAGAAACAGCATCATATCCTTGAATACCTTCTTAAAAATATTTCTCAAAGAAATGCCTTATCACTTACGATCTTTTTTGACCACAAAAATGTCAAATGCAATTTCTTTTCTTTAATCAACTGTTACTGCTTACACCGAATCAGTCGACAGCCATTTAGTCTGGATTAGTGAACTGTGTAATGAAAAGAATAGAGGGCTAATCAAACGAACTCAGTGGCTGGTTGCTTGGACACATATAATGCCACTTTGATTGATGATCAGACACCACGTCTTTATCTGTATTGGACACAATATCCAATTAAAAAGAACTGTTTTTTTGTTAGGTCTTTACTATAGAAGTAGGTAATTGGCTGGCAGTGACCTTTGCTTTCAATTTTTCTCCTCAAAAGTCTCCTTAAATACTTTCTTAAAAATGTATTGACATTTGAAAGAAATCTGCAACAAAAGTACTAAAGATCATTTCATCAAAAAAAGTATTTTTTATCGGAGTTGTACATTTTCTGTTCAAAATGATTCAATCATGACTAGCAAAATTTAGCTTTTTGCAATTCATTTGAATTTTTTTCAAGGTTAAACAATTGTGTTTAATTACCTTCGATCACTTCAAAGACTAAGATTAGATAATGAACTGTAATTTTTAAGAATAAATAATTATTTTTTTATGTAAATGGGAATTTTCTAGGTAGTATCTCCATATTTGTGTTTACAATGGCTGTATTAAAATACACATGAAGGATTTATCTAAAAGACTTCCGTCAGTTACCCCATAAAAAACACTCACGTACGTATAAAGTGTTATAACTTTAAAAAACTCTTTCCTTAGCAATGTCATAAAAAATCAAATTAAAATAATAATATTACTAAAATATAATGAATGAGAAACAATTTTTTGATACCGGAATAAAAAGACGCTATGAATTTAAACCGTCATATATTTGTGGACAGAATTATTTTTTTTCACACCAATGCGGCAGACTGTTTCTTGGACCTTACCGCCATATGATACGACGGTTTTGTTGACCACTTTCTGGAAGCAACGTATAAGTGGACCAGCATTATACCCCTATGGGCCGGTCCCGGAATTTTAAACCGAGTCAAGTGACGAGATGGGAACACTTGACACCGCACCTCAAGAGGTAAATTTGAGAACTTGGGGACATTACAGTGACGATACATTTTATGTGCCCCGGCCACCATTAGTGAAAACGGCGGTGGATTTTTCAGCGACTGGCATCGAACCAGATACTGTTATAATGACTCATGGAGGATATCCATTAATATTCAGGTCTTTATAACTGTCTCTCAAAACCACCATATATTGGCTGAAAAGAAAAATGATTTATTACCAAAAAAGGCGATGCACGCCAAATCTGGTGTATTGAGCCTGTATTGCGCAGGCGCGAAGTACAGATTGGCGCATGTCAGGCTAGCTTCGAAAAGTAGCGGGACAGCCCTTGGACGCGTTGGTGGTTGGTGACCTTTTCGAGCGTGTGTTGGTGATCGGGAGTGTGGTGCGAGGAATGGCATCTTATAAGTATTTACCTTTCTTTATTATGTTTAGTTAAAATAAACTTCTTATTTGCTCCTTAAACCCCTTGTCTGTAATTTAATTTACTGTAGTAGATATTGTTTCCTAACTCCTCAGCTCCAGATAGAAACGCCTACAATTCAGGAGCCTGTTGGACTCACCAATGCCAGTCCTCCACCGCCAGAAACAACAGACCCCAAGATGCCAGAAATTCCTACTGCAGTGAAGAAGCCCTGCCCCTACAACCTCAGGCCAAGAAGATGAGGGTCTGGGAAAGATGTTTGCTCACACGTCTTCTCCAGTTGATGGACAACCCAGCGATTGGCACGTCCAACTCTTCTTCTGCCTGTCTTCCTGTATGGACTAGGACTCTTGCTGCATATGGTATACCTCTGCATCTTTTTAAAGTTTTTAATATCTGTGAAGTTACTCCATTCCTAATATAGCTGTTAATTATGCACAACCTTTGTTCTTTAACCTCTATAATCTTATAATAGTATTCACCCTTAATTCTAAAGTTCTGTTGTTATTGAGTCTACCAATTGTAGAAAAGTAAAATGCTAAATTAACCACTTTGTTGATATAAAATATAATAATATGCAATCAAAATCATTTGGTTCTCCCATATACCATTGTAAATAACATAGCAATAGTTAATATTAAGTTTTGTTTCACACTTTGCCTGAATTGCAGGAAACATCATCTGATATCATCTATCAGTCTTCCTTTTTTATTTGTGAGTTTCCTTGAATATGTTTTTTTTGTACCTTATGTGCAACCTGTGATATTTTAATCAGCCAAAAGATTCTCGATTTTGTCATTTGAGAAATGAAGCCAAGTTTTTATTGCACAAGGCAATTTTTTTCCATTTCTCAGGAATAAGTCCTCACATGTTTGTAAATATATGTATTGTATTAACTTATTCTTTTGTGTATTTTTTATGGGTGACCAGCTTTCCAGAAAAGTATTGAATCCTGTTATGTACTGTATACAGGTTTGAAGGTTCTCGACCTCAACATGGTCACTATCCCCTGCAGTTGTACATCAGCTGTTGCATATAGGTGAAGTTTTTATAAGTTTAATATTGAATATAACTCACCTGTTAGCTTTGTGAAGTGGGTAATGCATTAACTGTTTCTTATATATATTCATGTATTTTTGTGTTATATTGTATATTTGTTTGTGAATAATGTTATTATAGTGTCCTACAATTTATGATTTTAGGGTATATACTCACCATAATGTATTTCCCAACACAATTTTTTTGCACTTGTTTTTTTAAGTTTTTATGCACATTTGTTTTTACTGTTTGTAATATGCATGGTACAGTGTGATACACTGTGTTACAAGTTATTTTCTTCATCCAAGGTGTCTTGAAACTTTTCGCATAGTAATGACACTCTTGTGTATGACACCATGCTCTCTGTCACAATGTTGACTGTTATTAGTGCTTTCACTTTGTCTATCCATGACACTTTGCCTATCTAGGACACATAATTTTTGTAATTGTAATTCATCGCTTTTCAATGTAACTTTAATTTTTTCTAAGTGAATTTTTACAGGGTTGTTTTTTGTGTTTTTTTCTGTGTTTTCAATGGCTGGCCAGCCGACTTGAAGTGTTTAATGTTCTTTTATACAATGTACATACCCTGTATAATGTTATAGTCATATAATCAAAATTAGGAGCAAATTTTTTCCTCATTTAGGATCTCCAATGTGTACCTTTGCAAATTAGACTCAATATGAGCATTAATGAATATTTTTCCGTCATCTAGGATCTTCAATGTAATACATTGTAATGCACTGGTATAATCACATTTTTCCAAAGGATCTTCAATGTAACTCTTTGTAAGCCTGCCAACTCCCACTCCTAGCACATTGAACTCAACTCTCTTTGGGAAATTTTCCCTCATGTGTTTTTTTTTTCTTCACTTGGTGAAGGGGGAGAGTGTTATAAAGACTCATGGAGTATATCCATTAATATTCAGGTCTTTATAACTGTCTCTCATAACCACCATATATTGGCTGAAAAGAAAAATGATTTATTGCCAAAAAAGGCGATGCACGCCAAATCTGGTGTATTGAGCCTGTATTCCGCAGGCGCGAAGTACAGATTGGCGCATGTCAGGCTAGCTTCGAAAAGTAGCGGGACAGCCCTTGGACGCGTTGGTGGTTGGTGACCTTTGGGAGCGTGTGTTGGTGATCGGGAGTGTGGTGCGAGGAATGGCATCTTATAAGTATTTACCTTTCTTTATTATGTTTAGTTAAAATAAACTTCTTATTTGCTCCTTAAACCCCTTGTCTGTAATTTAATTTACTGTAGTAGATATTGTTTCCTAGGTATGAATAATTTGAGTATTGTAATATGCTTAGCACGTGGGTCAGGCTGTATGTAGGGTTAAGTATTTTCTTGCTAAGCTAAGTACTGTTAACCTAAAGTAAATATTCTACTTAATCTATGTTACCTGAGACAACCTATCTGGGTTATCTTTCATGTCGCTTTGTTACTTGAAATTAATTCTGTAACTTAAATTAATACACAACGCATTTCATGTTTCATCTTTTTGACTGGCTTAACTATTCGCTAATTTGCTACCACTTGTTCCGATACGGCTTCCCAATTTGGCGTCGTAATTCTCGGCTTCACAACAGATACGTTTAGATCACTGGCTAGCTGTCTTTGCCAACTGGGTTACTGCGCCCCTATGGACAGAAAGTAAGTCTGTGCTTATTTCTTTTAGGGAGGGGGTTTACTTGTTTAATTAAAATGATAAATGACCTTATAACAGCTATTCCTCAAATTCTTCCAAACACAATGTTATGGATTACTCCAATCTCTTGAATACTTTCTCTCTATATTCGCTGCAAATCGGGACGTCTGATAGTTAACGAAACTTTACGTTGGAATATAATCTGTTATTTCTTTTTACAATAATTTCAAATTACTGTGAAATTTCCGAATAACAACAACGCTTACTCTCACTTGCCTTTGTTAATTATATCAAAATTTATACAGAGATACTTTGTAGGAAATTCCGAATTATGCAATAACAACACTCATATGAGATATCTCACACAACATTTTTATCTGGAATTTCTTTCAGATAAAAGTAAAAATATGTAATCATTAAAATTCCATAAAATTTAAAGTCCTTATTTTTGACAGGGTGAAATCCAGCATTACATTTTAATATTTAAAAGAACATTTGTGTTCCAAAATATATATTTTTAACATTTTGATTAGTACGTTGATTAATGACTCTTGATTTATAGTCATCATAAATGTTACAACTATTCTCCAGGGAGATTATAAATTAAAAGCTATAACAATGTAAGATCAGATTTTACATTTAATTCTCTTTTATTTCGTCTGCTCGTAAGAATTCATATATTCGTATAAGGTAACATACATACTTCACATATATAAGAATAATGTAACATACATACTTCACATATTTGTATTTTTGTAGAATGAAAGCAATTTTTAAATTGTCGCCATTAACGTATGCACTCCTTCTTTTAAATGGATCTATAGTATTTAAAAATTGCATTTGAGAAAAATGTAACTACTGCTAAAATTTGCGTAACAACAAAATATCATTTCTTTATTTCTTATAAGTGTTAGCTACATGTTATGTGGTAATAATCATTTTCTATCACATTGACATCACAGTTGCGAGTAAAGTAAAGATGTTATTACATATTATGTAATAAATAAAAAAAATCTTAAGAAGAAACCTATTTAGAAACTAATGAAATACATTAAAATGATGCTATTTTAAATTGCATTTGGCGTTATTTTGTGTACTAAGAATTTCTGTACTTAAGATTTTGTGTACTAAGGATTCAACATTGCCGTAAAATCTTGACTATAATACGCACACGTGTATAACACGCATGCTTGATTTTGCGCGAAATTTTCGGAATAAATTAAAATTCGACTGTAATACTCACCCATAAATTTTCAATATTTTATTTAAAAATTGCACAAAAGCTTATTAACATAAATAACATTTGTAATAAAAATAAACAAAAACTTCGAGTTCCGCAGAAAAAAAACTTTTTATTCAAAAAAGTTTCAAGAAAAAAAACTTTTTATTCAAAATTTTTAATTCAAAACAAACAATACTTTTATATTATCAGTCTTAATCACTTTCACTAGAATACAGCTCTACCGCTGTGCCACAGGACACACAAAGGACGAGGTAACCCAGTTGGCAAGAGAAGCGGTCCAGGGATCTGAATGTCCCTGGTTCGATGTTCGTCGCTGAAAATCTACCGCCGTGTTTACTATTAGTGGCCAGGGCATGTAAAATAGGGCGTGGCTACAATGTCCTCCAAGTTCTCAAATTTACCTCTGGAGGTGCGGGGTCAAGTGTTCCGGTCTCGTCATTTGACTCGGTTCAAAATTACGGGACCGGTCATTTAGGCAAATCGGACTCCGACCCTTGTGGGGCTAATTCAAAACAGGTGCCGCACCTTCATAGCCCATAGCCTTCGGGACTTGATATGATGTTGCTGTCGGTCAAGTGGCATAAGCTACAACAACAACAACACTAGAATGCAGCTCATCTGTTGTTTGTCGTTTATTCAATGTTTAAAACTATGTTTTTTTTTTGTTCTTGAGTATAATACGGGGAAAAGAAGACAAGTTACTAATTTAGTTTTGATTTATTATCGTTATTAAATGACTTCTTGTATAGTTTGTCTTGAAACTCATAATTTCAAATTTTTTCACTTAAACTCTTAAGTCTATGAAGTAATCTCGCAATTACTTAGAAAAATTGAAAATTTGAAAACAAGTATAGAAACCTATCATATTTCATAGCATAATTTTATATATTTTTATATTCAAGTAGTTATCACTGTATATTTTTCTAAAAAGCCTCCTACGAGACGAAAACATTATCAAGAATTTAAGGGCTTTGCGGAAGAACCAGACTACACTTTAAGCTAAAAAACCCCGTCTCTAACTGAAATTCTAGATTTCGCGATAGCATAAAATCCCTTTTTCGGGTCTTTTGCTCATGATAAATGGTATTTAAAGGGTCTTTCATGTTTAAGTCTCTCGGTGTTTTGATATTCGGCTTTTATTTCTAGGAAATAAAAGTTTTCGCTGAAGGAGTTTAAGAATAGTTTAAGTTGTAACTTGGCAGCATTCCGATTTATAGAGGCGCAGTAAATGTTTGCACCTTTAGTGCAATTTTTAGATTATAAATTAAAAGACTGCTTTTAAAATATTTCTACTCCAACTTTTATTGAGATAGGGCTTGTATGACGGATTTATACTCTCTTAGATATTGATCAAAAATTGATGCATTTTGTATTTTTTTCCTATTTAAACTTTAATTTTTTTTTTCAAATTTAGAACAAGGTGGCACTAAATCGTTTACTTGGATTACTCGAAAACTTCCTTTACATGTATTTTTCTTTTTGCAGTCAATATTTCTATTATTTTTCTAATTTTATCATGTGCGTAAAATAAGAACCCCATTGGCTAAACTTTGTATAGGAAGCTTTTCATATAATTTCAGATGGGAAACCACAAATCAAAAGTCTATGTGAATAAATTCTTGCATCTTCTCGTGGTAAAAAATAATTGAAGGAAATGTGTATTACTGGGAATCTTATAATGAATTCCTTAGAGTTATAAATTTTAATCGCTGTACTGTTCTCGTTTAACAATAATGTCGACACTGCTAAAAAAGAAAGGCTATATGAATATGTCATTTATAATACTCGTATAATTTTTTTTCCAAATGTTGTGTTCTGTTTCATTTTTATTTAAGGTATGTGTCATCTTTAACTGAAACTTCAGGCTGAATAATTGCTGTAACTTGGAATTTTGTTCTACCCTCTTCGACACAGCATAATACAGCACTTTAAAATTTTATTATCAATTTTTTTTCTTAAAATATTCGGCTGAATTAAGTTAGTTACATATGAAAAACGTGACGAATAAAGCATAGCTGGATATCTCTTTATCAGTTCAGGGTCCATGTAATTGTTTTTGTAGCGACGTTGATCCCAGTACCTGGGAATTCCAAGAAAAGGACCACCCAGGCAGCGGTCATGCTTATAATTTTTTATTTCACATTGCTGAAAGATGACCGGGTGCCTCTTATCAATAACATTCCAGACGGAGACTCGCCCACTGATTAGTTTCGCCCGTGGAATTTCTGACACTGCGTCCACACACGTCTGCACTGCACAGAATTCTGGGGGGAAACCAGTGATTTATGGGGCAGAGCGCTCTGCAGCGATCCCTCGATCGATTGGTTTTGCACAGATCATCAAAGAGACACGACGGACCTTCGTGGGGAGTTTAAGTGGGAAAATTTCTGAAAGACAGTCTAGTGTTCTTTTACACGTCGCTTGGGGGGAGGAGAGTGACTAATCGACCCCCAAATGTGTCAAGAGGAGTCGGGGGGTGCTCCTTTAGCGCACAGAATGGATCCAATAGACCATTGTTGAGCCCAGACAGATTGGCACCTCTAGGTGATAATGATGCGCTCGTGACAGTGAACCAGCTACACAGAAAGTTGCCGATCGGAGGGTCGCCCGACTTGAAGGGTAACTGTATAAAGCAGGAAGGCGCAACCACACTGCCCAGCGGTCACTCCAACTGACGTATATATAAAGTTACCGGCCGCCAAAAGATTCACATATCACTCTATTAACTAAACTATCTAACTATAATTTTAAGAAACCTTTCAATAAGAAGACACCAAAAGCGTCTCTTGCTCTTGAATGGTAATTTGCCTGTCCCATCTGTGTGTTGGGTGGCACTGCGGTAGAGCGCTCTTCTCACATCCTGTAGGTAGCGGGATCGAATCCCCAACGTGACAATCTTATTCCCTCCCCTCTCCTATTTTAATCTCGCACTGTAGGCTTGGTTCTGGCAGGATACCCTTTTTCAAATGTTTCTATGAATATATATATATATATATATATAATCTCAAAAATCAATACGTAGACCTAGGTCTATTGAAAAAAACATTATAAAATCTTTTAAAAATTGATACTTGAGTTATAGAAACATAACTCAAGGTAAAAAAATATTTGTCTCTACTAACACCTTTTTTGTTCTTACTTTTCTTTTAAATTTTCCTTTTCTATTTCATCTCTCTCTGGTCGCAGAAATTCGCACAACACACACTTCTCTATTTTTTACTACCACAACACACACTTCTCTATTTTTTACTAACAGCTCCACTGCCAATTGTAATTAAAGGATTCTCCAGAAAAAGTTGAAGATATTTTTTATAAGTAGAGGGAAAAATTTCCCAGGAACTTCTACTCAGAACTTTTTCTCATTGCTCATTGCAGAAGATTCACTTAGTAACTTATAGACCAAATACCTCGTTAGTGACTGTGTCCAGAGACGTCGGAGAACTGAAGGCTGAGATGCTGCGAATCACATGACATTCCTCGTCGTATTCCGGAACCCATGAATTTTATGAATTATTGTATACTATGTAAATAGCCTTATTTAACCTAGAATGCAATGCACGCATGGAATTACTAAATAGTCTGGCAGTCTTTATTTTACGCAAGGTCCTCACAGAGTATTCATTAAGTTATAGGGTGTATCTAAAGAACATATTTTTCTTTACAGTTAAATACCCTTGAAATATGAACTTTAAGTCGTACGTTTTTGTTAATGAAATGATATATTTCTTTGGGAAAATCGCTCTCTTTAACATCACTTTACAACAGTAAAAATACATGGTACTGCAAATAATCTTACACCATTTTTTAGCATACCTGAAATATTTGCAAGCGAAATGAATACACGAAGCCATTTAAATAATATTGACTTTAAATGAAGGATCAAAGCGAAAAAAATGCCCTGCTAATGATTTTTTTTATTTTTATGGTCCTATATTATTTTTCATCGGTATCATGATTACATAAAAGTTTTTTTTTTTCATTTAATCTTGACGCACTAATATCCGAAACATCGTATAAGTTACTGAAAATGAATTTAATAAGGAACATTTTGAAGGATGTTGAATTACATGAGATAATAAATTGCATTTTAAAAAAAACCGAATTTTTAGGTCCTTAAGGCAGCGTAATCCTTTTTATGAGAAGAATTTTCATACAACTGTACTGTTATGAAAATAAAGTGTTATAACTTATATTTATGTTTGCAATGGGGAGGAGTAAGGATGCGCTGACAGATAATAAATTAAGTAAAGTTTTTTTTTCTGCATTCATAATAGATTAAGGTTGAACTAATTAAGTTATAAAATGTAAAAAAAAATTATCTAATGATAAAGTAAAATAAGTAGAGGAATTTGTCAACTTAACAATTTTGTAACTGTCGTAAGAAGCCCATGAAATTACAGAGGAGTAAGTGTTAATCTTTATTTCATAACATCTGCATGCTAATTTATATTGATTACATATTAGCTATGCAATAACTATTAATATATTTTAATTAATAAACGAAATATTTTTATGGTAATAACGATAATTTTACAAGAGTGAATATTTCAGTATTTCAGTTATTTGATAATTTTGGGCTTTCACATTATAATTACATAAAAAAAACGTAAAAAAGGATCTTATTTAAAATTTTAATGCACTTTTTATACGTGAGAAAGGCATTCTGCATTTCTGGACTCTTCTCTTCAGATTTTTATGGAGGAACTTTCTGAAACAAGATTAAATTGCATGATAAAAACTTATATTCCGTAAGACTAATTCGCCTGTCTGCGTTTTGCCCATTTTCGAAAGAAATTTCTGGAACTGAAAATATCTAAAAATTTTTCCTCCTTAAAATAAATTGTCAAATAGAAATCAAGATGTGATCAGGTGGCTAACATAGAACAAATATGTTCTTAAAGACAGAAAAAAATATCAAAGTTGAAGTAAAACAATCTATAACATTTTTTTCTTCTTCTTCGGGAGAATCTTGTAAAAACAGAGGAAAACTCATAAAATTCTCTTGTGATAAAAAATGATTTTTATCTCTTTTCACTGCACGTTAGTGAATATTCCAAATATATAATTGGATTTTTGTGAAAAGCTCAGTATGATAGGTGAGGTTATTGAAAGAAAGAAGAAGTTTGGGATACTTTCTGTCAAATATAATTGATAGAATTATTAGTATCAGGTGTTTGAGATTCTCAAAAATTCTTTTCACCTTTCGTAAAGAGTATTTTATTGCAATTTTAAAAGTTCCCTTATTGCTGAGAAATATTTTTGGTATTTTTAGAAATTGATATTTATTTCTTTTAATAAATTGATTGTTTCTAAAAGAGTTTACTTATATATAGTTGCAAAACAAAACAAAACTTACACTTATAAATGACCATTTTTTAAAGAGTATAATTAAAGAAACCCAACATAGATCTCCCTTTAATCATTTTCAAATTTTAAACTTTAACATTGGTTAAAATATTAACACTATGAAAATTTTAGATTTAAGGTAATCTATGAACTACATTTCTTCTTCGATTAGAACAATCGTTTGAGTATTTCTTTGATTTTGCTAGTGTTCCTTTGTATTCTTAGACAATATATACTACGTCTAAGAATGTAAGAATGTTAATATGAGTTGTAAAGGATAGTGTATTTTATTATGTTGGATTTTGGATTCAAAACTTCAAGTGTCTTTTTTTTACTCAAGAAAAGGAGTTTTAAAGAGTATGATGACTCCATTTACAGCCTTTTCTGAATTCTATAATTACTTTAAGCTTTTCAAACATTTATATCTGCATTAAATATTGTTAAATTGACTGAGAAATTTTATCTTCCTGAAAACTTTGTAGTTGAAAATCGATTAAATCTTAATACAAAGGGATCATTGAACACATCGAATTGAAACATATCGCTTTCATAAAACTACAATTAGCAGTAACAAACTATTGAATAATTTTCTGAATGCTAAAACAGGAAAAGATTTCAGCGAATGTCGTGTGCCTTACAATGATTTATTAATTCCGATACTTAAAACTTTCATAATTCTTTTAGTGATGAAGAATTGTTTTTCAGTTTGATTTGCAGTGAGTTCAGCTAAAACTATAATGATTCCTTTTGAGATAAAAGACTCTCGAAATGATTTAATATTGCTTTTAATTATACATAAAACATCAAAGGGGAATACTATAGATATCATTAATAGTAAGATATAAATTTTGCTTATTCTGAATGACGTACAATACTTAGTAACCGTATTTTTATTTGAATGGAAACAGTTCACAAGAAAATGCATGTATTCGAGATTCTTTTAATAATACATTTCAAATATGATTTTATTTAGCTAAAGAAACTTTCTGAGTAACATAGCATAGTCTACTTTCTGTGTAACACATTTATGTTTCCCAGAATTTTGTTATGTCCTCATGATATATTTTGTCTAACTGAAAATTATTAGAAATATTCAAGCGTATCACATTCAAAATATGCAACAACAAATCCCTACATTGGCCCAAAGAAAATCTCATGAGTCAGTCTAGGTTACAACTTTATGTATTTGCATGGTAGTTAACGTCGTAAAAAGTACTTTAAATCCTGTAAAAACACACAGTGTTTAATTATAACCGCCCTATTTCACGTCTCTCAGCTATGAAGATTAGGTTTAACACCCATGTCATTTTTTCGCGAACAATTTAATTGCATCTCCCCCAATGCAATTCTTTTATAAAAACCAGGTTTAAATACACCCGCCTAACCTTTTTATTTGCACAGTAGTTAACGTCATAAAAAGTGCTTTAAACCCCTGTAAAAACACACAGTGTTTAGTTATAACCGCCCTATTTCACGTCTCCCACCTATGAAGATTACGTTTAACACCCATGTAATTTTCTCACGAATAATTTAATTGCATCTCCCCCAAAGCAATTCCTTTATAAAAACTAGGTTTAACTACACCCGCCTAACCTTTTTATTTGCACAGATGTAACACAATCTAATTTTGCTTTTGCCGTCCTACGAGGCAAACCTAGTAAGTTTGATTCATTTCCCATTTTCTCCGGATCGTTGGTGCGTTTGATGGGGAGAATCGAAAACTAATCAGTGGAACTCATGGCTGGCTGCCCGGACAGATATGAAGCCAACTTGATTTATGGGCGAACACTAGTTCTTTCCGAAACCACACAAAGACGTCTAATTAAATTGATCGCTCGATGCCTCGTGCTTGATCTTATATAGCTTTTGCAATAGGAGAAATAAAACGGGTTTTTTTTTCAGAAAATTTTATTGCATTTTATTGATTTCAAAAGGAAGTAACCTTAATATGAACAAGTATAATTATTTTTTTTTCTAGTCATAAAATACCAGTTATTTTTTCTTGAATTTGTAAGTAAATTATTTTACGATTGCTATCACAGATTTAATATTTTATTTTTAAAACATGGGCTGAAATCCCTGTTTTAAAAATGAAATGATTAAAATTTTTGTATAAGATAAAAAATCTTTCGGCTTAAAATTAATCTTCTGTATGTAGATTATGAAAATCTAGGCAAATTTTGAAATCGTACCAAAACGATTGTTCACTTGTTGTAAATACAATTCTTTAATCCTAAAATGTATCTTTAACGAAAACCTAAAAACCTATAAATAATCCTCGGCTGAAATGTTAAAGGATTAATATGTTAAATCTTTTCCTGATATTCGTAATTTTAAAAACCAGAGTTTACTATTACACATCATTTTAACTGGTATGATCTCAAAACACTGTTTTGAGGAAAATTTTGTGTTGATAATCATTTTCTAAAAATATTCAAAACATTTTCGACTTCTTTCTTGGTTTTAAATCGTATTACTGAGATTAAAACTGTTTTTTATTAAAACAGTTTTTCTTTAAAAAATATGTTTAAAGATTAATAATGAAATTAGGAATTAATCCATTTTTAGATTAAACCTCATTGTTAATGAAATATTAATTACGGTTAAGCATTACCTATTTTCGGATAATATTCATTTCATGTTTTATCACCAAATTTGGTAACCTTGTATGGGGATGGCGATAATTTAACGACATAATACTATTTTTGCTCTTTTCCAATATTGTGTCAAAATCACTTCTGATGTTTAGAGATCTCAGTCGTCTCAGTTATCATCGTCTCAGTTATCAAAATTTTCCTATAAATATAAATTCAAATGATCATACTGAAGGAAAACCTTATCATATCCTTGCTTGAGTGTGTTTGTACACAGGCTTTACGAAGTACCAACTTCCAGGAGAATGATTCTTAAAGGCGGATGTATTATTGAGAGTAGGTTTAAAGGCGAAATGCCAAAAGGTTAACACAAGAGTCTAAATCTGAATAATTCATTTTCCCCATCGTGACCTTTGTTTAAGGAGTAAGTTTGGTGTCACATGGGCTTAGGGTGTAATTGTTCAGACTCACAGTAAAACAGAAAGAAGGAAAACAGTTCATTAAAAAATATTTGCTTAGTTATTTATAAACTATTCTTATGAACATCTACTTCGTCATAGCATCAAAATGCCTCAGATTCCAGTCTCAAAAACTCTTACGACCTTCATAGCTTTTTTTTAAATTATTATTTGACTCTTTGAAGGTGATCATTAAAAACTGTAAAACGGTCTTAAGGCAAAAACTAGTGTAAACCACAAACATCTCTAAATGGTAGGCCGGACCCATTGTCCTGAAAATACACGTCGGTTACATTGTATGCAGTGTTCGTATCTTAATTTTACATTTTAAACTTCGAAACGAATTCAATGTTTCTCTCTATGTTATCTTATCAATGTGATTCTTTTTGAAACCTGTAAGATTTCATTGACAAGCTAGGTTTGAAAAGGGAGTTAGTAATCATTGCCGGGTTGTCGAAAACTGTGGGTTCACTTTCTGCTCTTTTCTTTTTAAGAAAGAACAAATACAGTACGGGGTAATAGGTGGGTTTGTTACAAACATCAAATCTCTCTAAAGAATATTAATTCTGATATCACTCATAATTATTTAGTGCTTCCTAATCAAATGTTCACAGCATTGATATAGTATCGTGTAATAAATGATAAAGTGTTTAACATTCTATAATAAGAAAGGAAGAAAGGAAGAAAGAAAGAATAATTCTTTATTAAAACAATTATTTTGTCAAAGAAATTTTTAAAAAATCTTGACATAGAATTAAGAAATCGAATTTAAAAAGAAAAAAATTCCTGTAATGAAATATCTGTTTTTATAAAAAAAAACCCACATATTATAAGGAAACATTTTTAAGAACAAAACAGTCAAGTGAACTTGCAGAATTTTTTCTATGCTTGTATAGTTAAAACTTAAAAAAATATTTAACTGGCTTATTTTATCTTATTTAATTTCTGATTCATTGCACATTACTTAATTGTGTTTTCATTTCATTACATCACATCTATTTTTTTCGCTATCTTTTCAGGTTATGATAATGTTTTTAATTTTGACTTTTATAAAACATGGTTTTCCTGTTAACAATTTTACTTCCGTGAGGTTATTACAAATAAAAACCAAACTTCAAAAATCTGTACTTCAAAAATCTGTACAGACCTTTAAGACACGTTTATTATAGAAGCATGCATTTAAATTTCATGAAAAAATCCATATTTCTAAGCGCCTCAGAAAATAATGGAAAGGTGTTTCAAGAGTTGGCTTACGAGCCGGCAATAATTCGTCTGTTATGATTGAGTGCGTTTATTTTTCAACATCCATTTTAGTTACCATGACACTACAGAAATGGCACCTGCTTGTCAGTCTCGCTTTTCTCTGTGTTTGTTCACAAAGAAATTTTTCAGCTCCACGAAAATTCGATAAGTATGAGCATGTCACTTGTAATATTTTAAAGCCTAAAATTGTAAAAATATAATTATATTATTTCATCCATTTAAATACTCTTCAGTAAGTGCATTTTTAGGAAATTCTTTAGGAATTATTTTAAGCTACTGAATGATTGTTTTACTGAATTTTCTCTTCTCCCACTAGAATAAATCATCTGCTTTTCTGAAAGGTTACTTTTTAGAATCTTGCATTGATTTCGCTTGCGTGTCTGAAGTTCGATTTTTTATTAACCTTTTTCATTTTTACTTTTTTTAAGTTGTTGTTTGTATATTCGGATATTGAATGTATTTTATCTGATAATCAATCTTATAAATAATTTACAACTCGCTATATTTCAGAAAAAGGTAAAGAAATTTTCATCTAGAATTACATTTTTTCAAACCTCTCACAGATAATTTTTATATTTTGTTTCCCTTTTTAAGTTCTCATTTTTTTTCAAATTGTACTTATAACTGAAAGCCATTTTAGAAAATACAGAAATATAGAGTTTTAATTTCACTCTATTTAATCAGTAAAAATGAATTACATTTTTCAGCTCTCAAATTCAATATCTAATGACGTGTAATGGGTACTAAACTAAGATGGTAAATTTTCCGCTGTTTCAAAGTAATATTTACTTGTGTGTGAGTGTACAAGGCAGCCATTTCCTATTTCATACGGCCACGATATGAAAGCAAAATATGCAACTGTGATTCTGTCCCAATTATAAAATGCAGCTGAGTTCTCTAAGGTTTTAGTTCTCATTTTGTTTTTCAGTTTTTATTTATAACTTAATGCTTTCCCCAGAAAATATAGAATCAAGGAAATTTAATTCCAGTCGCTTTCTTCAGCAAAATTAAAATCCGTTTTACTGTGAATTTTCCAATTCAAAATCTAACAACGTATAATTGGTAGTAAACGTAGATGGTGAATTTTCCAATTCAAAATCTAACAACGTATAATTGGTAGTAAACGTAGATGGTAAATTTTCCTATGTAGCAAAGAAATTCTTGTGTCAGTGTCAATGTGGGAGATAGGAATTTACTATTTCAAACAGCCATGAAATGAAAGCAAAATATGCTACTGGATTCAAGTCTTTATCTTCAGCAAATATAAATTGAATTTTTCAGTTACTTTTCACTTAGTATCTAATGATGTGTAATGGGTAGTAAAATTTAGGGATGCGACATAAACTACTAAACATCGATGTTTTGAAACATCGATATTCAATATTAAAACGTCGATGCTAATAAAACATTGCAAGAAAACCATCGATGATTTCAAACATCGATGTTTTTGAACATCCATTTTTTTAAAAACTGGTTTAGTAATCTCTAACATTAATGTTACGTCGGTTAGTCGAGGGGAGTGAGGGGGGGGGATGATTTAATTTTACTCTTTGCTGGGCGACACAAATGACCAAAATTTGGTTGCTAGAGTCAGCGCATATCACAGAATTTCAATGATACATTTTATTATTTTTACAAGAAAATTGAGGAAGAAATTATTGCTATAAAAACAATTGATAGGACCAAAGCCTTAAAGAAAAATCCGCGATGTTTTCTAATTTTAATTGGTTGAATGTACAAAATTATTGTAATTATCAAGTCATATCTATTTACAAGTTGAAGAAAAATTTACTTCCAGAAGGCTTAAATAATTTTGTAAGAAAAAAATTCTGAAGTTCATGATTGTAACACAAGACAAAGGATTGGTTTCATATGAATAGAGTATATGTTTTCATTTAAAAGAATTTTTGAGTTTACATTAACTGAGTGGGAAAACTAAGCTAGGTAGTTAATTTTTTTTATTGTGGTGCTTTTTTATAAAAAAACCCATCGAACAACATAAAACATCGAGCACAAAACATCGATGTTAAAAAAAATCGGTTTCAATAAATCGATGTTTAGAACATCGATGTTTTTATCGAAGCATTGATGTTTTGGAAACATCGACATCGATGTCGCATCCCTAGTAAAATCAGCTGGTAAATTTTCCGATGTTTCAAAGTAATAATTGCATCTGTGTGAATATGTGATACAGAAATTTACTGTTTCATACAGCCATAAAAAAGGGCAAAATATACTTCTTAGATTATTTCCCATTGTAATGACTTGACGGTCCCTAGGGGTAAATTCCAAGGGACACACGTCTTTGTCACCTAAGCTGTTTTATCAGTGCCCAAAGGTAACCTTCCGTTTAGTTACACAAAAGCCGTGACGTAGTGACTCTTCGATATACTTCAAGAAAGGAACCTCTTTTGAAACGATTCCCTAGTTGACAATGGAGTCCAGATGAAAGGCTAGTGTCGGCTGAGCAGATGCTTGGAGGCACGGAGCGGCAAGCAGTAAATGAAAGAACACCCCCACGAAAAAGGAGTAGATATATATTTCGCCACCTTGATGTAAATGGAGGCAGTTGACGTTATTTTGCAGGTGTGGACAACCCTCGTCGACGGACGCGTGCCAGAGATCGTGAGCCTGCCGTTTTCCATAATGAAATCCTGAACCCGCGAATTATTCTTAGATAATGTTTATTTTGTAATTATTGTATAAAGCCTATATTTAATCCAGAATGCCAATAAAGCATTTTGTAATTATTAAAGGCTGTCAGTCTTGGTTTTAGGCGAAGTCCTTACACCATCTAGTTTATTTAGCATACATAATGAAGAAGTAGCGTATATAAAATAAACTGCCTTTAGAAAATCCAGTATACATTAGGCGATATCGGAAAAATCCACTATTTTTCAATTCAGATTCGGTGTCGACTTAAAAAAAATCTAATTAATTAAAATCTATCTTTAATTCCTAATATTTACCTTTTCATTACGTCACATGTACGAATTTATCACAGACTGTAAGGAAAACTTGCCATTGTCAGAAACTTTAAATCAGCTTGTCGGATATTAGTCTAAACTAAAAATTGTTTTGGACTCGAAATCCCGATGATGCATCTTTAACTAATAAAATGCCCTTTTCCCCATTGGAAATATCCCTTCCCCTTTTGTATTTAATTCTTTGCGATAACACTGCACTATTCCCTGTTACTGAAAATTAATTATATTCTACGAGTGTCTGTGTATACATGTACACTGGAGATGACAAAGTTAATAATAGCACTTTGATAGTGATTTATACCGACTGTCTGCGACACGTTCCTGTGTTATTTAAGCAAGGAAAGGAGATAAATCTCATGAAAAGAGAACTTAATATACTCTAAAACAGCAAAGCTCAGCAGAAAACTACATTAGAAAACTCCAAATTAATATAACTCTCTCGGAAAAGTGTTGTTTGCATAAGATTGTGACGATATTTCTCAAAGATATTCTCCCGTGAGAAATTGTTTCACGTGTTAGCCTCCAAGAAAAGACAGTTAGGTACTTCATAAATATAAATCTCAGTAAAAATATTCTTCTATTTATAGAAAATTATTGAACAGAAAATTGGGTGATTAATGGAATAGTGATTAAAGAAATTTCAAAACTGTTATTGCCTTGATCTTGTTTCAAATATCAAGTTTCATTATCATAACAAACCCATTATTATTCAAAATACGGGCTTTTCAAGACAATTTGAGTTATCCAATATTATAATATTTTCCTCTACATTATTTGCAATAAAATATATTAAATTTTGTAGACAGATATTTATAAGTAAAGAGCCATACATTTTCAATATTAGTATATACATTTTTATTTAGAATTAATGCCATGCGTGTATGTGTTACTTTAAAACCCTTTATGACTCAATGTTACCAGTCTGGTAACACCTAAAAAGTTCTCTATTTAAACGCTGGAAATAATCTGTAAATAAAATGAAAATTGGATCAAATGTTTCTTTTAACTTTCCTTAACAACACTAAATGGCAACACCACAACTACCAATCCATAATTTTCCACTCGGTCAAGTTTTTAAAAATCCTTATTTTAAAAGAAATTTTTCAAATTTTTTTTCAGTTAGGAAAATTTTTTTTCTAGGTAATTTTCTTGGCTGAACACTAATCTCTTTACTTTGTATTATTTTTTAATTTTTACATTGGAAACTTGTCTGAAATCCAGCCATTAATTTACGGTGTGTCCAAACCGGCAACACTGAGTCACAACAGTGCATCATCTCATATTTCACTTCTGAAGGGGGAACAGAGATGCATTGTCAGCGATGGGGGTCCTGCGCCTAGTCTATTGTGGCACTAAATGGCAATGTCAACTTATAGGCACTGATGAAACAGTTTTGTTTACAAAGGGTTGTTCGCCCCTTGAGAATTCCACAGGAGGAATGTCAAAGTCAATACAAGGTCAATGATAAATTTTTTTAAATTAAATTTTTAAGCTGTTTTAGTAACTTTTTTAAAGTTTGCATTTAAAATAATAATTTGAGGGTTATAAAATTTATATCACAAGAACGATCATAAAAATTCCTTTAAAATGAAATCTTTTTCGAATCTTTACCTCCATTTTCTGATTTTTGAGATATTTCTATAGTTTCTAAAGGATTTGTTTTCAAATGTCGTATTTTTTTTAATATTGTTCAAAAAAAAATTCAAGAAAATTCATAATCAAGTTTATCTATATATATAAAACAGTTCCGTGACTGACTGACTGACTGACTAACTGACATACAACGCACAGACCAAACTGCTGGACCTAAAGGGCTGAAATTTTGCATGGCGATTCTTCTTATAGTGTAGGGGTGCACTAAGAGAGATTTTTGAAAAATTCTTCTTAGATTTTTTTAAATTAAATTTTTAAGCTGTTTTAGTAACTTTTTTTAAGTTTGCATTTAAAATAATAATTTGCGGGTTATAAAATTTATATCACAAGAAAGATCATACAAATTCCTTTAAAATGAAATCTTTTTCGAATCTTTACCTCTCTTTTTTGATTTTTGGTGAATTTTTAACATTAATTTTTAAAATTTAATTTATTAAATGCTGATCACGCGATTTCTTTTTCTGGTACTTTAAATAAATTTATCGTCACGTGCATAACAAGCAAATAGTAGACAAAAAAATATTTTTTTTCTTGCTAATGCGGCAGACGATTGGACATTATTTTGTCTATAAAAATATCCCTTACTATTTTTTTATAAATATATATATTTTTTCTACATCAATTGTATATATTTATCGTCGTATTTATTATAAATAAATATATATATATATATATATATATATATATATTTATTTATTTATTTATTTATTTATTTATTTATTTTGGCATTAATTGCATACATTGACCGCTGTATTTAATTTGAATGTACTCCGTAGCGAAGTGCGGGTTTTCATCTAGTTTTTATACAATCTTGTCATTTTTGAGTGATTTAATTGCCAACAAAGTATTAAATTTTACAGGTGTTAGTCGTTCAAATTTAAGAAAATGCTACGCTCTAAATTTAAGAAAACATAAATTAGTTTTCTTCGCAAGTTCAATTTTTTCTGAATTATCACAGACATTTTTATGTTTCCTTTTCTTCTAAGTTCCTGTTTTATTTTGAATATTCGTCATGTTTAAATATCGTGCTTGAGATCCTAGGTGATTTTTACGTCATTAGCCCATACTCGTGATAAGATTTATCTTCAGACATAATATTAAACTTGATGGTTCTGAGATATTCTAAGACTATTCTTTAAAGTTCCAAGAGATTAATTTACTTTTTTTTTCTTGAATTACAATAGTTTTAAAATTCTAACAAATATTGAATTTCTATCTTTGAAGTTTCTAAGTTCTCATTGTTCCCAAATATTATTAATAGCAAAAAGAACTCCACAAAGTATGAAAGCAATGATTTTTATGTCGTTTTTTTACAGTCTGGACAAGAAGTAATTATTGACGTGATAATAAAATTTATTTTCTTGAGTTATTTGAAAACAAGTTCCTAAAATTCAAAAAAAGTAAAGTAGTTTCTTATCTATTTAAAAAATTTACAAACCATTACAATCCCTTTATAAACTTTAAAAATTAAATTTCTTCTATCGAATTCTCATTGTTTTCAAATTTTATTTACACTAAAATATTTTCCAAACTATTTTAAATCAAGAGGAATTTTATGCTCATATTGCTGACTCCTTTCAACAACGTTTTATCTCAAAAAACGTGATTTTTCAGGAGAGTCATTTTAAAGTTTATAAGTAGAATAAAATATATTAAAAATAAACATTAATTCTTCTCTCAAGCGGCTAAATATTGAGCGGTGAGATATGACTATGTTGCAGGGATATACTACTCTTTCAGGGCATTCTGAAATCAGGGATACCTAAAAATCACCGATTTTTGAGATATGACGTTGATTAAAGGAGTGAGCGATATGTTAAAATTTTGTGTTATAATTTCTGACATGATGCTAAACATTCAGAACTTAGTTATTTAAAAAACTCACATAAATTCAGAGAGATAAACGAAGTTTCATTCTTAAATTACAAACCTTTCAGAATTTTCAGATTTTTTTGGGACAACCAAATTTTTTTTACACAAGCACAGAAAATCGATCTCTGGCTTCACTGTCCCATTGAACTATTGAAATGGTCACAACCCGACAGTCGAATTTCTACAATCCAGGGATACTTATGCCATCTACCCCAAGGCACCTTGGTCGTGCGCAAACCTACCAAAATGCATTGATTGTACTTCTTTTTTATTTTTATTGATTTTTTTTTCAAGTGTAGCAGAATATGAGTAAGGCATTTCACTGTCGACTAGCATATTATAACAGTCGTATATAAAAACACTTTTCGGTAACTCGGAGATTTTCATCTATAATTTCATTTTAACTTGAAATTTCATCATGTGTCATTATATAACAATTTTGGTAAGGCTAGAAATGTTGAAAGTTAGTTACTAACACTTGTATCATTGGTTCTTGATAGTATTATTTAATAATATTTTCATAATATGGATAACATTGATTTCATTTTAATGATACCCATCAGTTAAACCCATGAATATCAAACACACGACACAAATAAATGTATTTTATTAATAGTATTTTAAATTTATGTTAAATTCTCATCAATTAAAAGTATTTAACCTTCCTTTGTATTATAGAGATTAAAAAATATTTTTGCTTTTATACATTTTGTGAAATGTTCCTTTATTTGAGCTTTTATTTATTTAACCATTTCGTCATCTTTTTATCACACTTTTCAAATCGATAAACAAAGATGCATCAGTTATTCCAAAAGGATGTAAAGTTATTGAATAATCACCCCAATAACTTGATTGGAGTGATTATTCGAACAAAATTTAATTATCCTTATTCAATTACTTTAATATTCCTCTAATCCCATTCAGTTACATCCTCTATTATGTATATATTTGGACATTAAGTATTCTGCGAAAACCCGCATTTAAATGCAAACACCACTTAAATCTTTAGAGTAAATCTTCTTACGGACACCAATACTTGTCATTTCATTAGCGTTCGCAAAGCAAATTTAACGCAGACCTGTGTACCGTGACACTTGGACATTACTTCGAATACTCAAAAGTCTTGATTTCCATTAATACATTCCCAAATGTATGGTATGCTATTAGATATTGATCCAGATAACGCTTTTGTAGATATCGGACGTGAATACATAAGTTACTAAATAAGTTATCTGTTGTGAATGCATTCGTATTATGTGTTGTGAATATTAATCATAAATGAATAGGGTATTTTCATGCTAAATTCATTAGATAATGTAGTTTGAAGGAAATGAATTAAACATTGTTTAGATAAGTAAGAATAGGTTATTAAAGTAAATGTATACATATTCTAGATAATTTTCCTGACAATTTATTCAGATCTGGGTGACTAAATATTTTGAGTTAATTATTGTGCAGATATTAATTATGTGCCTACTTATTTACGAAACAAGTGTTGTATTCTTTGAGTAAGACGTCTTTATAAAAATGAATGCAATTTGGTTTCTGGTTGTTATTTCAGAAAACATGCTAAAAAGGAAACGTGCACTAGTAGCTCAGATTATTTCATTACATTCATATGCTATATGTTTGTTATGTGTATAATATATGTTGATTGTTTTATGCTACGTTTCCAAATTGAATATATAAAAAATATGTATTTCAGGATATATTTCTGTTTTCAGTAAGGTGATATTGTAAACTCTAATAGTTTTGTTATACAGGATAATTTAAAAAATAAAACTCATTTTGGTCCCCATAGTCCTTTTTTAACGGTTTTGGATTATTATAAGATTAGTCAGAACATACGAATATGGATAACGTTGATATACCTTTAGGCTATATTTCTACCTTATTGGAACAATATTTCAATATTATAAAAACAATTCAGACCTGTGGGAATGCAGAAGGCATAAAAGCAGTCAAACTCTAAGTTATTGACGGTCAGTCTCACAACAATTCCTTACGGTTTCAACAACCAGTTCCCAGATTTTCAGGAGATTAGGAAAAAAGACGTGGGTATAAATTATAAAAATTTCGGCAATTCAATACTGAGCAGGTCGTTGGAGATAGTCATTCTCTTCATGACGCTGTCCTGTTACAACTTATTTTGACCTAGAGAACTGGAGATAAAATCGAGGGAATATGATACATGTCATGTACAAATTATTTAATGATGTACAATAACTTTTCAACTGACGGCGCAGCATAAAATAGTGGATAAGTATCGTAAGTAATTTCTCCAAACATAGGAAAAATGTAATAAATTTAGTGATTTTTATCACCTAAACATTACAAAATTTCTTAGCTTTCATATGTCCTCTTAGTATGAGATTATTGAGAAGAATAAAAATGTGTTATAGAGGAAAATATTTGCATTTCAAAGAGACTCCCAGATTGGTCTCTATTTTTGGTATCTACATGCATGACTTCCTCTGTGTTTCTGCCCTCAGTTTTTTTGTCATTTGATCGTACAGAAAACTCCATATACAATCTTCTGAATATACTTGGAAACGAAAATCAAGATCCTTAACAACAGTTTTATTCAGATTTTAGTGAGTGAGGCATACTACTAGATTCAATCTCGGCATCAGTGATAACTCTGGCAAGCAACAAGAATTCAGTATGCATCTGTATGTATCCTTGATGTATTATATTGAAAAACTGATAACCTTATTGATGAAAATCTCTACAGCCACAAGTTCAACCCTAATTAACAGATATTTTCGAAAGTCTGAATCTATTAATTTGTTTTTCTAATGTTCAAATATTGTTGAAATATCCAAATATCCGTACAAGATAAAGACATTCTAATTATCATCCGTCATGGAAGAGTTCATACCATTTTGTAAACTGTACTAAAAAATAATGCATGCCTTCATAAGCTCTCGATTGAAAAAAAGTATTATCAACCATAAATTAATGTGCTATGAGCAACATTTTTGTTTCTTAAATATTGCACAAACTAATGGTTTTATATAGTTCAACTCATATTTGCCTTTTAGTGTCACCGTCATTTTAATCTTGGTTATTGGTGTTAGTTTGTTTGCTGTTCTTTCCTACATCAATATATGAAAGTTTTTAACAGACTGGAAACTGGAATGCTTTGACTTTTTTCAATTTTGAGAATATTTTAGCTGCTTAACTTATCATTTTTAGTTTTGTTTCAGCTCTGTTGAAACAACATTCGAGCTTAATTTTTAAAATAATTCTTCTTTTTTATAATAAGCCTTCATCTGTAAGGAAAGGCATCAGCTATGAGTCACTGAATGTATTTATATACTTACTAGCTGAGAACCCGCACTTCGCTATGGAGTACTTTCAAATTAAATAAAACGGTCAATATATGCAATTAATGCCAAATAAATAAATAAATAAATAAATAAATAAATGAATAAATAAATATATATATATATATATATATATATATATATATATATATATATATATATATATATATATAGATAGATAGATAGATAGATAGATAGATATAATAAATACGACGATCAATGTATACAATTGATGTAAAAAAATGTATTTATAAAATAATCATAAGGCATATGTTTATAGACAAAATAATGTAGAAGAAAATATTCAAATTAAATGTAATAGGACGTACTAAGGAATATAGTACAGTTTGAGAAACATAACTTTTACTGTATTTTAATATTTTTTTTGATAATGTCCAATCGTCTGCCGCATTAGCAAGAAAAAAATGTCTATTTAGTTGTTATACATATGACGATAAATTTATTTAAAGTACCAGAAAAAGAAATCACGTGATCAGCATTTAATTAGTTAAATTGTAAAAATTAATCATTAAAAATTCCCCAAAAATCAGAAAATGTAGGTAAAGATAAGAAAAAGATCTCATTTTAAAGGAATTTTCATGGTCTTTCTCGTGATATAAATTTTATAACCCTCAAATTTTTATTTTAAATGCAAACTTAGAAAAAGTTACTAAAACAGCTTAAAAATTTAAATTAAAAAATCTAAGAAGAATTTTTCAAAAATCTTTCTTAGTGCACCCCTACACTGTAAGAAGAATCGCCATGCAAAATTTCAGCCCTTTAGGTCCAACGGTTTGGTCTGTAAGTTGTATGACAGTCAGTGAGTCAGTCAGTTACGCAACTGTTTTATATATATAAATAGAGGAATCTACAAACGAACTTGGATGAAAGGTATTTTCAAGGGCATTACACGGGTTGAGTATTCATATTTATTTATTACATATACTATTTAATTTTCCTAATGTAATTTATTTTACACTTTTGAACAGGAAAAATACTAAAACCTGGACATTACTGGCTTAATCTCAAAGGCTTTATATCCTCTATGTCCTTGGTAAAACGTTTTAAATTCGCTAATCAAAAGTTCAGTATTACAGCATTTTTATCGATCTACTTGTTTATCAGAAATACGATTTTTTTCTGAAAGATGTACCATTCTTTTAGAGGTAAATTAGAACATCTATGCATTAGGATCAGAAATGTACTTGATAAGCACAATCTAAACAGGATTTCGCAGCGGCCCACATGGTATAGTGGATAGCGTCCTACCGTTCAATGTTGTGAGCTTTGATTTGAATCCCGAATAAGTTATGACCGGTATCATGATGTCCACACATAGAGAGCAATGCTGGCACATCTAATATGGTGCTCCCGTTAAAAAGAAGTCGTAGGCAAGATTATTTTGTCTATAAAAAAAAATTACGATTTTTTTTATAAATATAATTTTTCGTTTTTTTTTACATCAATTGCAGACATTGATCATTGTATTTATTATAAATATATATATATACATATTTTTACATCAATTGCATGCATTGATCATTGTATTTATTATAAATATATATATACATATTTTTGTCATTATTTGCATACATTGACCATTATATTTAATTTGAATGTAATCCGTAATGAAGTACGGATTTTCCACTAGTTTCTTTATAAAGGCAATAGTATATACAATGCTTTGTAGTCTCAACAATGACAACAACTATTAGTTCGAAAATAGTTGCAGATGATTCCTTCTGATGTGGGTTTTATGATCTAATTAATAATTTTGTCGTTATCATCACGCTCCTTGTTAGTACTGTTCATAAAATATGTGATTTTCGTGTGACGAATTGTTTTATAGACATAAGAAAAGAGGAACAGTGTTGCACTTATTTGTTAAGGGCAAGTATCTGCCAGTAAAATCCAGGTAAGATATTTTTCTAATATTTTCAAAAGAAACTGTAAAAGAATTATATTTAAAATTTCACATATCTCAAAACTATCCGTTCGTTCCGTATATCATCCAGAAATATTATTTTTATTTCAGATGGAAGGCGAATAGGAGGAATCTTTTCTACACGAAAAACTATGAAAAAAGGGAAAAATAAACATTCGTGGGCGTAGCGTTGAAGATATGGACGAAAAATATACAAAAGATTTATAACCTTTATCACTGTTATTTACAAAATGATTTTTTTCTTTGGTTGGTAGTATTTTCTTTCATAGGACGCTATTATACTTATTGGAAAAATTCTCTCCTTTAATTCCTACAAGTGTACTCTTTAATTTCTACAAGTGAAAAGTTTTAAATGTATGCTTACTACTTCAAGCATTTAATTTCGAAAGAATACTATTTATAGACATTTGTAGACACACACGTACACATATACATCATAGTTACACAGATCGTAGTTATATATATAAATAAATAAATAAATAAATATATATATATATATATATATATATATATATATATATATATATATATATATATATATATATATATATATATATATATATATATATGGATGGGCTCGAGGTGATCTTGCGGAAACGTGCTGGGTTTCGGTGCTCAGGATTCTCGGATCGAATCCCGGCGGGCGCCATTAAATACTTCCGTGTCTAAGCTGGATATGGGCACGTTAAATCCGTAGACCAGAAAGTCCATCTGTGAAGGTCAGTCAGGGTGGGAGAGGGTACGATCCCCCTATATGTTACCCCTGGGGGTGCTCGCTCAAAATTGGGGTGGCAACTAGCTAAGAAGGACTCCGACTCGACCCCTGTGGTGTTAATTAAAGAAACCTAAGCCGTACACTTCAGCTCGAAACCTATATGGACCTGGTCTGGAACTTCCAACCAGGGGGCATGAGAAACAACAACAAACACACCCACACACCCACACCCACACACCCACACACACACACACACACACACATATATATATATATATATATATATATATATATATATATATATATATATATATATATATATATATATATATATATTTATATATATATATATATTTATATATATATATATATTTATATATATATATATATATATATATATATATATATATATATATATATATATATATATATATATATATATATATATTTATATATATATATATATTTATATATATATATATATATATATATATATATATATATATATATATATATATATATATATATATATATATATATATATATATATATATATATATATATATATATATATATATATATAGGTGGTTATCAAAATAATGGAAACACATCAATAATAGTGGTGTTTATGGAGGTGCTTCGTATTCCTTAAAAAACAAGTTTAGGAACCACAATTTTTTTATAGAATATAGTGTATACATTATTCTACTCTAAAGTAGCAGTAATGAAACAATGGGTATCAAGCTGTTTGAGGGATAACGTAAGATGTCAAACCTTGTAGATCGTGCATAAGGGCAAATTGTTGAAGCACGTTTAATTGGAGCATGTGTTACAACAGTCCCGATTGGCTTGGGTGTTTACCGAGCTTTGATATCGGAAGTCAGAATACAGAGATCACGGAAAGACATCCTCTGTGAAACAGAATAGTGGACTAAAGGGAAAGGTAAGTGAAAGAGACTGTAGGGCGTTGAAGTGGACTGTGACATCAAAAAAGAAGACTGAAAAAGAACTGCATCCAAAGTGACCGTAGAGCTCCATCTGAATCTGCAGGCTCCAGTACAACTCATTACAGGTAGGAGAAAACTTCAAAAACATTTACGGCAGAGTAGTAATTCCCAAGCAACTTGTAACATATGTGAAAACAAACTATCCTCTACAGTGGTGCCACGAGCACAAATCCTGGTCGAGTAATACGTTGAAATGTGGCATTTGATTAGACGAATCATTGTTCACTTTGTTCCCTGCAACAGGACGTGCGTATGTCTGAAGATCACCTACATAAGCGCATTATTATGCATGTCTCATGCCAGCTGTCAAACATGGAGAGAACATTTCGTAGGGTTTCGGTGGTCATCTCATGGTTTTCAAAAAGGATCTATTGTAACCCTGAAAGGGAGACTGACTGCGAAGGATTATGTCGAACTTTTAGCCGAATAGATCCATCCTATAGTGCAAAAATGTTTCCTGCAGGACATGCCATTCTCCATGATAATGCTCCGATTCATATAGCTAGACGTGTCAAGTCGTGGTTTGAGGAACATAAAGACCAAGTCAAACACCTTATCTGATCCGCACAGTCCCTAAACCTCAATATCGTCGAACTGTTGTGGTCTGTTTTAGGGAACAGAGTCAGGAATCAATATCCAGCAATAGCATCTCTACATGAACATTGACGATTTATCCATAAAGAATGGTATAATATTCCCTTAACAACTATTCATGACTTGCATAATTCACTTCCTCAGTGAATCCAGGTGGTATTAAATGCCATAGATGGTCCTATGCCATATTAACAAAGAATTTCATGTTTTTCCTAAGTGTTTCCATTATTTTGATAAACCACCTGTATATATATATATATATATATATATATATATATATATATATATATATGGGTGTATATATATATATATATAATATATATACATATATATATATATATGTGTGTGTATATATATATATATATATATATATATGTCGGACTTAAGCGGGAACGAAATAATTATTCTAAATTTAAAGGGGGCTTAGTAATTAATTTATTGTCGTGGCGTAATTCGCCACTATTCTCATATCTTGGTTCGAAATACATCGAGAGAAATCGGGGAAATTCCCTTTGGATTGATTGACATCTGTGGCCACGCCTATGGTTCAACGCCGGTGTATGCGTCACAGAGATCATGTGGGCATGCGCGATGGCTTTGGATGGCAGAAAAACAATAGCGTTTAATCAGACGGCGGGAAACTCTTGATTAAGACAGTCACGCTTCTCGCGGGAGCTTGATGACTGTTGGATTTAATTTATCAGATTGAATCAGGTAGCTTAAGATTTTGGAAATAAACGATGTTAGATATATTAATTGTAGTTCTTTGCCACCAGCCTTTTAATTCATTGTCTGCCATAACTTTAATAATTAAGTAAAGATATATCAAGAAGGAGTGAGTTTGGATTTAAGACGACGTAATTAGAAGGGTGTAAGTAGCGAGCTCGTCAACAGTCGAGCAGGATTTTGGGATCGCGCGAGGGAAAATAATTCACCCCACAGCTTAAAAAATGTAAGTTAAAAATAAAAATTTTTATCCAAGTTCTCGTCATGCTCCCTCGTGACTGCGTTGACGCGTTGGTAGAGTAGTATTTTAGGTTTGGAGCTTCAAGTTTTCGTGCTGATGCTTCATGCCGATTTTCCAGTGACAAAGATTGCCGTCGCAGAGTACCTGTCGGGATACCATTCGACCTAGATGATGTTTCGACTTCAATTGTGTGGATTAACAACGCTTTGCCTGCTGTTTGCTGCATTGTGTCTTCGGAGTGTCCAATTGTGCCAACACCGTTGCGCGGCGAGGATAACTTTGCCGTTCCGATTTTCATCAGTCGTCGAATCATCGCGCTCACCAGTTTTTCTTCAATGTGTTTTTTTTTCTCCCAGAGAGAGTCATCGTGGGTGTGTCGCAGTGAGTCTCCTCTCTGCTCTGTGTTTCGCCAAAAGACCTCGAAACGAGGAAGTTATGTAATTTTTTCTCTCCCGACTCTGCAACCAGCGTGAGTTATGTTTATAAAGACAGCGGTGCGTGTTTGTGAATTTGCCAAGCAACAGGAATTCTGTCAGATCTGCGTTTTAAAACAAAACGATAACGCCATGGTTTTCGGTCATCTAAAGCAGAGGCGGCTTTTTGACAAACATCATCCGGAGAACAGAAGAAGATTTTGTGTAAATTAAAAGAAAAAAAAAATTCGTGCAGAAAAAGTAAAATTTTTTTATTTTGACGGGATAATTAAAGTCCGGTAAGCTCCGTTTTATTAAACTTTTTTATGTGAAATGAGTTAAGCTTGGTTTTCGAAAGAACTGTTTGATTAAAACGATAATGTGTGCATTGATTATAATTCTGTGTCAGAGTATTAAATACGATATGGGTTTTTGAAGAAATATTATATTTTGATGAGATTAGTTTTTGAATTTAATGAGATATTTGAAGTGTTTGAAGTTTCTTGAAGTATCTGAAGTTTTTGAATTTATTGATGAGTATTTTTGTGTTTTTGAAACCCATACAATTTTATAAGCATAGAGCTTTCCCACCCAGTTTCACTGAAGAGTATGTTAAACTTTAGTCACAACTTGAGGATTGGGTTAAATGATGAATATTAACTGACACATTTAAAATAGATTTGTGATAAGATATGTAAAATTTTCATATTTTTCTCAGCGGATTTAATGACTGCTGAAAAAATTTGTTGTTTTTGTGAAGGTTTTGTTTGATTTGATAAGGATTTTGAGTTTGATAGACCTATTTCATGTTCTCAAAAAAAAAAAAAAAAAAAAAAAAAATTGATATGTTAACAATTCGGAATGTTTTAAAGTTATAATATTATGAAATTAAATTGTGTATCTATCTTGTTCTTGGGGAGGGGGGGAAAGCAAAGTAATGTACTAAATTAGGAGCAATTTTAAAATTTTTCCAGATTCTGATTTCCTGGTGCGACGATGGTCATTTTTATCCCTTGTATATATTTTGTGTTTATTTGAGTGTTATGGAGTACTATTTTAAGTTACATTTTGATAAATATCCTGTTAAATGTTTTTTTAGCGTATATTTTTGGTCGACCGGCAATCTTAATGAGGAGGGCCTCTGATTGTTAAGTGTATATTACTATATCGAAATAATAATGATAAAAAAAAAATGACGTGTGGAATTTGCATTAATGTAAGATGTGAAAGTTACGAAATATTTTGGCCTTGAAATTGGTAAGATTTGAATAGCATATTGAAAAATGTGAATTTTTAACATGTTTTGTCAATAAATAATAAAATGATTAATGTTTTGACCGGGCATGAGCCTGTTTCACATGCCTCCTCATGTCATTAGGATTAGTTTTAAGTAATTCATTGAGTGATCAGGAAAAGTGCGTAATAAGCATTGAGAAAAGAAACTGCTTTGAGTAATCTAGATAATTATGAAAGTTGATTACATACATTTTTAGATTCCAATTTACTGTTTCTCATATATTTTTAAAATTCAAATTGTGTGTTCTTGATTTTATTGATTAGGTTGGTAAATTTTTATGATGTGTCTTTTTTTTGTATAAAGAAATAGCAATAATGTAAAGTTCAGAGATCCATTTCTTAAGTGATTTTATATGTTGGGTGCCTAACACCCTCTTGACTCCACTTATGTGGTTAAACGTTGTGTGCTGTCTTAAATTAAAGATATAAAAAAAAAAGTTTAAACGCTCTTTTTTAAGCTACTTTGTGTATATTTTATCAATTTGGATCTCATAAAACAAGTGTAATATTATGATGTAATTTCGAAAGATTTGTTTTTTGGGTTTTGTGCACAGATGAAGAGTGATGTACAGCGTCTGATTTACAGAGTTGATATCTTTATTTTTGGTTGTACAGATTTGGACTTCTACATTTGTTAACAAGAACTGAGTGGTTACTATATTTACTTGTGATTGAGGTATTATTGTGTTTCTTTAATAAGATTTGGTGATAATTGTGTTTTTTGTGATCTTTGTAATTTTGGAAATTTATATTGTGATGATTAATAGCTTGTCAATGACAATTGTGTCTCAAATGGAGACTTGTGTAAAATGTATCAGTACCTTGATTCAATCTGGCTAGGCGTGAATAGATAAAATTTTGGGTTAGGTTTAATTTAATTTGTGTTGACTGGGGAGACGTCCCTACTCAGCAATCTTTTTCGGTTGATAGTTATTTGGGATTTTGAAATATAATCTTAGTGTTTTCTCTTCTGAAGACTTGCCGGATGGAATTAGCTACTCCATTTGTGTGCGTGCCTTCAGGGGGACGGGGGGGAACGTTGTCGGACTTAAGCGGGAACGAAATAATTATTCTAAATTTAAAGGGGGCTTAGTAATTAATTTATTGTCGTGGCGTAATTCGCCACTATTCTCATATCTTGGTTCGAAATACATCTAGAGAAATCGGGGAAATTCCCTTTGGATTGATTGACATCTGTGGCCACGCCTATGGTTCAACGCCGGTGTATGCGTCACAGAGATCATGTGGGCATGCGCGGTGGCTTTGGATGGCAGAAAAACAATAGCGTTTAATCAGACGGCGGGAAACTCTTGATTAAGACAGTCACGCGTCTCGCGGGAGCTTGATGACTGTTGGATTTAATTTATCAGATTGAATCAGGTAGCTTAAGATTTTGGAAATAAACGATGTTAGATATATTAATTGTAGTTCTTTGCCACCGGCCTTTTAATTCATTGACTGCCATAACTTTAATAATTAAGTAAAGATATATCAAGAAGGAGTGAGTTTGGATTTAAGACGACGTAATTAGAAGGGTGTAAGTAGCGAGCTCGTCATATATATATACACACTTTTTTCTCTACGTTTATATAGAGGGATTCACTCGAAAGAGGCCCCGAATGTTCTGTAATAAATCTGACTGGGACGAAGCAATCTCAACGAGACAACGTACAATGTGCTCCTCAGTAGCTCACCAGATGACGTGGTCCCATCTAAGGGTTACGTTAACTCTCAAAATACCCGTATATGGGCTGTTTAAAATCTCTTTGCCACGCACCAAACATCACTCCATAATCGAAAAGTTTGTGTGTAGTGCGCGATGTTTCAATTCCGCACGATAGACCCCATTTACTTTCACACTGAGGTGCTCTTGGACATTTTTTAATAGTTTGTGAATAATCTGGATGATCGTCAGTTAAGGAGGTTACTTCAAGAAAGACCTAGCAACCTATCACACATCGGCAAGGAGCATGGCAGAAGTTCAGTCTGCAATCGGCAGTGGGACGAAATAACACCTATTCATCACGAAGGAAAATAAAACTTTTATTAACAATGAAACGACGGTGGACAACACTTCAACTGTACAGACGTATATCACAGCAGGGCGTTTTCGTGAAGGTAGGCCATCTTTTGGACGAATATTAACCAGCACGAAATTTCACTAGGACGAAAAATGATCACATGCTCATAAAACGAGTCGTGGACATCCTTGAGCCGTGGGTCACAATCCCTCTTTACTTGCCTGCTTCTCATCAACTCTTTCGACACCTTACCTCTCCACACTCTACTTCAGTTCGTTCGAAAAAACTCTTATTGTTCCTCACTTGACTTTCGTTCGTCAAATTCGGCGATTCTTTCAGCTCATCGCTTCATTCCGGTCTGGTCAATTGGAAGGTCTTAACAGCAGTAGGTTAATTTTAAAAGTACTTTGTTTACCACGTTGACCAGATTGGACACCACCAGACTTATTCCATTCAGAAAAGTCTTTCGAAACAAGCTTCGCACTGGTAGATTTGTGGGAAATGCTACTGTCCGCTCCCCCGAAATATTTGGTAATATTACCAAGAGCATGGAGCACCGCGTTGAAATGTGTTTAGCACAAAATGGAGACGAATTCCAGCATCGCACGTAATGCAATCGATTTCACATAAGTCAAGGTATGTAGCGTATTTTTTTGGTCTAGATTTCTTTATCCTAGCGAGAATTATTACAGAACATATATAACGATTTCAATATAACGTTTCAATGTAACGTTTCAATATATAATATATATTTAATAGATTAATTAATTTATAATTCAATATATAATATATATTTAATAGATATATTTAATTTAGCGATATTAACTAATATATTTCAATATATAAGTTTAATATCGCTAAGTTAACGTTATATCTTTCATACGAATAGAAAACGGATTGATAGAAATGTCCGCCAACGGGGTAAGGGCCATTGTAGGTGGACGAGAGGACCACCCCTCTTCTTCTCCTTTCTTGTGATAATATGCACACGAATAGTCGAGAAAGAAATGAAATTGTTCAAAGAATTTCGATCACTTCGGTTGGAAATATCCAGATCGTATATTTTTGTACTTGTATTTTATTATTTAGTGAAACCTTCAAGTGTACTTTAATACTAGTGATTTTTAGTTCCAATAAATGTCCTTTCATGAATATATGGGAAAATAAGCTGAATACCATTGAGTCTTAAGTAGACAGTCTGTAAAGGTTTTTAATGAACTGTTGTGAAATGGGAATGACGAGGTAAATAAAATGTGTTCTGTAAGAGCTAAAACGATGATTGTAAAATATTTTAAATTACCTGACGACGACACGCTTTTAGAATGAATAATGCTTGTAGGTAAACTATGTCTTTACATTATTTTATAAGATACATTTGCCCTGTGGAATTGTTGGGGACCAAAATGCAACATAATACAATAGATTTAGCCATTGGAAATGAGATTTATACGAGACACAGTTTCCTTTGAACTAAAGAATAGAGATTGCAACTAGTAGATACATTTAAATTTATTGAAAATGACACAACGTATTACCGAGCGAATGTTTGGAAACATTCATTTGCTATGTCTGCAAACAAGTATGCAATTTATGTTTAAAATTTACGTATCACTTTATATTCTAATAACAGTTTTAACGGAATTTAATGAAAATGTATGTCCTTGACCTGTTAAAATTTCACGGTGCTATGTATATGAATTTAAATGTGAATTTTATTGTAGATTTTAAAAAGTCATGTGTTCTAGTTTTTTTCTTTCTATTTATGCGTTAGATATTCACAGAGCCCTTTTTAGTCATTTTATTGGTGCAAGCATAAGCTGATAATCTCCCACTGTTATTTGATATCAGCCCCTTCCTTTTTCAAATTCTAAGAAAATCTGGGGATAGCATTTCCAGTTTAACAAATATTGAAGAAACGTCATAACTTGCGTATTTTTAAAACTTCAGACTAATCCATATACAATGGAGTATGATTATTTTTGTCCTTGAAATCTGTGAAAACCTTCAAAATAGGATTCAGACTCATATTTGAGGCTTTAACATGTTATTCAATACTGTGCTAACAGATCTCAAGAATATTTTGTTTACATTAACCATATAAGGGCAGCTCGAATTGTATAGCTATTATATACCTGCTCTTCCACTTTTTTTAAGAAACATTTCTAGGATTTTTTGCAAGTTATTCAGATATATATTTCTCTCTTTTTCCTCTTTTAATTCCAATTCTACTACGTTATTTTATAAATGCGATAATTTTTTACTGTTAAGCTTAACGCAAAATCATTAGCTGCCAACATATACCAGTGTATTAATAAGCGAATCATTAATGCACGACAGTTAACTTATTTCATTAGTATCCCGTATAAATAATAAGCTCTTATTGCACGTTTAGCGATAGCAGTGACACCCGAGTCTTAATCAGAGAAAAACGGCTGCCAACAGTTACCCGGAAGCAATAGTTCCCGAATATCCTGTAAAAGCTTTAGAAAAAATGGACGAAAAATATTTGTAAATTCAATATGTAAAATTATATCTAACTCGCCCTATATTTTATTTTTAAGTACTCAAAAAGTGTCCAAAAGTCATCAAAAAGGAATGTTTCTATGAGAAGCTGCACTGATGTAAAGCTCGCTTTCCGTCTCTTCATGCCATATAGCTAAAATGTATAAATGGGGGACATCCTTGGATTCTCTGGCAAAATAATCCTAATCATGATGGCTAGTCCATGTAGATATTATTGAAGTCTACTGGCGTTGTGCATTCAAAGAGACTGTTTAGAGTCCATTGAAATAATTTTTTAGTAACTGACCTTCTTTGCCATATATGTAAGCTCTAGATGTTACTCTTATTTTCTTACGCAAATTTATCGGCTACTGTTATATCCAATACCTATGGGTCCGATGGGACTGATATAAAGACGAAGCCTACCAGGTGAAATTCCCGTTTGCGCGGGTAGACTGCAAGAAACTACCTTTCTCGCACTAGGCCAGAGAACAACCAGGCGTCCCCCTGTTCCAGGTTTATCGAAATGCTATGTAGACCTCGAGTAATTCATGACTGCCAACGGAGCAGTTGAGGTCAGTGTTCAGAGAGCTAAAAACATGCAGAAATTATACGAAGATGTTGGTAAAATATATTTAGAACATATCCAGAGAAATAAGAATATAAACAGCAACATTTTGATTGGAAGCTACAATCATATACAGCTAGTTTTCACCCCGTTATGCCAAAATCCACAGTAGGATTTCAGCGGCGGGTTCACTCTAATGAATGAGAATCAGGCTCTATGATTAACAGTCAGGGTTTAAAGTCAGGCTTTAACTATTCCATGGGCCGATATGGTGGTTTCTTCAAATATTGACTTCTTTTTGCCATTGTAACTTTTAAACGTTAGATGCTCTATCAAACGTGTAACTTCCACAACTTGTGTTTCCGACATACGTGTAAACGTCAGTTGCGGCTGCTTTCGGTATATTTCGTACATGTCGGCTACAATAGTAACGATGTAATTGTCGACCATACGGAAATATGCTTAATGTCGAAAGAACTGTTTTCCTAAATATATGTGTTCCTAATTATAATGCCTGAACTCTTGGTTCCGTCGTTTGGGAAACTATATACAGCTGAAAGCGTTAGGAGTAAGCAGTCACTGTAGGAGCCATTCTTTTAGCCAGTAAAAGTCTAAACTTGAAATAGATATAAAAGACATTCTAATAAACAAAGCAAGTATGAATATAATATAAAAATTCAATTACTCGCGATCTGCAGATCAGATTTTCAAAAATCTAGTAGATATATTATTAGTAAAAAATTATGCTGCTCACACATCATTCATAGGGACTGTGGGGAGATTTATTTTGTGTTTTCCTCGATTTTTCTGTGTTTGCCATTCGCGTAAGTTGTAGTTGTTGTTTAGGTTCCATCATGCACCTGACATTCCGTCATGCATTCCGTCATGCATTCCGTGGGTCACTATTTCTTTCCATTTACACGAAACTGTCGGTTTAGAGAAGAATCAATAATGTGCGATGATATCTAAAATTATTTTCTTTTTACATTTTCTCCTTGAATACACTCTTAACTTAAAAAAGTCTCTAAAACCATTCTAAAGTACATATATTAATGGAGAAAATCCTTATCAATAAAGAACGATACTATTTTAAAATCATATAAAATTCACTTTCTGAAACTTGATGCCTAACACGACAATGAGTCTACACGTAGTCTGTCCCTCAAAGTCACAAGAATATTACTGATTCTTAAATGTAAATTTAATGAAATAGAATTTCTTTTCTCTTTAACTCTTTTTTTAATAGCTCTTAATAATCTCTTTTTTCAAAAGAGAGGCATTGGCGGATATCTCTATTGCTTTCAACTGAAACCTATCTCGCAATTTGAATGACAGAATACGCCGAGAACTACAATTTTCTTGCCTTTTTAATGGTTCTGTCGATTCACGCGGATATTAAAAAGATTAATGCAGTATAGACGTCAACATACCGGGTGGTTCAAATTAAAGTATCCCTGATTGGGACGCCCTGGCGAGAAAAGCAGTGGACGTAACGTCTTCATATTTGGAGGGTATACATATCAGTCCATGGGGAATTGATTGGGGGGGGGGGCAATTAGTTCCAACAAAGACCGCTAGGTGCAAATGAGGCGCTGCAAAAGGTTGAAGGTGAGGAAAATGAAACATGACTGTACGAAGAAAGGAAAGAATACGAGGTGACGGTAATTAACTTTATTAGTGAGTTCGCTACACAAGAAATGTCATTCCTACAGAAACGTTAGTGAAGGCATGCACGTAGTAACAACAGCACACATATTTCACAGGCGGTTTTCACCTAGCGGTCTTTGTTGAAACTAATTGTTTTTTTCCCAGCAATCAATTCCACGTGGCCTGATATGTATACCCTCCAAATATGAAAACATTACGTCCACTGCTTTTCTCGCCAGGGCGTCCCAAACAGGGATACTTTAATTTGAACCACCCGGTATATAAAGGACTAGCTGAAAACCCGCGCTTCGCTACGGAGTATATTGAAATTAAATACAACGGTCAATGTATGCAATTAATTAAAAAATATATATATATATATATATATATATATATTTATAATAAATACGACGATCAATGTATACAATTGATGTAAAAAAACATATTTATAAAAAAATCGTAAGGGATATTTTTATAGACAAAATAAAGTCCAATCGTCTGCCGCATTAGCAAGAAAAAAATATTTTTTTGTCTATTTTTTTTTTTTTTTTTTGCACGTGACGATAAATTTATTTAAAGTACCAGAAAAAGAAATCACGTGATCGGCATTTAATAAATTAAATTCTAAAAATTAATCTTTAAAAATTCACCAAAAATCAGGCAAATGGAGGTAAAATTCGAAAAAAATTTCATTTTGAAGGAATTTTTATGATCTTTCTCGTGATATAAATTTTATAACCCTCAATGTATTATTTTAAATGCAAACGTAAAAAAAGTTTCAAAAACAGCTTAAAAATTTAATTTTAAAAAATCAAAGAAGAATTTTTGAAAAATCTTTCTTAGTGCATCCCTACACTATTAGAAGAATCGCCATGCAAAATTTCATCCCTTTAGGTCCAGCGGTTTGGTCTGTGCGTTGTATGTCAGTCAGTCAGTCAGTCAGTGAATGAATGAGTCAGTTACGGAACTGTTTTATATATAGAGATTGGACGAAACATATTATACCTTTGTCTAATTACAGTTTACATAGTAAATCAAGAGTGATATCGTATATTTATATATATATTTAATAAAATGTCCATATTTGAATGAAAATTTAGAAATTTGTAGTTTTAGCCAATATACAAAAAATATATTTGCTTTACCTAAATTTTAAGAATAGATAACGATGTAGTTTCCTTCAAATGTAGGAAAGAAGCTTGCCATATATTAAAAATAAATATTTGGTATATTGTGATATTATTGGCGGTAATTCGTAAAAAATTGTTATTTTTTACAAATGTGTTGAAAGCTTAAAAATAATCTTACCCACTATATACATAACATGTATTGAAATTTTTCAATGCAAGTCATTGTTTCTTAACATCGGGAAAATGAAAACATTGAAATTCTACAAGGTCCGGAGACAGCGATGGAGAGAAACTTCCCTCAGATTCCCTGATATTCAGACCCAGAACGTCAAATCCTCAGAGACCCAGAGACCAAGCGTGTTCCACACAATGTCGACCACATTTAACATGCATACGACCATAGCACCAGAAATCTATATGTTTGGTTGTTCTCGAAATAAGGTGGCCTCCCCTCCATAGACCTGATTAAGGCGACTGTCAATATACCCGACAGGTTGTTCACTGCGTGGAATATTCTTTCTTCACTGCCAATAATATTTTTATGCTACTTTAATACCTGTTTTACAGGAAATTTTCACTATTTATGCGCTATTCTTGTACATTCGGGAATGCAATATGTTTTCCGTTAACTAACGCAAAGGTTTTTTTATACCAAAATTGTTCTTTAAGCAGCGTATTGAAGTAAGATATAATAAGCATGTACACGCATAAATAGTTCTATAAGAAAGATTTAGCGCCAGAAGAAGTCGAGAATTACATGCATGTAGTCATATACCGTCGTATTTTGCAGCGATTTGGGTCTCTTAAATTCTGCTGTTCAATATTAGTACACACACAAATATATCTATACATATATATATATATATATACATATATATATATATATATATATATATATATATATATATATATATATATATATATATATATATATATATATTATATATATATATATATATATATATATATATATATATATATATATATATATATATATTAATATAATATATATATATATATATATATATATATATATATATATATATATATATATATATACATATATATATATATATATATATATATATATATATATATATATATATATATATATATATATATACAGGGAGAAGGATCTAGGGAGAGATGGTTGAGTTTGCCAAACAATTAAGTTTTTATTTTTACAGCAAATATGAAAAATGTGTGCAATGTAATTTTTATAATAAATAATTAAATATTTATTTAACTAAAGATAAAAGATTTAAAAAAATAATTTACAACTATAAACATCTGAATTAAAGTTTATAAAATCTTAAAATATATAACGAGCTTTTTAAAAAAGAAATATTTTCCAAATTGCAGAAAATGCAAGATTAATTGGTTTGATTCATTCGGATGGAAATTTTGACATAAATCCAATTAAATTTAATTTGTTCTTTCAGAAAACTGTTATTCGGTGTATGAAGCTTGCCACATTTGGCACTAGAAAATGTGAAGTCCCCACCATTAATCAATAATTTAAATACTTCATGGAATATCTCTCGAGAAATCCTGACAGTATCTCAAAATATATTCGCATTCGTGCTCAAATACTGAAAGTTCACTGAAAATTTGAGATGGAAACCTAAAAACATGTCAGTGCTCAAAAATGGAACATTTAGTTTGAATTTAGCTTAAACATTTCCTGATTTTCTGTAACAGTCACCTAATTAATTATTATATTTCAATTATGTTAGAAACGTCCGCGAATAATTTAGTGTTTTGTTTCCTCGGTAATGACCCAGCTGATCCAACTCAATTTTCTAGTCATAGAAGCATGGCAGATAGTAAATACGTATTAAACACAGTATACATAAATTATTGGATGAACTGAATTATCGTATGAAATCTGTTATGGCTGGATATATAAAGTCATTTGAATCGTATTGTAACTTTGCATCCCTCCTCCAGATAATTTCGTTGCAGAAGTCAAGTTTATCAAGTTTTATAAAATGTTGCTGAACTAATTTCTGGTGGCTTATTCAAATTACAGTGAAACTTCTCCTATGGAGGCCAGTAATGTATCCGGATATAAGGGGTCGTTTTGAGGGGTGGCTGTTGAAAAGACTTTTCTTGAATAACATTGGCTCTATGAAGACTTTATCGGTTCTGAACCAAATATGACCATTTAGAGGGTTGGCTGACTAGAGAAGTTTCGCTGTATTTAGACAATGTTGCTCACTGAAGGCTTGCGTGAAGGCCAGAAACAAGCGTTCAGTAGATCTGAGGAGCTCATGCTTAAAATTACTCAAAACGAAAACTTATTAATCAGCATTTATGGAAGACCCCTCCGACACACCACTAGTACGACCAAAAATCTCCTGGTGGTGCCCTTACTGTCAAGGGCAACAGAAGGATGCAGACCACCATTAGCAGATGTTCTAGTGGACAACTAAAGTGTCTTGTTTACAATCAGGGGCAAAAATCTTTCCCTTTTTTCTCTAAATGCAATACTGCTGAAGCCTCTCCTGGCCATATTCTAAAGTGTCTTGTTTACAATCAGGGGCAAAAATCTTTCCCTTTTTGCTCTAAATGCAATACTGCTGAAGCCTCTCCTGGCCATATTCTAAACTGCCTGGGAATTGCCATGGAGGATATTTATAGAGACCCTTTGCTTGTTAACGATTTCATAGTAACTTTTGGCCTCTTGGTCCTGGTCTAGCCTACGGCTAGAACGGGTGGAATAAGTCACACACAGATCTGAAGAACGAAAAAAGAAAGCATAACTTAGACTACAGGTAATAGGTAAATTCTCATTTTATATATACCTGAGAGGATGACTTCTGTTATCTTGCAACTTAACCACTGACTTGGAAAATCACGCGTATGCAGTCTAAATTTCGACCCTTGTAAAAGCTCCTCTATGCATCATCTTATTCTCTGTCGACATGTAAGGCCACTTTTGCTAATCGGTCTCCTATCGTGTATCATCATGTTTGCGTGTCTCCTACTAAACCCTTGTCATGCATAAGATGGCTGAATAAAGTTATTTGGATAACGCTCTCTATATTTTTCTGTATCCACGAATGAATCTCCTACATTTTCTGTGGTAATACATACATACATACACACATACATATTGTGTATATATATATATATATATATATATATATATATATATATATATATATATATATATATATATATATATATATATATATATAATTAATTAATTTTTGTGTTATAAACTTCCAAGACGCTAAGAAATACGTACGTGCATGCGTTTCTAAAATATCCTATACATAAATATACTTTCATAAATAATATAAAATTAAAGAATGTATTGAATTCTATATCCCCCTTTATCAAATATTTTGCGAGTAAATATTTTAATTATTTAAGCCAGAGCTCGCAGTTTGCTCTAACAAAGTTCAGCATCACTGCACGCTAAAATAAATCCACCATTACAGGGAGAAGTCAAATGTAAAATTTTGTTAATAATTTTCCCTTCCGTCTATTCACGCTGGACATCCAAGCACAGTATCCAATGATATTTAATTAAATTAGAAAGAGTAAAGATACTTCGTAAATTTAGCATACGAGATTAAGTGAAGTATTACAGAGTTTAATTTGTTTGAAAAGTTAGAGATTCATTAATTTGGGACCTGCGATATAAAGAGTGATATTAAAGGAAAAGGGAATAGGTAAATAAATAAGAACAATTATGTTCGGAGTTCAGGTCTGATTCTATAATCGAGTTAGAATTCTATTCAAATGACGCACTTTTCGGTTATTCTATTATAAGTACTATTTCAATAAATAAGCATTTCTTTAAAATATATTAACGAAATAAGGAATGATTTAAAATGTTACATTAAATACAAGATTTAATACAAATTCCTCGTGCACTTGTAAAAAGCCCTGAATCTATCACAGGCCCTTTAGGATCACGCCAGATTGTAGATTCAGGGTATAAAAGTAAATACTTTAAAAAAAATAGATGGTTTATTTTGACTCCTTAAATAAAAGTCTGAAAGAGAAAGGGAGGTTGATAAATCAAACCATATAGTACGTTTTGTACGTGCAAGTATCAGTGTGAAAATTCTAAGTAACTAAAAAGTTTTGGATATGCTGCCAAAGCGTTTAAGCCTATCTAAACTATACCATAGTTTTCATGGATTTAAAGTTATTTGATGATAATTGAATACAATTTGAAATAGAATGTAATACAGAAAATAAGGATACATAAACCTAACACGTATAAGACAATTCAACCATGATATGTTAGTCAAAATTTTAAACTTCATGTTTATTCATAACTTCTTATAAAACTTGCGTGGTACGTGAATCAAAGTACACAGTCCAGTCACATTAATGTGACCACCTTTCAAAATCCAGAATAACCACCTTTCGCAGAGCGGACCGCTGCGAAACGTGCAGAAGAGATTCAATTAGGTTCCTGAAGGTGCTCACTGGGATGTTGAGCCATGCCGACTCCAGTGCCGTGGCCAGCTGCGCTAGGTTACGCGGGTGAGGATCCATGGTGCGAACAACCCGATTGAAGTAGTTCCACATATTCTCGATTGGGTTCAAGTCCGGGGAATTTGCTGCCCAAGGGAGTACGGTAAACTCATCCTAGTGCTCTTCGAACCACGCACATACACTGCGAGCTTCATGACACATCGCATTGTCCTGCTGGTAGATGCCATCATCCTGAGGAAAAACAATTCCCATGTAGGAGTGAACATGGTCCGCAAGAATAGATGCATAGTTGTGTTGATACATCGTGCCTTCCACAATGAGGAGTGAACCTAGAGAATACCACGAAAACATTCCCCAGACCATAATGCTCCCTCCTCCAGCTTGGACCCTTCCGGCAATTGTTGCAGGGTGTTTGCTTTCAGACGTGTCACGCCGTATACGCCAGCGTGCATCTGTCCGATGGAGCATAAAACGTGATTCATCGGAGAAAACACCTGTCTCAACTCAGTCGAAGTCAAGTTGTGGTACTGGCGTGCAAATTCCAGCCTTCGTCGCCGATGAACAGCAGTCAGCATAGGTCGATTAATCAGGCGTCTGCTGCGGAGGCCCATACGTTCGGAGGCAACGTCCTCTGAACCATCGTTGTGGAAACACTGTTAGTAGCCCCTTGGTTCATCTGGACGCTCAGTTGCTCAACGGTTTCATGTCTATTCGCCCGAACGCATCTCCGCAGTCGTCGTTCACCTCTGCCATCTATGGCCCGTGGTGCACCACATTTGCCACGTCGGTGATTTTGGATAGTGCTATTTCCCCCTCACGGTACACTTTTACCGCGGCGGCACACGAGCCGTTCACAAAATTTGCCGTTTCGGAAATGCTTTCACCTTTCGCCCAGAAGCCAATGATCATGCCCATTTGGATGTCAGATAAATCGTTCCGTTTCTGCATGAATGCAAGAACTGAAATGTTTTCCGAGTGCCTACAACACACTTTATATATCCACCAAATTTGCTGATGACACGTGCCTTCTGCGATTGGTTATTTAACGTTGACGTCAAAATTAGGCGGTGGTCACATTAATATGACTGGACTGTGTATATTGACATTATTTCATTTGCTTATCTGGGTTACTGGTCAGTCTTATTTTACGTGATCAGTTTTGCTCGTGTGTAAGGTATTTTAGGTTAATCGTGCAGCTACACTATTACGTTTTTTTTACAGCTGCCGGGGAGCGAACTCAGAATTAGTTTCTATTATCTAAACAGAAGTAATCTGTGATGTCTGTAGTTCATTCATCAGCGATTTGTGGTGTCGCGAATATTTTCCATTCACCCCACCTTGCGATTAGCTGTTTTCTGTTCTTTGATTCTTCTATTACATTCTGGAAAATTGCATCTCACCCGTCATGCGCATGTGTGGATTTTACTATAAAACACACAAGCCAAACCGCAGTATATCTTACTTGTAATTTCTTAGGTACTGCTCGAGTTAACTCTCTGAACATTGTGTTCATTGTTTTTGTTTGTTTTTTGTTTAAAATAAAATATTAAGTTTTCGTGTTTAAAGTGCCAGTGGTATAAGTAATTTCGACATCTCGCCGTATTACCAATAATGATCACGTGATTTATTCCTCAAGCTCTGGCCGAAGGTTAGACCAATTTTGAGAATCCAAGAGGTCGTGGATTCTCAAAAAGTCATATACGAGAAGAGGTGTAGTAAATAGGTCCTAATGCAGCAGCCCAACGAAGTTCAATAGGTGGGCAGGGTGATGAAGCACAATTAGTGCATCTTCAAAAAGTTTTCTGTCCATTGATAAAAGTAAAGCTCCCGATATGGCCAATCATGAGTCTGCCGATGGTGACATGGACTGCCCTGTGCGATTTAATTGTTAAGGTACTACCAGTACTTTCACAATTCCTCCCAGAATACCAGGAGTGGGACGGAGGAGCCAACCATAATTTCTGGTTTGAATATCTTTATTTTTGAACATATTTCGGAAAAGGTCAGGCCGATAGCTGAGGTTGATGGACTAGAAGCACCATCCTTTGCAAGATTGCCAGCGGTCTCGCTTCCATGGAGACCTATATGTGAAGGAACCAACTGGAAGTAAATCCTGTGCTGCCGTCAAACCAATAATACATCACCAAATTGGTTATCAACATAGCTTAGAATTTGCTGCCAATTAAACTTTGAGATAAAACTTCTTTCGCCATGAATGTAAGTAATAAAAATATCATTATGTTTAAACATTATTCTATATATATATGAGATACCTTAAAACATAATTTTACGAACTCTGGGTCCTATTTACGTTAGAGGTAGGCGTAGAAACAAATAAAGGCACAGTTGTTTTATTTTTGGAAAAACTTTATTTGAAAGATGGGCAAAAAAAGCAATTCATTCTTCTGTTGAATTAATATTTATTATATATTTTATCGTATTTTATGTATCAAAATTCTTTTTCGAAATGAATAGTAGAAAATAAATAATGCTTAAATTCTATATTCTGATATTAAAATAACGTGTATGATATAAAATAATTCAGTTGCTATATTATATAACTGCTTTTAAGATAATTCAGTTATAGACTAGCTCATTACTGCTGGTTCTAGATGTATTATTGATGACTGACGGTATTTTAGAAAGTCTATTTATTTTTCATATATTTCTAAATCTGCGTTATGAAAAGTATTTTTGCCTTAAGCTATTCAAAGACTCTTAATAATTAACCTAATGTACTTTAAAATAGAAGTCATAAGAGCTATGATGAATATTAATATAACTATTTATTCTGATTCTAATACCTTTTCAAGTTAACGTTTAATATGGTTCCGTCATTTAATAGGTTTAAACTATTTCTCCTTTAGTAATAAGATTAAAAGTTTGCATCTTTAATGTATTTAACGATTTGGGAAAATATATGAGAACTTAATTTATCTATAAACTTAGCATGGTTTTACTCCTAATGTAAAATATTGAGTAAAGACATAATATTAAATTTATCCTCTTTGAACTGGTAGAGAATTGCAGTATATCAAATTAAATGTTCCTATTCGCATTTAAAAATAATATAAAAATTTACTGGACCGTTTTGATATGCTACGTTACTTCACTATGTAATTAACCATAATGGAATTTTTTTATACACATTCCAGTGGCCTGTTATAAGTCAACTGAACATCAAATACAATACATAACAAAACAAATTGACATAAGTATATCTATGAATATAGGGCGATCGTTCCGAGCCACCCAGTAACGCTCCAAAATCGAAATGCGGGGGAGAGCAGGGCATATGCATAGATGTGACATGTCCACATCTTCCTTAAGATTACATAAGGGGCAAAGAGAGTCATGGACAACGTTGAGGCGATGTAGATGTTTACGAAGGCAATCATGGCCGGATATAAGACGAAACACTGCAACAGATTCCTTTTTGGTCCATTCTGGTATTTCAAATTCACCATAATGTAAACAGCGTAGAAGAATGCTTCATTATTGGATTCTATCTATTTTTTTCACAATCAAATTCAGTAATGAATATGGAAAGTAAATGTTTGAAGTTTATAAGTATTTTAATAAACTAAATGAATCGCTTTGCTTTCTGCAGAAGGTAAAATGCATGTAACTATAATACTATAATGCTTATATAACTATATAACATAAAAATAATCTAAATGATAGACACGTCATGAATTTAATATTTTAATCGTATTTAATATTTTTAAGCATTATACACAGACTAAATATCCGTTGAACTTAATTATAAAGTTTACCATATATATATATATATATATATATATATATATATGTGTGTGTGTGTGTGTGTGCGTGTGTGAGAGAGAGAGAGAGAGAACAATGTAGTTGTAACTTAGAATAAAATTAGTTTGAATCTTTACTATTTGACATGAAGTTGAAACTAAAAGTAATCTTGAGATCTCATAATAAAGAAAAAATTAAATAATTCATGCTTAAAACACTAGCAATAATAAACAATAGGGTTCTAATTCGAGAAAAATAGGAAAATATTTTTTTCGAGTTCTTAACGTAAAATAGAATGCATAATTAGATTTAAAATTAAATTTTGTAAAAACCATGAATTGATTTTCGAGACCAGAGACATTTTTTTACTAACTTTCTTACTAACATAAGTCACTCATCCAAAACTGAATATCCTACACCACGGACAAAAAGAATGAGGGATGCATTTATTGATAAATGGTCATGATATGAAACATATTATTTTATCTCCCGATAGAAAATGAACTAAATTAATGATTATCAAGTGTTTATGACAACATATAGCTTTTGGTATCCAATATAATTGTAGCATCGTAGTAAATAATTGAGTTGAACAGAAACCCTAGCCTTAAACACAACATAGGGTTCATTCTTTCTGGTCTAGACACAAAGTATTAGTTGTAACACCTAAGCTTGTAAGATAATTTGAGTAATAATAGTCAAAGCATACCTTTCTACTTTGTAGCAAAATCTATCGCTTTTATTATGATTAACCTGTGGGTAAGAAACTTTCCATACATATTTTTTTCTCCCGTAAGAAAATGAATTAAATTAATGATTATTAAGCGTTTATGACAACATACACCTTTTTGGTACACAAGATAATTGTTGCTTCGTCGTAAATAATTTAGTTGTACAGAAACCCTAGCCTAAAACACAACATACGATATATCCTTACTGTTCTAGATATAAAATATTTGTTGCAACACCTAAGCATATCAAGATAGTTAAAGAAATAATAGTCAAAGTATGTGTTTGTACATTGTACAAAAATCTACTGTCTTCATTATGCTTAACCTGTGGGTAATAAACTTCGCCATACAAGCTCAGAAAGGAGTTCTCCAAACTTAATAGAAAACTTTCATTCTTGAGTTATTTTTTACAGATCCTATCATAAGTTATTATGATTGAAACCATGGTATAAATCTTCATACATTGTTCAAATATACGGAAAATGTATTATTTCTATTTTCTATCTAAGGCTTTTTAAGGGTGTCCAAGACACAAAATTCTTCAAATTTTCAAAAAAATATTGATAAAAAATATTTGTGTTCTTTCCCGCTTAAAATGACGTTTAAATCATGTTCCTATCTTAATTGGAATAGAGGATATTAATTTTTTATTTTGCAACATTCTAATAGCAGCCAATCTTTGTTTCAACCTGTAAATGCGTTTTTCTATATGATGGATTTTTTTCACCATTTCTCGTCTTCAAATTGTTATAAGCCACGGACGGTTAAAGATAAATGTTTCAAACTTGGAACATGTATTTTTCAATTACTTTACTTTAATTTTGATTCAGCCAATTTGAAGAAAATATTTACTTTTGAAAATAAGATTTTTAAAAAATTAATTACGTCATTTTTTTAAAAATTTTTGCTCTAAATATTTTTTTAATTAATATTTTTAAAAATGCTGAATAAAAATTAAAACTTATATGTTTCTGTTTAATTAAATGAAAAAAATTTAAAATTTGACAAATAATAGTTCGAGTTACAACGATTTTAAATTACCTCACTTTTAAAAAAAATTTAAATTTAAAAATTTTTAAAAACATTATGAGAAGTTTTAAGATGGGATTATGTTTACAAATTATATGGTTAACCATGGAAGAAAAATTTAAAATTTTAACTCAATAAATAAATAAAAAATTTAAATGTGTCATGGACCTCCTAAACATATATCTTAAAAACTAAAGAAAATTTGCCTTGCATTTGAAGCTCCTCGGTTCTTATTTCTGATACCCAAAAAACATATTAAAAGAAAATATTGACCTAGTAGATAAGTTGAAATTACTAAATTTAAGCTGTTAAAATCTACGCTATGTCGTAGTCAAGCATATCTATTTTTTTCTTACAGGTTCCATTTCAAAGTACTCTTTTAGAGTTGTGTTTTAAAAAGTTGCAATTCGATTTCCATTTTTGGGCATGAGCGAACACTATAGGACCAAGGCTTTATCGGAATAGTACAACCACAAAACGAAACAGTATAATTTATGAGAATAAAATCTAAAATTTTGCGGATACTGAAACGAAAATTATCGTAAGCTTGCGTAGATTCGAATTTCCAAGGCAGAAAGCAGCCTATATCTGGAGGCGTGCATCGTATAGAAAAATACGCTATTATATCAAACCGGTTGCAAATAGGATTATCGATGTCATCTTTAACAATAATAGAAACGTGAAGAGAGTGAGTTGGCAAATTTGGAAAGAGGTAATAGAAAATAAATCACCAACACGAAAAGGGGGGGTGCTAAATAAGAGATAAAGAGACATGGAAATATTTAGACATCTGAACAAAAATTTTAATAAATATTAGACATACAACAAATAAAATATATGGAGTATAACTGCTGATAGTTATTAGATAGTCAAAAATCAATTTATAAGAAACATAAAAAAAGTAGGAATCATGAGGTTTAGAGGGATTTCAGAACTTGCGTATATTTAAAACAAAAAAACTAAGGCTGTATTTAAAGAAGTGAAAGTAGAGGACTTGGATATAGGTAAAAAATAAAATGCTTTATCTTTGAGAGAAAAAAAAATTAAGCCCTATGCAGTTTGTCCACAGTCGTAGAGAAAAATCCAGTCACAAGGAATAAAATGAATATTCAAATGGTGTTAAACAAAGGAAGAATCATTTAGAGAACTAAACTTTAATTTGTTGATTGGATTAAAGACTACCTGTAAACCACAACGAGAGAGCAGTTTGAGTAATTTCATAAAAGAAATAAAAAGTAGCTCAGGCATATTACGAAAGAAAACATCAAAATCGGAAGTACGCCTTTGTTACTTCAACTTGAAAACAACCAATACGTAATATACCCTCAAAAGAAGATGTTACACCATATGTCCTGGGCCAGGAATTTACGTGGAGATGTTTCGGTTTCAGGATGATCTGAGGAAGAAACTCCTGCCGAGGTAAAACAGGTTAAACTCTTATAAGTTAATGCATATTACTGTCTGTATCATGTTCTCTATGTAGAGAACACTGAACTATTTCTTCTGTCGATACTGTAGTGCTGATCGTCAAAACTGACCTATCTATTTTAAAAGTATTTCCTCTCAGTGACCCTTATTTCAGCAGAATTAAGGCAAACAAAATTTGCCTAAATTGGTTGGCAAATCTGTACTGTCCGTTCTGTGCCCACGCCCAGACTAATAATAAACCGAACAGGAGATATTAACCCTCGGCTGCGTTTGCAGGTTTTTCTACTCAGCTTCTGGTCTTAGGTACATAAAAACTTATGGTCCAACTACCAAGGAGCCTAAAATTTGTGAATTATTTCAGCAAAATATGGTGGCAGTCAGAATAAAATATTAGATAATAATTTGTATGCGATTCATTTCAAGTCCTGTACAAAATTTTAAAAAATCGTTTTTATCAGGTTTTTAAGAATGTCTTTGAAGTTTAAATCTGATCTAAAAGCATATGTCACATACCTTCCACAGTTCTTTTCTTCTACTGTTGCAAATATTTTGTCATAGGGGGTGATAGTCTGTCATGCGTGGGTGAACCTATGACACGCGTACGAGAGGTGGCATACAAGAAGCTTTCAATGGCAATCGGACGTCTATTTTTTGACAAAGTGAATTTGGATGACCTTGAAATAATTAAAAAAAATTCAACCCAGATTTACACAAAGACGAAAGCATGTAAAGCACACCAGCTTATCTCTGTCAGTAACTAAATTAGACGTTATATCTTTAAAAATGGAGATATTATGTCATTTCACCATTGAGAAAGTTCCCCAATTTGGTTTGAGCATGTATTTTCGTCTACCATCATACTTTGATATAATTTTTTGTTTACAATGCTAAGTACACACGCACACACGCACACACGCACACATGTATATATATATATATATATATATATATATATATATATATATATATATATATATATATATATATATATATATATGTGTGTATATATATGGTGCCCGGTATAAAGGGCTTAAGTCAAAAGCAGTGATCTAAATATACCAAGTTATTCGCTATTATACCAATCGCAGAACGGTGATTTCGACTCGAGTCTATTGTACAAAGAAATGTACTTTTGTATACAAAATTGATAGACTAAAGCCTTTTATACAAATAGAAAGCATTTTTTTTTAGCAATACTAACAAATATCTAGTAATCACTTTTTTTTAATTAAACCCCTTATACCGGGAACCATATATATATATATATATATATATATATATATATATATATATAATAAACTATTTATAGACTAAAAAACGTTATTCCTTATAGATTTTGCATGATTCCTATAAAATTTCTATAAAAATACACTTACGTTCGGATGAAACCTCTGTAACGCAAAATCCTCTTAGTAAAAAATGTGTAAAGAAATATCAATCAACCGCAGCCAAAAAAGTTACTAAGAAAATGATTTATCACCTAGAAAAATATGTAATTTTTATGGCCCTTTTCAAGAATCGTGTTGAAAAGGCTATTGTTATTCTGACAGTTTCATCGTACACTTCTTTCGCCCAGAGCTTTCATATCTTTCTGGTATTATTATTTACCGCAAAGAAAGTACGAAAAAAAATGTGTATGACGCTCCCTTAGAGCACAATGCCTTATCAACCTTTTGTGTGATGCTGCTTGTCTGTTTGTATTTTTTATTGATATTTTCATTCGGATCCTTGAATAATAAGGAACAAAAACTTAACAGGGAAAAAAGTACAAACTTGTTGCGAGACGAAAGTGTGAAGGAATAGGGGATCAAACTTTCATCATAAATGATGAATACATGTTCCCAGTTAGATGAAATGAATAGATAAAAGCCCGGGAAGTATGTAGTAGGGCAAAATATACATGTCTCTGTGCTAATATAAGTTGAAATAACATATTGTGAATATTTTTATTTAAGTATTGTGTATCAGAATTTGAATATAACAACTAGGATGAAGAGCATAACATTAAACTTTTTATACCTTTAAACATAAAAAATTAATACGTGTAAACATCTAAAATTTATACGTGTAAACATCTAAGAACATTTATACAATCATATAAGCATCAGACTGCTTATAAAACATTGACCAGAGATACCTTAAACACGTATTCATTAATCTGACGTAATAGTAAATCTATTAATCTGGTGGTCATTTTTTACATCTTGTATTTTTTTTAATATCTAATCGTATGTAATTGACGTTCCATTGTAGTTTCCACTCCTGTTGTTATTTGGTAGTTTCATAGTATTTAAGAGGAAAAACAAATTGAAGATATTCTTAAGGGCGTCCAGGACACAAAAATCATCAAATATTCGAAAAAAAATTTTATCGCGATAAAAAAATATGTTTTTTTCACTTAAACGGACGTTTACATATTGTTTCTATCTTAATAAGACCAGGATATATTAATTTTTTTTGATTTGTGTTGTTTTGGTTTATTTTCAAAATCTAGCTTTCAATCAGTGGTTGTCATTGAAACGACTCCCCTTGAAATGTAAACAAGCTTTTTTGCGGCACGATTTTTTCGAAATTAATGTTTATTATTTAAATTTAAAAGGAATTTTACATTTAATTCTTGTACCTTACGTATATACACTTCTACTTCTCCCACAGTGAAGTAAGGGGTGTATTGTTTATGTTTTGATTTTGGTTTGCTTTTGAATAATTGTTCCAATATTTCAAACTTAGTATATATTTAAGCATTTTTGCGATTATTTGAGAAAAAATGAAAGATTTTCTAACAGAAATGTTTAGAAATGCCAAGAGAAAGATATTCTGAAGTTGTTAGGGCCAAAATTAGGAATAAAATCCGACGTTAACAATCAAATTGTAGTACTTGAGGTCCACCGAAAAGTGAAATTGTAAAGCGGTTAGATCAACTGAGACATTTAAACAGGGGAAAAATCATAAATTAAACTGAATCAGAAGTTTAAGCTACAGGGAGGTGTTACTTACTCGCCTGGATGCTATTAAAAACATTTAAACATTTTATTAGCACCCAATATTTGTTTAAAACGTTAAATGCGTTTTTCTGCATGATGGGTATTTTTCCACATTTCTCGTCTTTAAATTGTTATAAGTCAAGAACCGTTAAAGATAAATGATTCAAACATGGAACATGTCTTTTTCAATTATTTTATTTTAATTTTGATTCAGGGAATTTGAAAAAAAAATGTTTACTTTTGAAAATATGACTTTTTAAAAACAAGTTACATATTTTTTTAATTTAAATATTTTAAACTTAAAAAAAATTAGTATTTGAAAAAATAATGAATCAAAATTAAAACTTATATATTTCTGTTTAGTTAAATGTAAAAATTTTGAAATTCGACATATAATATTTCGAGTTATAACGATTTTAAATTACCCCACTGTAACGAGGAATGCGTTCCAGAAATAATTAATTGGTTGAGCTAATAGCGCACGTTAAATTAATATAAAATCTCTGATTCTGAATAGTTGTTCCATAAAATAAAATAGTGTAATTTCTATACCGTTCCCTCGAAGTGTGTGTTCCTGAGAATTCAGCATTTGCCCATTTCTCTTAAACCGTAAAAGCTTCAACAATAAATTGCTTAGCCAGGTGTTAGTCTTCGGGTTCCTTTGTCTAAAATGCACATTTTATGGCTGGTAATTGCAGGGTGTTTCTTGTGAACATCCAACCAGCCTTTGTCCCCGCCATGCAGTTAACGTTAGTCCCCTAAGTTGGACCATAAAATCTATTCGTTTCACGAAACGCTGCCCCGTGGTCATGTAAAATTGCATTTCTTTGTATGATCCCCTTTTCAAAAGCATCGGATATATCTAGCCTGTATTTACGCTCCTTTGGGAGTACTTTAATTGAACGGTAAATTACTGTCGCTTACATTAACGGCAGACCATCGGTCTCCCATTGTCACAGATAACATCTTTTTCGGCGGATGTGATTTGCGGCGTGTGGGAAAATGTATTCCTTAGTCTGCTGGGAAAACTTCATCCAATTAAAACTTGCCGCATTCCTACGTCATACCTCGCTTGACCAATGAGGTTTGTGCGCGCCGCTTCCTTCGCCTGCTTGGCGTAAGTGTTCCTTCATTTTTTGGCGGTGAATCGCTATTTTTTCTAATCTAACCTGCTCCCTTCTCAACGCGCTCTTCGTTTGCGCCGTTCCAGTAGGATTTTAGGGTATTTCCCTATGCTCGCTTCGCTTGGCGGGAATTTAAAAATTATTGTAACCCTCGCTCTCCTTGTTTTGCACTCCTGTCCAGCGATGAAAAAAAAAATTGTAGTGAGCCATTTTTTTCCTAAGAGAGAGTTGTCTCTTAAATTTTTGCTTTTAAGCACCCCATCAGTTTTGGCCGTGCCAATTCTGCATCGGGGGCTATCTTTCTATATTTTAATGATGCCATGTTAGATATAGTCATCCTTTATTCGCTGCAGCTCATGTAGTACCGAACTCCTTTGTACGTTGCAAATATCTTTTCATGTTACCCAAGATCGGCTCAGAAAATAAACTTTTTTTAAAAATTTTAAATGCCTTGGAAGATTTCTTGCTTACCAACTACTTCAAACTTTCATGCTAACGTTGAAAGTGAATACCTGAAGGTTTTTGCGAACAGCCAATGTCATACGATCCGGTAATCGACAACACTTTCCAGCCGACCGAACTAGGGGACTCCAGCTACCGTAGGTAGAACTTTTGTAGTGCCATAGTCTCTTGTCACTTAAAGAACTTTATCTGTAGCATTGTACATCTCCTGATGTCTTGGAACAATTCTTAAGCAGTCAGCCGTATATATAAAGGCGCCGGTTCTACATCCACAGAGACTCTTAGGAATTTTACATAACAGAAAACAACTCAACATTTCGTTATTACAGAAAGTGCCATAAGAACTATTTCTACAAATAGAGACTTACAAATTCATCACTACAGAAGTAGTTACCAAAAAAAAGAAGCACAACAGAATGATGTCTCAACTGCTATAAGACTGATTGGTATCCTCTTCGTCATCTCTCAATAGAGACTTGTGCCTTTAATCGCCTCCGTTATTCTATTAGATAGACTGATCCCGCTTCAACATCGTTTCTTCAAAATAGACTGTTTCCGTCCTCATTTCCCCATCACACCCACTTTTATCAGAATTTTTTAACTTCAAATAATAAAAAAAAACTTTATGAGAAGTTTTATGATCTGATTTTGTTTAGAAATTGTATGGTTAACCATGACAAAAAATACAAAATTGTACCTCCATAAATAAAAAAAATAATAAATCTGTCCGCGACCCCCTTAAAATGCATAATAATAATTTGACTAGACGCTGATTTCTAGGTAAAAGGTGAGACTTTTCCTCTGGCTTTCATTGGGATACATACGATGTTCTCAAAATACATGCTACAAAAGCATTTTCATAGTTTTTCCTCACAGATCTAAAAGACAAAATGTTCTAGTTATTGCTTACCCCACACCAACGTCGACAGCAACGAAAGACACATTTTGCCACCTGTCTCTGTGGCTGTCATAAAAGCCTTCACACCGCTAGGAGACGGAGAGAAGAGGCAATTTATTCGGGCATGCGCATAATCTTCTCTTTCTATTCTGATTGTCTGTCCAGCATGTCGCCAGAGACAAAAGTTGAACTTTTTCCATCTTGAATCCGCAGACACCAGAGACGGAGATGAACGGGGGGAGTGAAAATTTGTTTGTAATACGGATGCGCAACAACGAAGATTTTCGTCTCCGTCGCCGTTGGAATGGAGTAAGCATAAGGACTACACACATAAAATGTTCCCTCGGCTGTATAAAAGGGAGAGGTTCCCCTCGTAGTGTGAGGTGCAAATTTAACTCAACTAAACTCAAATAACTCATAAAGGAATAAGAGGCAAAAGCATATATAGAGAAGCTGGAAACTTTATAAGAAGGTAAAGCAAGAACAGAAAAACAAATAAGACCGTCTGGAAAACCGAGATATTATTTGGGTCATAAAAACTTGAAACAAAATAAAAGGAAATGCCTAAATGATTGAAATCTTAAAATTAGTGTAAATGGAGGATAAAAGTCTGGGTTTGAATGACACGTTTTCCTCAATGAACATAGGACTAATTCATCATTGTCCAAGTTCGAGACCTATCTTAAAGCGTAAAACAGTTCCACGGATTTAATTTCTGATATAAAATAGACTGTAAAAATTTTTGTAGCGTGAAACAAAGGAAATTTAATGTTTTCCACAATCTTAACCAAGAAGTTTCACAGCATAACTTGAATGTCTTTTATTCATTTTTGAAGGAAGTTTTAGTTTGATCTATATAATATACTAATATAAATAGCGCATTCATATTATAGCACGTTGAGATTAAACTATATCTATAATGACCTGGAAAGTTTATTTTCGTGACAGTGATTAGTCACAATCGTACGGATGCGCTCCTTTGTAAGTTTAACGGTTATGGGTAAGTTTTAAGGTTAAATGCTGGATAAGCGTGGAGTTCAGAGTTTGTGCACAAAGTAACTGACTTCTATTGTTAAATCAATGGCAATATGATAAACTATCCAGTGAAAGCTTTGTCAGTTAAATAAAAAATGGAGGGTGAGAGAGATAATCAGTAATCACTTTTAACCATCCACTTAAAGATATGCCAGTGCACTGTCAGATTAATTCATTCTTCCTCAAGAACTGTTACAGAGGCTGTTCGCACATTTTTTAGACGATTTTGGTAAGCGGTAATAAAAATTCGTTTGCTGCAAAATAAATAATTGCAGTTGTACTATGTTTTTAAAAGTCAAAATTGTAGTCTGCGGCTTGAAAGTTTTGTTTTTATTCAAAATGGCGTTTTTAACAAAGCAGTGGTTCGAAGGCTACATTTATGCTCTTTCCGAAGAGCAATATGCATACTCCGTTATGCAAAAACGATGTGAGTGTCATGGTTTTGTGATATCTAAAGCGTCGATAGGTAATATCGTCAACAAGAAAGGAAAAAAACGTCAAATTGGAGCCTCTAGTGGGACAAAAAATCCAAACAAGTATCCAAGGAAAAAACGGACATCTTCGACTATTGCAAAGGTACGTTTTTTAATGTTAAAAGAAAATCTCCCTAGTCAAAGGATAGTTGCAAAATCATTAAAATGCTCGGTGTCCACTGTAAACAAAATGATAAACGTTGATTTAAATCTTAAGAAAGCGAAAAAACGCAATGTGCATCGTCTTCTTCCAAATCATATCGCTGAACGTAGGACACGCTGCACAATTCTATATGAGAAACACTTATCCAAAGAAAAATGGAAAACAATTGTCACAATAGATGAATCATGGGTGTATTTAAATGATTGCAAGAAAAAAAGAGCCATTTATTGTCATAAAAGGGGAGAAAAAAATTTAAGTACATGGCTCAAAGAATCAAAAGAAGTTTTTCTAAGGGATTCATGATTGTTGCTGGTTTTTCTTATAATGGCAAGTTAAAAATAAAGAGAGTGGAAAATAATGTCAAGATTAACAACAAATACTATCAGGAACATATTTTATCGTCAATTTTTATGAATGAAATACCATCGCTTTACCCACAGTGCCATCAATCTGTGAGACTCCATCAGGACAAAGCTAGCAGTCACACATCAAAATCCACAGTAAATTTCCTAAAAGAAATGGAACAAAAAACAGGTATCAAGGCCATGCCCTTCACTGATATCCCTTCTAAATCTCCCGATATATCACCTATGGATTTTTGTGCTTTCGGACTTTTAAAATCTGCATTATCCAAACGTCGTCCCAAAACCCTTAAAGGACTCTGGAAAGCTGTTCAGGATGAATGGGATAGAATACCTCTTCTGACACTTCAAAAGGCATTATTATCCTGGAAATTGCTGTGTCGAAAGATTGTTCAGAATAAGGGATGTCAAATAGAACATTTAAAACACAAGAATTTTATGTAATTTAGTTTTGTGAATACAATATACATCGTCTAAAAAATGTGTGAACAGCCTCTGTATTTGGTAAGACAACAGAAAATCTACATTAACTCGTGTACTCACAAAGGTAAGAACATTAATAACACACGATCAGAATAAACTACTGCAAAATTACGAAACTCCGAATTCGTAAATGAACGAAAGTAACTACATGAAGTAAACTAACAGTCTCTGTAAGACAGTTTGAGAAGGAAGGCAAGAATGGAGAATTTTTTTAAATACAGCAAATTTGAGGAAACTACATTGATTTGTTAGGAGAGGATATGAATTCACACTTGCACAACGGAATACAAAGATGGATTAATTTCGTTGTAGAACCTTTCAATAACACCACATTTATAATGGAATAATACATTTGAAAAAAGTCTAAAGTCTATTTTTAATTTTTATAAATTGTAGTCATTTTTCAGTATAATGATCTATTTCATTCCCCGTTTTGTGTATACTAAATGTAAAAATAATACACTGAAGTGCCACTGAATTAGGGATACCAAAGCCTTTGCAAGTTGTGTAGCGCTGCGCATCATGCCTGATTTAGACGCCTTCGATCGCAAACAAATCGTAGGTGCGCGACGCATGGGCCATTCATTTTCCGAAATCGTCAGACAGATAGGATTTTTAAGGTCGACAGTGTCAAGAGTATACCAAGAATACATGGATAGTGGAAAAAAAACTAGCGATCGGGCAAACTGCAAAGGACAATTAGCCTTGACAGTGCGTGGTGAGAGACGGCTCAGACGTATTGTACGTAGCCAGCGAAGCCAAACATTAGCTCAAATTACCACCCAGTTTAATGACGGTGCCAGTCGTACAGTCAGTAAACGGACTGTGCAACGCTCGCTTCACCGTATGGGTTTCGGGAGCCGTCGACCTACGAGAGTACCATTGCTCTATACTCGCCATCGGGCTGCACGTTTTGCCTGAGCAAGAGAGCACAAAGACTGGAGTGTAGTGGACTGGAAACGAGTAGCATGGAGTCATGAGTCTCGATTCCGACTACTTGACGCCGACGGGAGGCTGAGAATATGGCGTCAGGCTCATGAAGCTATGGATCTTGCATGCCTGGCTGGAACTGTACAAGGGCATGGTGGCTCAGTCATGGTCTGGGGTATTTTTCAGTGGCACAGTTTGAGATCTTTGGTGCGTGTACCAACCTCCCTCAACGCAATTCGGTTCGTAGAGTTGCTGGGTGATCACCTCCATCCGTTTATGCTGTTCTGTTAACCTCATGGTAATGGAGTTTTCCAGCAAGACAACTCTACCTCTCACAAGTCCCAGTTGGCTACTGGCTGGTTGGATGAGCATTCCTCTGACTTCTCTGTCATGAATTGGCCACCTAGAAGCCCAGACTTAAATCCTATTGAGCATATTTGGGATGTTTTGGAACAAGGCGTGAAAGGCCATCACACAGCACCAAAGAACCTTACTGAATTATGGACAGCTTTAGCCAATATTTGGCAAGCCATTCCCGTGGAACGTTTCCAGAAACTTGTTGAATCTATGCCTCGTCGTGCGGCAGCCGTTATCAAGGCCAGAGGAGGACCAACTCGTTACTAGGTAGGTATCCCTAATTCAGTGACACTTCAGTGTATATGTATTATATTTAAAGTCTTAATTCCTCGTAAAATAGTTTTGTGTAAAAGCAGATAATCTGGAGAACTGACCATTCCACCTCCCTCATAAAAAAAAATGTGTGATGCTTTACTGTGTATTGTTTTTTTTTATGCTACAATTTTAATGGCAAATGTGTTATCACCAAAGAAAACCTCTAGGTGCAGACGCCGTCTAGCTGGGTTTACACATAACAAAGGTATATTTTGCACCCGAAAGTATTTATTACGTTTCTACTTGTTTCCTCCCCCCTATCTAAATTTCCTCTTCAAATAAAAATGGTGCATTGTCATACATTTATCATCTTTCTAACTCTTACCAACCAAACACCAATCGACACATACGTCAAAACTATGCACAAATAGTTCTTTTTTGTATTATAGGACGAGAAAAAATATTACAATCTATTTTGCTATACATATAATAAAAATTTTTTATCCTCTAAGCTATTAGAAATTAAAAAAGGAAATAAACCATTTAGTTTTATTTATTTATGTAATGTTTTGCGTACAGATATTGCAGCAAAGTACTTTAACTTAAATAAGTTTAATTTAAAAATCAATGTCAAAATCTGCTGGGTATGCAAAGTTTACAATATTAATAACTTGATGTTACGCAGAATTTGTTGGTATAACAGAAAATCCAATGTCACTAAGAAAATCAGGGGAGTGTATGTTTTCATTATCTGCTTCACCATCCATAAAGTATCTATTCACTGAAAAACACAAAAACAAAACAAAAAAAACCTTTGCTAATTTTCAAAAAAGGCAGTGGATTTATAACTAAATTTATTGGGCCTCTAATAAATCGAATTCCCATAAATATATCCAAATATATAATGATAATCATGATAGATTAGTTCGTTATTAAAACCCAAATGCCTTGGGTCTGTGTATTTAATAACTGTCGGTTGCTTGATCTATATATTACATATATATGACACACTACATGTATCATAGACAATTATCGAAAGGTGCAAGGTAAATCATGCGTGTTTAAATGTTTACTCTTTGAATTTACCATACTATACCGAGGTATATATATACATAGTATATGTGTGCATATGTGTGCATTTTTGAATATATGAATATATGTAGGTGTAGAGGAAGATAGATGGATTCATATAAAATAATATTTATCTTCTCGTCTCTCATCAACTATAATAAGATATTTATATACAAAAAAGGTAATTTACTTTAAAACCTTTTTGCTGTCGTAAAATATTATTTGCACTTATCCAATTTCATGAACAATTTCTTTTAAAGTAACATAACTTTCAGTTCATGTTCTGGTAGTGCTTATAAAAAAAATTAAGTTTGATCAAATTTGAAAAATTGTTGAAGAACTACCTTTACGTATATTTTATAAATTTTTCCCTGAAGTCGAACAAATCGTTTCAATATCCACCTACGAGTAAACTTTACCCATAGTGGAAACAGCCTTAAATCATTCTGTAAGAAAAAAAAATAACTTATTCACATTTGAATCCATGGGGCGATTTAGAACGCATTTTTCATTCTTTCATTTCTTAAGCACCGTTTACCCTTAGGATTCTAAAAGAAATAAAACATCAAAGCGTACTATAGTACATTTGACTGAGTAAAGACAAGGGAGTTTGTCGAAAGAAATATCGTTGCGCGCATCCAAAGAATAAAAAATGATCGTGCTGCGTTTTGTTTAACAAGTATTTCCATTTCGGTGATAGGCATTTTTGTTATTTATTTTCAAATCTCTATAAATTCTCAATTCTAAAAGAATACACAGAACAACATTTTAAACGTTGTTTTCAACTAATGAGACATTTGGTAAACAGCAAAACTATAACTCATCATCATAGTTAAAAATGGCAGAAATATTTCTGCTAAAATTTTCTGAAAATTGGACTAAAAGTGGAATTGAAATGACAATAATCGAAGACAGATCTAAAGAGCTAAAGATATAATATCTTAGTTTATTATACGGAAAAATGTTAAGACTTTAATGACCCTGTGGGGGGATCGTTAGGCTGTGATCGTATAGTTACACTTTTGCGTCGCGTTGCGACCAATTCTGTCTCAGAAACTTATCTAAGTAAAAGGGTACAACTCTCAAATAAGACGATATTTTTATACATATCTACATTTATTTACATCTATATATATATACATACACATTACTTAGCATATAGCTGAATTCTTAATACTATTCGATTATTATACAATTCATTCAAGATTACATTTCATAATATACCCGGTGATGCCGACACTTGCGGGTAAATGGAAAGTATGTAAATAAGCGAGGATGTGAATGAAGTAATGTTAGCAAATATGCTCACCCTGGGTCTGTTGTCACTGCAGTTTGGGCTCGTTCCCACAACTTGTACACAAATAGTCTGAGTAATATTCGTAGGTCACTGTGCACCACAGCTCTATTATAAGAGTTATAGATCTCGAAACGGAAAGAGTTCTGTATCTCGTAACTAAAAGTGTTCAGGATCTCATAGTTCGTTCACTCAGGAATACACCTCGGATGCTCTATGTCGATCTGCGGGTCTGTCAGCAGTGGTCCTCGGTCATAGGCGAGTTCACCTCGGCACCTCGTAGTGATATTCGTTCCGTCAAGCTCTGATCAATAAGCTCCAATTTCCGTAGTTTCCTTCATCGTTTAGCAACTAGGAGGGTAGGTACACAGGAATTGCTACGTAGCGGCCGGTGTTCGGTGAATCATGTTCTGATACGCGAAAGCGGAGGAAGTCGAGGTGTCAAACGACTATCCTCTGGGATGAGTTGGATCGCCAAATTCATTGGTGCAACAGAAGTCCAAAATCGGTGAAGGAACTTAAATGTCTTCTCCAAGCTGAGTGGAAGAAAGTACCACTATCCATCATATAAGGACTTGTGGAAAGCATGCCATAGAGGGTTCAGGCTGTAATTGCCTCTCGTGGAGGCTCTACCTACTGTTATATATATATATATATATATATATATATATATATATATATATATATATATATATATATATATATATATATATATATATATAGGAATGACTCTTTTATTTGAATAAAACGTCTTATGAAGAATAACAATAATAGCATTAGTAATTACAATGTTACTAACTTTGTATCTAATACTAAAGTGCAACATATATCAAGGACATGAAATCAAAATGAAAATAAATATTAACTGCTGAAGCAGTCAAATCTTTTGACTAAAGAAGAAAAACATTCAATTGTTTGCGTTAACGTATGAACAATTTAAGTAATGGGTACGCAATTGTTATGTGGAACACTGCAAAAAATATTTTCATGATTAATAGGATTCTCTATATATTCCTCTTAAAATATAGAATTTCAGATATATATTCACTAAATGGAGCTTTTATGTAGGATATTAGAGTCATTTATATTACCGTAATATATCTTTCTAAATGGAAGGAACAAAATTAGAACTCTTTTTCATTAAATTAAAAAAACTTTTGCCACAGAGCTTCTTTACTTACTTTGCAAGTGATGAAGTTAATAAAGTAATACAATTTGAAATGTTCCATTATTGATTTGGTTGACGCATCTGCTGGATTTTTGTGTGCTCTAAGTAAAAAGAAACTTAAAAATATTTTTTAAATATAATATTATTATATTCCTTTAATGACAAATTCACAAATAACGTTGAATAAAATATATATGCCATTCTCCGCATATTAGAAAAAAAACATATATTCATCTCTTTTAAAAGGATGTTGATTTATGCACATTTCAATGCACCAGACGATTTAGAAAGCGTTTTTCATTCCCTCTATCCTCAAGATCCATTTTTCTTCGGATTTTAAAAAAACAATAAAACACCGATTCTTGGTATTGAAAGCTTGACCGAATAAAGACAATGGTTTTTAGCTTGAAAAATCGTTGCAGCCGGCAAAAAATGACTTCTATGTTTGATATTTTGAGTTTAACAGCTGTGCCTTTTGAACAAAAATGTCAAAACGCGGATGGCTATTTATTTTCTCCAGATCCGAGTATAGACCGTCATGTATGATAGTGAATATAAATTGTTGCAGTTTTAGCCTTTTAGGACTGAGATACAAGCTTCTTCCTATTTATTCCACTTTATCATTTCAGGTGTCAAATACAGTCAGTGTTTGCATTGAATTAATCGTAAAAATTCTGTGCTGTAGACCACCTACATTTCATTAGTTTCCATTTTTTTTTGCAGGAAGAGTTCAAACTAATTTCATCAGTTCGCCGAAATGAAAGAGTATTACGACATAATCTAGTTGCAATGACTCGTATACATATTTTAAAATAAAAGCATAACGTAAAAACTCCGTTTATGATAGAAGTTTATCTATGTCACGGTTTCCCAACCTGTGGGTCGTGAAGGGAAGGGATAACCATGGGTTTAATTTTAATAACTTTTTTGGAAATTTCCCTGAAAAATTTCTCAACTTTTGTTAACCTTGAAACTGTAAGTTAGTGATCTTTTTTAAGGGTTATTAACAAGAGATCTTTAATCTCGTTTTTTTTAAGGTTTCAATATTTTACCTTCATGAACAAAATGAGAATAATTAATAATCTTTAAGACAACATTAAAGACACTTAGAATTCACAAATAAGTGTTTTGTGGGAAAAAAAGACCTGTTTAAAAAAATTCTTCAGAAAGGCTAGCATTTTTCAAAATGCTCCATACGCATTACTTTTCTTTTTATTTCTTCCATGTTTTTTAGGATTGTTAACTGAAATGTTTTCAACAAACCTGTGCACCCTTCTACAAAAGCAGAGTCGTTTTTTAAATTTATAGGACATGAAATAAAGCAAAAATATAGAAAAAACACAGTCAAAATTTAGAAAAACAGTTACTTGTAAGATTCATACAAAAAAAATTATTCGTCAATTATGTTCATATATGCACGGTATACCATATTAAGAAAATTAAGGTTTTTAAATGATTTAGAATGCACTTGGAACATTTTGAAAAATGCTAGAATTTTTAAATTTTTTTTTTTTGAAAAAAGTTATTATTATGCCAAAAAATTCTAAGTGTCTTCAATATCGTAAAAAAAGATACAAATTATTCTCATTTTGTATATAGACTTGAAAATTGAAAATTAAAAAATTCGAGGGTTGAGGTCCCTTGTTTCTTTAAAGGGTAATGGCTCTTTCAAATCGCAAACACTAGTTTTACGGAATTCTACTTCCTTCATTTGGCGGTAAATGAAATTCGCGATTACTTACTACACACTGTGCACAATTTCTAAACACCAGTTTGTTTTTAATCAATCTCTGTTGTTACTTTTGACATTACTGTTGCAGTATCCCCAACGGATAAAGAAAACGAGTTTGTTGAGGGAAGTTTTTCTGTATTTGTTGTTATATAATTCTGAGCCAATACGATAGGTGCAATATTGTTCTACAGAGGCTGTTCACACATTTTTTAGACGATGTATACTGTATTCACAAAACTAAATTACATAAAATTCTTGTGTTTTAAATGTTCTATTTGACATCCCTTATTCTGAACTATCTTTCGGCACCGCAATTTCCAGGATAATAATGCCTTTTGAAGTGTCAGAAGAGGTATTCTATCCCATTCCTCCTAAACAGCTTTCCAGAGTCCTGTAAGGGTTTTGGGACGACATTTCGATAATGCAGATTTTAAAAGTCCGAAAGCACAAAAATCCATAGGTGATACATCGGGAGATTTAGTAGGGATATAAGTGAAGGGTATGGCCTTGATACCAGTTTCTTGTTCCATTTCTTTTAGGAAATTTACAGTGGATTTTGATGTGTGACTGCTAGCTTTGTCCTGATGGAGTCTCACAGATTGATGGCACTGTGGGTAAAGCGATGGTATTTCATTCAGAAAAATTGGCGATAAAATATGTTCCTGATAGTATTTGGAGTTAATCTTGACATTTTTTCCACTCTCTTTATTTTTAACTTGCCATTATAAGAAAAACCAGCAACAATCATGAATCCCTTAGAAAAACTTTCTTTCGATTCCTAGAAGCATGTACTTAAATTTTTTTCTCCCCTTTTATGATAATAAATGGCTCTTTTTTTTGTTGCAATCATTTAAATACACCCATGATTCATCTATTGTGACAATTGTTTTCCATTTTTCTTTGGATAAGTGTTTCTCATATAGAATTCTGCAGCGTGTCCTGCGTTCAGCGATATGATTTGGAAGAAGACGATGCACATTGCGTTTTTTCGCTTTCTTAAGATTTAAATCAACGTTTATCATTTTGTTTACAGTGGACACCGAGCATTTTTAATGATTTTGCAACTGTCCTTTGACTAGGGGGATTTTCTTTTAACATTAAACAACGTACCTTTGCAATAGTCTAAGATGTCCGTTTTTTCCTTGGATACTTGTTTGGAATTTTTGTCCCACTTGAGGCTCCAATTTGACGTTTTTTTCCTTTCTTGTTGACGATATTACCTATCGACGCTTTAGATATCACAAAACCATGACTCTCACATCTTTTTTGGTTAACGGAATATGCATATTTCTCTTCGGAAAGAGCATAAATGTAGCCTTCGAACCACTGCTTTGTTAAAAACGCCATTTTGACTAAAAATAAAACTTTCAAGCCGCAGAGGATAATTTTGACTTTTAAAAACATAGTACAATTGCAATTATTTCTTTTGCAGCAAACGATTTTTTATTACCGCTTACCAAATTCGTCTAAAAAATGTGCGTACAGCCTCTGTAGAGCAGTCATTCCCAAAGTGGTCTATATCGACCCCCTCAAGGGGTCCATGGCAGTGAAAAAGAAAATTGGGGGTGCATGAGATGTAAATGGGGGTCCACGAGTTAGACAGGCCGCCACCAAAATTTTGGCTTCTCGTTAATGTAATAATCCGCCTAACACAGATAGTACCTATGGAGGTATTTACGTAATACGAGTACTTTCTTATAATAGATAGATGCATTTCCTAATTATATGTATATTTCATAAAATTGTGTAAGAAATCTATTCACTTTTCGGTCGCAGTACTTGTAACTTGTGTTGCGACATCATGGAGTTTTGAACTGGAGTGGTTACAACAAGGACCAGCAGGTGGCCCTTTATATTGAACTTGCCAGTTTCCCAATTTGGCACAGACAAACTGACAGGGTGATGACCTTTCAGTCTACGTTCAACATTTAAATGTCCTTCACACAGACTTTGAAATTAGGTTTGAAGATGTATTGACTATGGAAATACCACAGTGGATTATCAACCTATACGGTGACATTGAAGAAACGGTTATCATGTTACAAGAAGAACTGATCGGTATAATCACCAACGAAGAACTTAAGGTGCAGTTTAGAAAGGGATATTAACAATTCTGGCTTCAGAGAGACATACCTGTTACATATCCTCGTCACGTGATTACAAGAACTAGGTAACTCAATTTTTCAAGTTCTGAGAAAACGGCGAAAAACGTTTTAACTATTCCTTATCAGGCATTTTTAAAGTGCTTATCTGAATAAAAGGCTTAATATGACTAACAATTATTATTGTTACAGGTAAGAATAACAAGAAGACACCAATTTAATCTTCATTCTGTTCACATATTTAACAAAATAACAACAATTAATAACTAAATGGGAGTTATCCAGTTCTTGCAATGACAATTTCTCACTAAGCGAAAATTGTGTAGTACTTACCTACTTCGTTTCTTCCATGTTGTATACTGGTAACATAACAATAACACTATTAATGAAAAACAAGAGTGATCTTGGAACTTTTACTCCCCAAAAGCTATTTAAAACTAACGGTATAGGTGCAAGCGTGCGAGTATTCTACTTCATAAGTACCTACCATTCTCATCCCGGCTTGCAGTATGCGTGTCAAGTTGAGGATCAATTTCACGATGTCTGGATTTTAACTGACAGCCGTGCTTCAATGCAGCACCTCTCTAACTGGACTATTATTGGGGACCAGAATAGCCTGGACATCTTAGATCTTCTTGACCGGCTTTCATCTGGACACACTATTCATTTCCAGTGGATCCCTTCCCATGTTGGGATCGACGGTAATGAAAGGGCCGACTTTTTAGCCAGGACTGCGTCTGAGGAGTACGTGAGTCCTTGTGAGGCACTTACTTTTAGAGAGATTTACTCCCTCATGAAGATCAAACAAAACCATCTTTGGAGAACTCCTCTTGCCACCCATGGTACTCTGGAAGAAGTCCGGGTGGGTCTTTTCAGATCAAGCCCAGAAAGTACCAAACGGCCTTCTCGCGCTTCATGAGTGGTCATATAAAAGCACTCACTTTTCGGCAGGGACAGAAGATCTTCCCGGAGTGCCACTGGTGCTCTGCCGACATGGCCTCCCCTGCCCATATTTTAAATTGTTTGGGTTTTACTAAGGACGAGGTCCTTCTGGACACTCTACTGATTTTAGACTTTTTGGAAATTTTTGGTTTTATGGAGATTGTCTAGCCTTGATAGACAATCTGGGATTAGTTAAAAAAAAAAAAAAAAAAAAAAAAAAAATCCTCATCCCAACCAGTTTTCTCACTCGCCTTACATCTCAGACCAACAAAATACCACTGAATATGAAAAATAAACAATGTTTAAATAATTATTGAGACATTTTTTCAATATTTATTTATTAAAAATTGATAAAAGAAAAAATTATTATAAAAAGTACAAAAACTGAAATTAAGTTATTTAAAAAACACTTTTGAATAAAAGTCAATCTTCTTCTTCGTGGTTCCCATGAGGCAGATTTTTGTAAAAACTAAGATAATCTTGGCTCATCGCTGGAGGGTTTGTTGTAAAAAGCGACAATAAATCATTATACTTGGCTTTAGAGATTGGGTGCCCTTGCGGGTAAAACATTCCCAAAACAACATTGTTGGATAAAAGCCTCTGAGAGGCCCTTTTGCAGCAGTCAACAGTTTTAAACTAACCCTCGAAGGATTCTTTGCACTCATAATGATATGGGGTTTCTTTTTTGAATCGGATCCAACACATTTTTTGAAGCAAAATTGCTTCCTTGTCGGTGCTAGTTTTCCTCATAGTGAGGTATTGGTCGTCAAAAGCTTTCCAGTGCATGATGTCCTCTGGTTCAACATCATGAACTAAATAAGGTTTGTCACCCTTTTTTCTTGCCCCGCAAACTATAGATTTCCAGTCTCCTGGCCAAAATGCCTTACCCACTCGCTTAAATTCTCTTCCAATGACCGAATGCATCGAATCACACTCCATCTCACTGTGGTCAGGAGTCAAGAATTTTAAATCGATTGTTTTAAGTTGTTCGATTTTTTGTACAGCGTACATGCACATAGCAAACATGTATTTTTTAAGTTCTGCCCACCACATCGGTCACTAAAGCATCTCACTTCTTCAACATCTTTTAGTAGCGATCCCAAGTATTTGAAAAGGAAACTTGCTATCTCACATCTTCCTCTTCCTCCTTGCCCTTCATGTCAGCTGAAACAATCGCCTTTTTTGTTGTTACATTGAATATTGTAAAATTATACACTGACAGTCTGCGCTTATAAAATAGGGCATTATTTGTGGGATCGCTGGGGCAAAGCAGAACTTGTTGTAAATAAAAATTACAACTTTTGGTTGGTTGCAGCTGCTTCCCCCTTGTCAATTTTTTTTTGCATTTTGGGTCTAATCCTTATTTTTTTAAATGGGCATTGTGATTTGTAGTGTCTTCCTCAGTAGGATTGGTGTTACTGTCAAACGCAAACTATAACTGACATTGGTCCTTTTTAGGTCTATGAAATCCGAGATTAAAATTGTCCAAAAATGTTTGAAGGTAAATGGAGATTTTGGCACACCGCTCATTTTTTTCTTCACAATCTTGAAGGTATACTCTGTACATGGTTGCAATATTTAGGGAGGCGTCTAAAAATTTCTGGGCAGTCCCTGCCTGACAATAATGCGATGGAACTCAAGGATAGCTCATGATGTGTTTTTTTATATTTTCTTTTATTGTGGGATCAAGAGTCACACTTCGTCTTTTCCCTCTCTCATCAGATGACCCTACATTCTCAGTGGACCTCTTTTGCATTGCAATATCTACAACTCCTTTCTTAATTCCCAGTGTGTTTAAAAACATGGTTTTACCCACCCTCCTTTTTTCACCATTGACTGGTAGAAAATACTTTACAGAATGCTGCCTTCACGAGTGATCTGGTGTTGTTGTTGACCTTTTTACTAGCTTTTCGGTGTTGGTATGAATAAAGTCCCGTTGACGAGAGTAGTCATCCAACTGGTAGTATGCATTGAAAACCGTGGTTCTATCTTCTTCCATGATGGCAGAGCATTTGAGTGGGCACTTGTTATTGCACGGTCCTTTCATTTCAGTGGCTGGAACAATTTTCCCAGCAGAAGACACATATTCTTTTTCCTCCAATTTCCTTTTTTTTTTCTAATATTTCTGGGCCATTTCTCAGGCTGTCGTTTCCTTCTTCGAGGCTTATTTGTAATTTGTGAATGCTCCTCCATACCAATTATGTTAGAATGAATATCACCATTCGAATTCGACAATGTTGGGACGTCATTTTTCAAATTATTTAAGGAAAATAAACAAAAACTGTATTTTTGAAGCAATCATGTACTTAACTGATAGGTATTTAAAAAATAATACAAATAGGCATCTACATAAAACAATAATAATGTAAGAAGTTAACTTCTTAAATAAATAGGTGATTCTTATGTAAAAAGTGGTTTATCTTACCTTTATTTGCTTCCTGGAGTAACATTCGAAGATAGAAACAGAGTCAGTTTTAGAGTAGCGGTGGTGCAGTGAGCGGTAAACTTCGTAACCTGAGATATCTAGTTTCCACACATCACTTCGGAAGGCCTCGATAGTGCAATAAACGGCTATCTCAAGATGTTTACTTCTTGCAGTGAGAAAATACTCATCGTTCTGTTTGTCTGATTATTACATTAGCCAACAAATGAAATTAGGTTAGCAAAGTGAGTTGGCTAGTTATTGCATTCAATTCTTATGTAACTTAGCTATAATATAGCCAAGTATCTCATAAACGAAATTTTTCGAGTTACCTAGTTCTTGCATTCACGTGACGTCCTGCATTATGGACTATCGCGAGAAAGTTTTTGATAGCTTTTCCATCTTCATACCTCGGGGAAAGGGGTTTCAGCGCGGTTATAAAGATCCTTACAAAAAAAAAAGAAAAATGAAACAGATTGGAAATCACTCGCCGAGGAGATTTAAGGTTAAACCTGACTAAATTGAAGCCAAATATTGAAATTCTGATCTCAAAGCATCAGGCCCATCCCTCCCATTAAAAGCACTGATTTTGTTGTGCATTTATTTTATGTAAAAATGTTACTAGATTTGCATTTTGTGTCGTTTTAATTAATAAATGTATAACTATAAAACTTAAAATATTTTTTTATTTTAAAATTTTTCACTACACAGTAAACCCTCTCAAAGTGGGTAGCTCTGTGTCAGCTTCAAAAGCACTTTTAAGCTGATGAATTTATAAAAAATCAGTATTAGGATAGCAGGTGGTCTACCCAAAACAGAAAAAATCGGCAGGGGGTCTACGGTACAAACAAGTTTGGGGACCTCTGTTCTAGAGGCTCTGTTTTGTCCCTTGCCTTTACATACCCTAGGCCAGGGATGTCAAACCTTTTAGCTTCCTTGGACACATTGAAAGAAGACGGATTGCTTTGGGCCACACAAAAATATACCTAACATTCAAAATAGTTGAATAGTAAAAAAAGTATAATATATAATTAACATATTTATTTCATTATAAATTTTATTTATAATAATAAAGATAATTATAGGAGTCATAAAAATGATGTGATATTTGGCATTGAATATGAGAGACTAATGCATCAATATCTGGGTCAATTGAAGTGGCTGCAATTTTCAGAGAACTCTCAACATTTTTACGCGATATTTTGGTTCCAATTGGACTCTTAGTGTGCTTCACTCGTGAAAATAGTTGTTCACACATGTACATGCTTCCAAACAATGATGACATGTATAACGCATGACTATACAGTGAGAGATATTTATCTCTGGGCAGGTATGATCTACAAAGGTCCAACAAAGAGACTTGATTGAATTTCTCTTTAAGTTGGATAACAGAAAGCAAATCTTTGCCTACCATTTGAAAATTTTCTGGCAGCATATCTATATCGACTGTAAATGGAGTACCAAAGATGCAAAACAACTGTTTATTTTTCAACAAAGTGGGATCTGTAATGGACACCTGCCATCATCGCCGAGGAGGGGTATTGATATATATTTGTTCGCTTTGAGCCCTCTGGGCCGCATTAATACTTGCTTTGAGCCGCATGCGGCCCCCGGGCCGCATGTTGACACCCCTGCCCTAGGCTAAGCGATGGATGTTTCTTAATGTTCTCCATATCATAAAATTTTATTTTTGCTAAATCTAACATTTAGTTGGAATTAAAATTATGGGAAATGCATTTTAGGGTTTTTTCTTTATGCCTTAGAAGGCATTTTTAACAAAAATGTACAGGGTGGGAAGGAGTGTGTGTGTGTGTGTGTGGAGAGAGGGAGGAAGGTTGCAGGATGCGTGGGAACCATTGACGTGGATCTCAACTCACAAAACGTTCGAAAACACTGATCGTTGGGAATTATGCTTTTATTTTCTGTTAAACTGAATACAAAATAAGAACTAAATATTTTCTCGAATAAACTGTTTAGCAAATGTTATAAAAGGACGCGGTGGCCCAGTTGGCAAGAGCAACGGGCCAGTGATCTGAACGGCCAAGGTTCGATGCTGTTCGCTGCAAATCAACCGCCGTGTTCATTAATGGTGGCCGGGGCACGTAAAATAGGTCGTGGATACAATGTTCTCCAAGTTCTCAAATTTACCCATGGAGGTGCGGGGTCAAGTTTTCCGGTCTCGTCACTTGACTCGGTTAAAAATTACGGGACCTATGTTCTCCAAGGTCAAGTCAGATTTCAGCCCTAGTGGTACCTCACCTTAAAGTGAAGCTCCTTACTACCTTTCACCAAGGACCTAGGATTTGAGGACCTAGGTCCTTTAGACATGGTGTAGGCTTTCCTACATCAAGGGGATTGGAAACAACAACAACAACAGCAAATGTTGTTATTTTAAATAATTAATCCCTTTTAGATATATTTACTGTTTCCGTTATAAATATTCAGAATATATCTTTTTTGTACGGATGCCTAAAATTTTATTTAATACTAACTGAAAACCCGCACTTCGCTACGGAGTACATTCAAATTAAATACAACGGTCAATGTATGCAATTAATGTCAAAAATAAATAAATATGTATATACATATATATTTATAATAAATACAACGATCAATGTATGCAATTGATCAAAATATATATATATATATATATACATTTTTAAAAAATAGACAGGGATATTTTTATACACAAAATAATGTAGAAGAAAATATTCAAATTAAATCTAATAAAACATACTAAAGAATATAGTACAGTTTGAGGAACATTTCCTTTACTTTTATTTCAATATTTTTTGGTGTAATATCCAATCGTCTGCCGGATTAGCAAAAAAAAAACTCAAACATTCAAAAAAAGTGTTCACAGGTGTTCACACTATTCAAAACACGTGTATAATACGACAAAATTAAGAATGTGTATTATACACTTGTGCGTATTATAGTCAAGATTTTACGTTAAATGGAATATAAGAAATTAACATAAGAAGTACAAATAACATAAATGCCATTAATTTAGTTTTCGACGATATAAAAATTCAGAAATAAACTGATTTTCCTGAATGTCTATTTAATGAGAAATTAGACATTCAAAAAAAGTATTCACACTATTCAAAACACGTACGTGTATAATACGTCAAAATTATGCATGCGTATTATACATGTGTGCGTATTATAGTCAAGATTTTACGTTATATGGAATATAATAAATTGGCGTAAGAAGTAAAAATAACAGAAATGCCGATAATTTAGATTTCGACGATTTCGAAATTCAGAAATAAACTTATTTTCCTGGATGTCTATTTAATGAGAAATTAGGCATTCAAAAAAAATTGTTCCCACTTGTTCACACTATTCAAAACACGTGTATAATTCGACAAAATTAAGCAAGCGTATTATACACGTGTGCATATTATAGTCAAGATTTTACGTTATACGGAATATAAGAAATTAACATAAGAAGTACAAATAACAGAAATGCCGATAATTTAGATTTCAACGGTTTTGAAATTCAGAAATAAACTGATTTTCCTGAATGTCTATTTAATGAGAAATTAGACGTTTCCTCCGAAGGTGAATCTTATTTGCGGCGTTTAAACAAGCTATCGGAAAACGTTACTAAACCATTTAATGCAACTCCGGTCGGAAAACTTTGCAGGTCAACATATATATTCGTATGTATGATTGATGGACAGTTTTCACGCAGTTGGGGTAGACAACATTGTTCTAACAACACTGGTGACTCCATAATGAATGGTACTCACGCATATTGGAATCACAAAGCTGGTTACAGAGATATCAGAAATTCCAGTCACACTGGAGCTATTTCAGATCCTGTTAATTATTGCCTTAGTCAAAGGTAGTACACATGTTTAACGGAAAAGCGAATTTCAGAAAAAGGGTTGATTTATAGTGGTGGAAATTATCTTACTTAATCGGTCTGCCATAAAGGATTTACCAGACTGTACTGTTAATTCTTCGACTAATTGTTCGTACAATTTAAGGTGTTAACTTATAAGTTGATACTATGAGGAAGATACGAAGGACATAATACTTTCTTAACACTTATTTTCGAGAGGTTTTTCTTTTCAACTATGCATTAAACATATTTTAATTTTTTTTATTATATTTTGTATTGAATACTTTGAAAACTTGATTTTAAAAAAAGTAATACTGAAATCTTCTTTTCTTTTCTTTTTGTAAATATGATATTATTTTTCATATTATTTGTAAATAAATCCTCAGGTAGCCGTGTGAGGGTAACGCCCCTAATCTATAAACGTGAAATATCGCTTATCTTCCAGATTGTATTTACTCTGGTTTCTCCATTCCAAAATATTTCATAAATATACTCAAATTGAGTTCTAAATTTTATTTTTTGATAAAGCTATTTTTCTATAAATTATAAAAGTGCTTTTGCCATTCAGATTTGTGGACTTGATAACATTTGTTTGTTAAATCAGGCGTAACTGGAGTTCTATATGCAGTATCAATCTGAAATTTTGCCAGAATGTAGTCTAAAGTATGTGGTATGTGATAATATAAAAATCAGAAAATCAAAATTTTTACGAAATTTTGATACTGGTAGGCTGCCTATTCCCTCTAATTGTCCAAGACCTAACTGATCACATTTAATTTTAAACTTCTCTATAGCTACAATAAGGTTCCTCGATACTGAGTACTTAAAGCAAATGCCATCGTACAGTATAGAGATATATTTAAAAAGTATGAAAAATAAATATCCTACATTATAGATTTACGGAGGTCACTTATTTGGAGAAATATTAAACTCTGTCTCATGTTCGAACTTTACAGTTAAAAGCGACAAGATAATTTATATTTAATAAAACTATTTAAATGCATGAATTGTGAGTGTAACGTGTTCCTATTTAGTTGTTTTTCAAAAAAATATATTTTCTCTGGTTGTGAGTTATGAAATTCTTTATTGTCCCACAACATGAATCAGAAAAAGTATAAATTCTCCAACAAATCCCTATCTTTACATTTACAACTTTTTCAGGGAATTTTAACTCTTTCTTCCTGTAAATAAATTTTGCAACGGTAAATCTTCACTATACTGGATAATTGCGGTCATTTTCCGTAAGAGTTACTGGAGCCTTAGCTTTATATTAATTGATTTAAGAAATACGATTGGGTATTTTTGCGAAGAAAAATGAATGAAATATTTGCATTATAATCGTACATCAATCCCTTAATATTTTTTTTTTATTCTTGCATTTTGATTAGAATAAATTTTTTCCACATTCAGAAGAAAAGGATATAATGGAATCTATGAAGATGAGCAACAGGGCAATTTCCAAATACTTAGCGGATGTAAATTTGACCTTAGTTTTCTCACTTTGAAGTGATAAAGCTCGATTAAATATTTAATTGGTGTCTTGGAGTTTGAAATATAACTATAACTGCTCTTATGTGTCATAAACATTTGCTAACTTAATATATTGAATTGTCGACTGGGTTTGGAACTCAATATGTATTCACCAGAAAAGACTTTGATAAATTTGATTCATATATTTGTTGGATTACCACTCATATTTTACTTAATAAAAATGTTTAGAAAGCTTCACTTTTTGTAACATCTTCAATATTAAGAAGAAAAAAAAGATAATTTCAGCTTTTGCATTTTGTTAAATTATAAGTCAATTTTGATTTTATACTTCATTGTTATGAAGTGCTAGTTATGACAGATACAGTGATTTTAAACATTTCATATTGATTCTATAAATATTTTAGTCTCTTGTTTATAGTATGTTATATATGGCAAAATAATTGCGATAAAAGTTGTCAGTCCCATAATTCAAATATTAAATTTATCTTTGGGAAAACACATTTGATACAGCATTTGTTTTCTCATTTTTTTATTTAGACGTGATGAAATAAATCATTTTGAAGGAATAAATTGAAGGTAAAAAAACTTTCACATTTTCAAATGGAACGAATTTCCTTTCTTTATGAAATTTAAGCTGTTGAATTTAACATAGTACCAAGCAAATACTTTCTAGAAGGAAACATGGGTAAGGTGGCCCAGTTGGCAAAAGCAGCGAGGCAGTGATCTGAACGTCTCTGGTTCGATTCCGGTCGCTGACAAATCCCCCGCCGTGTACACTAATAGAGGCTGGTGACGAAAAATCTGTCGAGGCAAAAATGTCTTCCATATTCTCAAAATTTATCTCTGGAGGCCCGGGGTCAGGTGTACCGGTCTGGTCAATTGGCTCGATCCAAAATTACGGGAGCGGTCCTTTAGCCAAGTCGGACTCCGACCTTTGTGCTTCTGTTAAAAACCGGAGCCCCACCAATCTGCCCTGTAATAAGCGGGATGTTAATACGTGCCAATATAAATTGGTAGCACCACACAGCCTAAATTGTGAGCAGGATTTATGACTCCGACGCTTCGGGGCGCCTGTGATCAGGGCGTTGGTAGTGTGCAACAACACGGGCAATAAAACCATAAAAAAGTAAAGAGGACAGCAGCTATAAATCTAAGATCAAAGATTACGAAACAAGTGCATGGGGAGTTGAGAAATTTCCCAGACGAGGAGAAACGTCCAACATAATTCAAATGCAAAACATAAAACATGAAACCTATGAACAAGGTGGCTCATCCCCCAGCAAAATCAAGAGGCGGGGCGAGAGAATAGGAAGCCAAGAAGGCACGAACCAATAGAAAAAAAGGAAAGAAATATATAAACAGGATAAATCATGTTATAGAGAGCCCCACTTACTAAAATACAAACCGGAGATAAAAAACTAAGCTGCTACAAGGGCTACGAGACTTCTAAAAAATTGATGCAAGATTGAATGCCCAGCGAAGGTTCGCAAATCAAGCTGAAGTGCAACCGAGTGATAAACGAAATAGAAAGGATGGAGAGACGACTGATGCGGCCTGGCCACAACTTAAACGAGAATGTATTTACCCGCCTATAACTACCAATCGATGAAGGATACTACAGACGTCGGAACTGAGCAATCAGAGTATCGAAATAACGAAAAACTACGTGAGCATCCGAGGTGAACCCGTGTATGACGGAGACCGCTACCGACACATCCGCTAATGGACAGTTTATATCACAGAGGTAGTCCTGATTGATCATCGACCTACGAGAGCTCGAACTCTGTGTGTTACGATATCCAGAACTTTCCCTATAGTAATATAGAACTTTGGTGACAGAACTGTGTGCACAGTGAAGTACGAACGTTAATCAGACCATTTGTCTACAAGTGATGGGAACGAGCCGTAACTACAGTGACAACCGTCTAACGGTGAGCATTTTTAACAATGTTTAATTCACATCCAACGCTTAATACATATTCGCCACTTAACCCACAAGGGTCGGTAGTGTTCAATTGTAGAAATTCTATTTATAATTATAATAATATATATGTTCTTGATTGATTCTGTGTTTAAATTGCGGTGAGAAGTTAGCATGATGCTATTTGTTGAAGCTGTATATATATATATATGTGTATAAAAATAAATTGTATATATGTAATCAAAGTGTCTTTACTGAGAGTTGTAACCCCTGACTTAATTGTGGATTGAAAGAGAGTTGGTCGCAACGCGACATTACTAGCCGCACGATCATAGCCTAATAATCCCAGATGGGTTATTACGTACCCAATAGCCTTTATGGGCCTGATCTGATATAATGCCGGTCAAGGGGTATAATCCCCAACAACAGCAGAAGGAAGCATGTGTGAAGTAACCTTACAGCCAGGTGAGTAACAAGGTTAAATCTTGCTGCTGAGTTTGCTGGAGTTGTATATATTTTATGTACTCAAATAAGTTTTTACCATGTTTTTAATGTAATGTAATTGTTTAATGCAATAGCAAGTGTAATTATGCTTGAAATTGCATCTTAAATGTAAAATTGTAAGAGTAAAGTAATTGCATTGGAATTTTACGTCAAATGCAATTTTGTGAGTGTACAATGAAAATCGTAATTCAAAATTGCAATGTATCCATAATGTAGTGGTAAATGTTATTGTAATTGAAATTGAAATTGAAATTGCATCAAAAATATAAAATCGTTAGTATATAATGTAAATTTAAATTGTAAATCGTAATATGGTATTAATGCAATGGTAAATGTAATAGTAAGAGTAAGAGTATTTGAAATTGCAGCTTAAATGTAAAATTGTAAGTATATAATGTAAGCTGTAATTGTAAATTGAAATATGTTCACAAGCGAAATTGTAATTGAAACTGCAGTTTGAATGTAAAATGGCAATTTTATAATGTAAATTGTAGCTGTAAAGAGGAATTAGTTTGTAGGGTATGAATAAGAAATATATGTATAAATAAGTAAAGGGAAAAAACAAAGAAAGCAACAAGGAACTGGTGTGTAACTTAAGCGGGGTTGCCATTATAAATTGGTTAAATAGATAGTTTAGGATTGCGAATTGTAAAGGGAAAAAAAATCGGCTTGTTGGTGTTCGAGTAAGTCGTTCACCCCCCAGCCAATGGGTCCCTGCTGAGCGGATTGTTGGGGGTACGACTTGGCTTCAATTAAATATGCCTTATAAGCTTATCGCTTTGGTCGGCGGAACCTTTAGAATTACCATGTTTTTATTAACTCGCATTCTTGTTTGCGTGTGTGTGTGTACGTGTGCTTGTCCAGTACAAATCCTGCAATCGATTTTTAACTTCCCGACTAGCTAGACATTTGAAACTTTTATAATGGCTCAGAAGACAATGACAATGCATTATTTTAATACTTTTTGCTATCTTTAAGCAGATTTGAATTGATTTTCAGTTAATTTTGTTTTGTAGACTGTTGCATCCATCTATCGGCCGGGGCGGGTACGAAAAGTTAAACGCAAGTTAACTTCTAGTTAACTTCATTTTCTTTCAAGTTGATGGGATAATTTGTCCCAAAAAATTTTTAAAGTATTTATTAATACATAGCATTGTCAAGTTTATATGATTCAATAGAAAATTTAAAAACATGGTATATAAAAAGTTATTTTTATCCTGTAATTATTTAATTTTGCAAAATGTTTACACTAAAATGAGTCATCCTATCGGAAAGCCTGCAATAAAGCATATTTTAATTGTTTGACCATTTTAAATATTTATTTAATCATGCCGCTATTTATACCACAGTGAAATAGTGTTATATTTCTGTACTGCGGCATGATGTAATTCTTTTACGTGATTGTTAATATGAAACTGAATTATAATTCCATAGATATTGTTATTTAACGAATTAATAGCTTACTCTTTCACGTGTCTTATAGTTGAATTTTTGTATTGGAATTTTAAATTTACTCTACGTTAGTATTCTTAAAATTATGCATTTCATATGTATGAAATACAGAGGGTGTTCACACATTTTTCTAACGATTTTGAGAAAAAAATAATCATATAATCAGAGATAAGAATTTTATTTTCTAATATGTTCGATCTGATAGCTTTGTTGAACTGTTACATTACATCTTGATTTCCACGTTAAGGCGACAATGGACCTTCAGATTGATAAAAATATGTCCTCAAAACGATTTTTTTTCTTTCAGAAAATGATTCTGCAACTCATCAACTTTAAATTTTTTAAAAAAGTATGTTGATTCGATCATTATTAACTGAATTATAAGTATTTTTTTCAAACGTAAAGAATGGAAATGTTAGTCAAATTAAAACTTTAAATGTTATTTTCTCAAAACAAGTTTTCATGTCGTTTCGGTAAGTTCAAAATGTTCCGTGCGTCATACTTTTTTTAAAATTTTCATAAAACTTCATAAAATGATTATTTATATAGGTTAGAATAAAACTTACTAATAAATTCATTATACTATTTTAATACAATATAAAATTTTTACAATAAAAAATTTTTTTCTATAAAATTTTGCATAAAAGGACCTATTTTTATCGATTTCTTTTCTAGTTTTTATAAATATGACTGTAAATCAAATATTGCTCGTAACTTTTACTATAACTATACAAACCTAGCTTAAGAAATAAAATTAGATATCTGAGACAAAAATTGATGCGCATGGAGCATTTTTAAATAGAGTAATTAACAAAAAGATTTTAATTACTATCTTAATTAATTACATTCTTATTATTTTTTAATTTAGAATTTTCATCTGTAAACAACACTGTATAAGTATACAAAATTTCATAGCAATTGAATGATAAATTTTAAAAAGTTTTTCATGGTCCTATAAAGTCGCCTTAAAAGAGATTTTCTTAAAATATCAAGGTAGATTTTGTTCCACTCCTCGACCACAATATTCCAGAGCCCATCCAATGAATTGGGATGCCGCTTATATAGAGCTTGTTTTGAATCTCCAAATGCACAGTTGTCCATAGGAGACACGTCCGGAGACTTGGGTGGGATGCATTTCAATGGAACAGCCTCAATTCCGGTTTCATTTCTCATTTTTTTCTAAAAATATAGCAGTAGATTTAGAGGTATAGCTGGTAGCCTTATCATGATGGAACTCAGCATAATGAAGATTGTTTGAGAAAATGATGGAATGTCTTTTTTGAAAACAGGTGTTAAAACATATTTCTGATAATTATCCGAGATAATTTTTACATATTTTTTTCTTTCCTTATTTTAAGTTTCCCGTTATAAGAGAATCCAGCAATACCCATGGCAAAACCTTTTGCAAAACTTTCCGTGTTTTCTCAGAACCAACATTTTAGGCCTTTTTCACCTCTTTTCTGGTAGCAAATCGATCTCTTTCTATTGCAATCAGCTGAATGTTTCAAAGCCTTATCAATTGTAACTACATATTTCCATTTTTCAGTTTCAAAATAATTTTCATACAAGAATCTGCACATAGTTTTACAACGAGAAACATGTTTTCGCATTAGGCGATGAACATCGTGTGTTTTTGTTTTGATTAGCTTTAAATCAGAATTTATAATTTTGTTTACAGTTTCCATAGAGATGTTTAAAGATTTTGCGATAGTTCTCTGGGGGGTTGGAATTTCTTTTAAAACATGATATACGACTTTAAATTTAAAACGCGGTGAGCGTACCTTTGTTTAGCATTTTTAAACGTTTAGCATATTTGTAACGCATTTTGTTTAGCATATTTGTACCGCATTTTTTACCTTTTTCACAGTCAAATGCAAACTTTGAAGTTTATTTCTTTTTTTATAATTTATGTCAATTATTTTATGTAGAAATATTAAAACCATGTTTTTCACGACTTCTTTCAATAATCGAATAAGAATATTTATCTTCGTAAAGCGTAAATACAAAACCTTCGATGCATTGTTTATATTTCAGCGACATTTTAAAGCAAATAATATTTTTAAGGATGCATACGATTATTAAACCCTAATCCGAATTGATGCCAGCAAGGTTATTTTTGTCAATTTAAATCAGAGAGAAAGTCAAACTCTATACAAAAATGTGTGAACACCCTATGTATATTGAGTTTCATTCAACACTAAAACTTTAAATCACGTTGAAATGACTATTTATGTATCAGTTTTGTTCATTTATTTTATATTATTCCACTATAAAATATTTTAACCATTGCATCTCAGTACACAGTAATTAATTTTTAAAGTTTGAAAGAATGTTTTTTTAAGTCTTCATAGTGTCCTGTATTGATGAGTAATTAGACGTAATCCAATGTTTATGAAACAGAAACTAAAATTTTATTCTAACACAATTTTACATCTATGGTAAGTTTACATATTTATGGTATTTTCTTTCAACAGTGAGTGTAATAAAATATGTTTTACGTACATTTATTGTGATCTATAAGGATAAATCCCATTAGCTGCTTCAATTTTCGGATATGTTTAAAATATTACCCTTAATTCAAAGTAATTTGATATCATATTGCTATTATTTCACTGATATTTGTACATTTTTAATTTTAAAAATCGTAGGACGTAACGGATATATAAATTTATTAACTACTAAAATTTTTTTTTTTACCATTTATTATAGATATATGTTTCATACACCTTGAACAAAATTTCCTCGTTAGAATTCTTTAGATCTAGAGAGGTATATCATTTTCTTTAATTACAAGAAAAATATACTCATTGTTTTCTCATGCTCATAGAACTTAAAATGTAATCCTAGATTTTCAATAACAGTCATAGCAATTTTTATTTATAAAGGTTTTATATACGCTTAATTCATAAATTGAGTATTTTTCTTCGAAGTTTAATTTGCCTAACACAATAGATACATTTTAATGCAATATCTTTTTAATTAAAACTATTTATTTAAATATAAGTACTGGGAATTAGAGTTATTGTTTATTAGAGTTAATACGGCATATGCCGACCATACTTTTGTGAAAACTAAATTTTCTTGGACAGTGCTATTATTATAGTTCTACATTAATTACTCGCATTAACCGTTTACATGACATAACAAGAAATTTCATGTAATATATTGTAATTTATATTTAGCTTGAATAACCATTGTCCTAGAAAAAATGCATACAAACTCTCATTAACTCTTTGCAGCAATAATTTTGGTTTTCAGTTTAAGGAAATGCATTTTTTAATGGAAGCGTATATTTCAATCCCATTGAAAAATAAGGAAATTAATACACTTACCCCCCAGTTATTTAGTTTTACACATATTAAATTATATTACTCTATCAGAGGTCTTCTATTTATACATCTTACAACCTACATCCTACATCCTACATCTTACGTACATCTTACATACATCACACATTTACATCTAACATCTACATGTTACATCTTACATACATCATAAATCTTACATAAATCTTACATCCTAATTATACATCCTGAGACCAGTTAAAATGGGACACATATCTTGATTTGAATCCGTTTCAGTCCACTGTAACACCATAGAACGATTATGATTGAAAAACTATACCACAATTAAACATTTTCTTTTGATATGTTAGTGTTGTAGAGGAATTTAAAATTGGAAAAATTATCGTGTTTTCGCCTTATATCATTTCTTAGCATCTCTCTTATTTTGGTTCTTTCCAGACAGTTCAATGCTTGTCTAAAGCATAAATAGTTCCGCAAACATTGAATTTCTGTGACTCAGAAAGGTCTTTTATTAAGCATGTGCTGATATTTCCTTTATTTTATGGAAAAATTTTAATTCGGTTAAATATTATGAGAATATATATGACGTTCTCCGAACAAACCCATCAATTTTTTTCTTATTTATGAATATTAAGGGAAATCATTATTTCCCTGTATTTGATATTCAATAATGTATCTAAAAATAATTTTATCTTTCCCTACATTTTTCATTAAACAACAACAATAAATACTCTCATCGCTTTTATGCGCGAAATGAATTATGACCCGGTTCTTCTAAAAGGAAGATCTTAATAATTTTCTCTCTAGTAGTCTCTGTATGCCATACTCATAACTCTTGAAAAATTCCATAAAAAAATGTGCCCCCAGAAAAAAAAAAGAAGAGTACGTAAGAAACGAAGATAAGAATATCTTATATAATGAATTCCCCTGTAAGGGTGGGGGAGGCAAATGTTGTAATAAAGATTGAAAGAATGAACAGAATGGAAGAGAAGAATTGAGCTGTCAGAATTTAACAATAAACTATTCATCTTAAAATATACAGAAGACCATAATTCCTTTTTCATTATTGGGTGGGGTAATAAATGAAAATTCATACGTGAGTGTATTTTTTGGTTGTAAAAACCCTCATATTTTGTCTTTTTTATTTCTTAAAGCCTAAAAATCATAAACGGGAAACATAAAATACTAACATAATGATTAAAAATGCAGCCTGAATTAAAATATTTTTTCCGTATTTAAAATCGAAACCAGTATGTTTTTGATATTGATCAATTATATCTTTCATTGTTAAAAGACATTTTTTTGTAGTTTAAATAAAGTGCGCGTGGGTTTAATTCATTAATAGAATAGTTTTTATAGAATTTTTTAAAAATTTTTTAAAAGACTACGCCACTATATATTTTAAAGTAATTCTATTTTTGGAATCATCTTCATTTTTTTCTCACAATCTTATCTTTTATTAGTAAGCATCAAATTAAAAGTATTTTTTTCTTTTCTATAGTGGACATTTTTTTTCTTTTCTCTATATCCTGTTGCAAATTCAATGAAATGTTTTCACATGTAATTATTTTTTGAATAATTAAAAATATCATATATACATAACTATTTTATAGAAACTGATACGCATTTTAATCAATATTTTTATCTATAGAAATAAAAATATTATGTTACATATAAAAAGAACTTAGTACATATATATATATATATATATATATATATATATATATATATATATATATATATATATATATATATATATATATATAAATTAAAATAAATGTTGCAATTTTTTTTAAATTACCTGTATTTAGTTAGGGTGATCCTATTTGGAACAGTTTTGTCTTAGATTGATCGGTAGACTAAATACTCATAAAACAATGGCCATGAGTTTGGTTAACGAAATATGTGTTTTATACCAATATTCACGAAAGTGCAAATTGATACCATAATGTGTCAAAATATTCTTTCAATTGTTAATTGTCACTGTTTACCTGAAGAGCCATTTTTACGAAAATATAAATTGAGAAAATCCGTATAATGTATGACAAATTCTTTACATATGTTTTCTCATTTTTAGTTAACGTTAGATGTTGAGAGTTACTCTACGCAGGTTAAGAATATGACAGATATCCGTCATTATATGTAAATAATGCAGGATGTTTTTACATATAATGACAGATACTATCGTGACTTTATCACAGCTGCCACACACTGGTCAGGAAGGCTGAGTTTTCATTTCTCAGAAAGTGTTAGTGTAAGAATATACTTCTATTATTTTCCAGAGAAATTTCTACTGTTGATTTTACATAATTTTAATAGTTTAATTATTGATATTTGATATTTTGTATTCTCTATGAAAAATTATTTTTGCTCTAATCGTCTAGAATTTTGTCAAACTCGTTTAATTTCAAAATATACTCGACGAACACTATCTTATGTATTTTTTAGTGAAAAGGTTTTGTGCTAATAAGTAAATAATTTCATGAAGAAATATCTAAGATATCTAAAAACAATTTTTTCTTGGTTAATTTGATATAAATTAACAGTACATATTTTAAATATGATATGTTTAAAATCCAGTAAAATATTTATAAAGAAAAACAAGAAACAAGACAATGGAGGTTAACACGACACTATACCCTATAATTATCTTAGTTCGTTATTGAGAATACTTTCACAATTTCATTTCATACAGTGATTCCAATCCAAGCATAGAGATTTGTAATATCAAGAAAATATATCCGAAGAAGAAAATATTTATTCCTTTATCTTGCATTATACGAGCCAGGATATTTGCCGCAGCAATTCCGGGGTGCAATCAGTATGCTTTGGTTTGAATTATGTTATGATGATTTACCATTGATCGGTCATAATCCACTTCCAATTTTCGTGAACACCCTTATTCGCTATACTCCGTTGATTGACTGTGACGATAACAATAGACTAATTAAGTTTGGTTAGACCAATATTCTGTGTTTGATCACAACAAACTACGTAGGGAGGGGGACGAACATAACAGGTTTTCCTACTCGATTTTTTTTTACGAATATAAGAGTTTGGTATCGTCAATGAATTTCTAAAATTGAGTTTGAATATGTAATTAATTAAATTTTCAGAAGTATTTAAAATATTGTACGAGAAAGGTATATTGTTTATACGAGATTTATTATACGAGAAAGGTATATTGTTTAAAATGCAATAGGAAATAATTTTACAAAAGAATTACTGTACAATAAGATGTACCGGACATCAAATTAATGGCAGGATTTTTAGAAAAAAGAATATTTTGTATTTTGTTAGGCATATAAAATTATTTAAAATTTCTTACTAATTTTTTTACTTATAGTTCAATTATTCGAACTATCAATATTCAGTTGATCTTGAGTCTCGGTAAACTCACTTACTCACTTGTCTAGTACGTCACCTTTCATATAATAAATTCGATGCAGTATAGAGATTTTTTTTTAATGTTACAATCGGACCATAAGACGCAACCACATTTTAAGTCAATTTTTATGTAAAATGGTGCATCTTATTGGCCGAAAAATACGGTATTTTAAATTGCTAACAGAAAAATAGTAATAGATAATTCAAATCTATTGTATTACTGAATCATGTTATTTTACGTACAACGTACGATGTAAACGTATAAAGTTTGGTGAAGCATACAATGGAATAATGGCATATCACAACAATTCTAATTATTTTTTAATCTCCGGTAATTTGATGGAAATATATTGGACACAAAATTGTTCGAATTTTCAAAAAAAAATGTATTGCATTAAAATTTTTTTTGTTCTTTTACGCTTAAAATGACGTTTAAATCATGTTTCTATCCTAATTAGAACAGGATAAATTATTATTTTATTTTGCAACATTCTAATAGTAGCCAATCGTCGTTTAAACCTGTAAATGCGTTTTTCTGCATGATGAGCCTTTTTTCCCATTTCTCGTCTTTAAATTGATATAAGTCAAGAACCGTTTAGGATAAATGGTTGAAACCTGGAACATGTCTTTCTCAACTATTTTACTTTAATTCTGATTCAGCAAATTTGAAAAAATATTTACTTTTAAAAATATGATTTTTAAAAAATAAGTTACATAATTTTTCGTAATTTTTAATCTAAATACACTGCTAGCCACTGTAAATGCAACATCCTGAAGGAACATACAAATAACATGAAATTTACAACATGCATTAGCGGAGGTGAGATATGCAAATGATTAGAATTTCAGCGCAGACGCACATCACGCGCGCCTGTGGCGCCACTTCAAAGCGCTATTTAAGGCTTGGAGATTTCGACGATTTCAAGTTCGGCAATTGTGTTTTTCTTGTGGTTTTTTTCAAAAAAACGATCAATTATGCCTCGTCGAAAACAGCGATCATCTTTTGATCAAGTATCCGAGTTCGACAGAGGAAGAATAGTGGCCTACCGAGATTGTGGATTATCTTTCAGGGAAATCGGTAGTCGTGTTGGACGAAACCAAACAACTGAAATGAGGATATGTGATCGTTGGATGCAGGAGGGTACGACGGATCGGCGTGTTCGATCGCATCCACCTCAGCACACCACTTCACGTGATGACAGGCAAATTGTGCGCATAGCAGTGACGGATCGCTCAGTCACATCACATGCACTCTGTAACGCATCATCCAGTGTCTGCGCGTACCATTCGACGCCGTTTACAGCAGAGTGGTCTGTCCGCAAGACGTCCATTGCTTTGTCTACCCGTGACGCAGAACCACAAACGTCTCCGCCGCCAATGGTGCGATGACAGAAGGATGTGGACGGCAGAATGGAATGAAATTGTCTTTACTGACGAGTCACGCTTCTGTCTGCAACACCACGATGGTCGCATTCGAGTCTGGAGACACCGTTAAGAGAGGATGCTGAACAGCTGCGTTATGCACCGCCACACTGGTCCTGCACCGGGTATTATGGTATGGGGAGGTATTGGATATCACTCTCGCACACCTCTAGTACGCTTTGCCGGTACTTTAAACAGCCAGCGCTACATCTGCGAGGTGTTGGAGCCAGTTGTATTTACTTACGTTCAGTGCTTGCCCACAGCCATATTTCAAGAGTATAATGCGCGACCACACGTGGCACGCATTGTCCAACGGTTCTTCGTCAATCGCCAGATTGAATTGCTTCCCTGGCCGCCTCGCTCTCCTGATCTTTCGCCGATAGAACACATGTGGTCCATGGTTGCTCTACGATTGACCCAGATTCCATCCCCAGCTGCCACAGTAGATCAACTTTGGCAACGTGTGGAAGCTGCTTGGTCTGCTGTACCCCAAGAACTCATCCAAAGTCTCTTTGAATCTATGCCGAGACGTGTGGCGGCGGTGATCTCCAACAATGGCGGCTACTCTGGCTACTGATTTTGGCAGGAACCACACTTCACAGAAGTCTATAATTTAATCATGTGATACTTGGTCAACATGTTATCTACAAAATAAATTTTGTTGTGATATCTCTTGTCTTTCTTAGTGTTGCAATTTGGGTGGCCAGCAGTGTATTTTTAATTCTTTAAAAATTAATATTTCAAAAATGCTGAATCAATATTAAAACTTATATTTTTGTTTAATTAGATGAAAAAATTTTAAAATTCGACAAATAATATTTCGGATTATAAAGATTTTAAATTTCCCCGCTTTTATTAAAAATTTTAAATTTCAAAATTTTTTAAAACTTTTTGAGAAATTTTATGATGTGATTTTCTTTACAAATTTTATGGTTGAAGATCACAAAAAATTAAAAATTTTATCCCAATAAATAAAAAAAAATTTAAATGTGTCCCGGACCCACTTAAAAAATTTAGAAATTTTAAATTTTTAATAAAAGTTGGGTAATTTAAAATCTTTATTACCCGAAATATTATTCGTCGAATTTTAAATGTTTTTCATTTAATTATACATAATATATAAGTTTTAATTTTGATTGAGCATTTTTTGAAATATTAATTTTTAAAGAAATTAAAAATATTTTGATTAAAAATTGCAAAAAAAATTATGTAACTTATTTTTAAAAAATCATATTTTCAAAAGTAAATTTTTTTTCAAATTTATATTTCAGTTTGGTCCGCTCAAATCTTGAATATTGCAGTCTTATTTGGGATCCATATTATAATAATAAAATAAATATTTTGAGCAGGTACAGTCTAAATTTATGCGGTACTTATATTATAAACTAATTACTATTATCTCCTGGATTTGTCTCCTTCTTTCCTACGTAATAATTTTGATATTCCCAGTTTAAAATCCGGGCGCGATCTTTCCTGTATGTTATTTTTTATAAAGTCCTTAATAATATTATTGATTGTGTTGAAATTCACAATTGCATTCAGCTTGCTGTGCCGAGCAGATGACTTCGTGAGTGGCATTTATTTGTAAATTTCTATAGGAAATTTAATTACATAGGTAATTTCTCTTTATACAAATTTTATAAATTTTTTAACCATCTCTCAGAAGACCTTGATATTTTTGATTTGCCCTTTATTGTTTTTAAGGCTAAATATTTGCAACTTCTGTATTCATAATTCATGTTTTGTTTTGTGTATTGTATATGTATATATTGTTTATGTAGCTTTGTATGTTTGTTTTGGTGTTTCTTTTGTCTGTGTGTTTTAAATTGTATCTTACATGCAACACTGTAAATGGAATTTTCTGTAGTGTGCATTTTGAATAAATACATATATATTCATAAAAAGTGTATGTAGATAAGGCATCTAAAATATTCTTTATGTGTAAGCAAAGAGCGTAACACCGAAACATCGAATATCTGCCTTCTTGTGCTCACAAGAATTTCAACTAAAAAATACGCAATATCTGTATGTGTATTTAAATAATTGTTTCTTTATAAATGTAAGTATGTATGTATGTATGCATGATTGTTGTAAATTACGTTATGTATTTATTACCAATTTTCCTGTCATGTGCAGCTTTTTCAATTAGATTTTAGTGCTACTTTAAAAGTATATTTATAAATATCGTGGTACGTTACTTGTACACTTTGGCCGGGGGGGCCGTAGTCGGGTTGGTGTGGCCGAATCCCAGGGTATCGGGGTCCGTTGTGAGGATCAAGGTATCTGGAAACGGAGTTGGCAACTTTGATTCGCCTGGGGGAGTGGGATCTTCTGAGCGAGTCGATGTAGCACCATCAAGGCTGCGGTTGTCACCACTTCCTCGTAGTCCTGGCTGGTAACCGGGCTGTGGCCTGGTCTCCGGCTGGGGGCATGAGGGCAAGAGTCGGGTTGGTGTGGCGTCCTCCCAGGGCATTGAGGACCGTTGTGAGGGCCTTGGTGTTTGGTAATGGTGGATGTGACGCCGGCTTGCCTGGGGGAGTGGGATCCTCTGAGCAAGTTGGTGTAGCACCTTCAAGGCTTAGGTCGAAGACACCTCTGGGTGACTGGTGGTGCGGCCCCAGAGGGTGGAAGTCGGGTGGATGTGGTGTCTACCCAGGATGAAGGGGGCGTTGTGAGGCCCACGGAGTCTGGTAATGGTAGACACTACTGTGACTCGCCTGGGGGAGTAGATCTCCTGAGCGAGTCACTGTAGCATCCGCAAGGCTTTAGCTGTTGTTCGACTCCTCATGACTCGGCTGGAGTCCGAGCGGCTGTCCGGGCTAAGAGTGACAAGGGACGATGGGGCCTGTAGTCTTGCCATATGGCATCTCTCAGGAGCTCCGTTTGTCCTAAACTAACACGGACCTGTGGGGCACTCCGCACTTCGTGCGTCGTGGGTGGTTTGATCGCCGAGGACGACGAGGTCATGCAGGTTGCACTAAGTTGTATGTCACACTAGTGATGGGCCGACGTAAGCTCTCTAACTTACTCTTATGAATGGTTTTGCTACGTAGCGTCCGGTCGTCAGTCTGTCAGGACGTATGGGCGAGAGCCGTGGTAGCCGTAATCTTTTCGAATTACCACTTATGAAATTTTAACAGGTATGTGTCCCCTTAAAAGAATTTTGGTTGATGTGTTACCTTTTGTAACTCTGTAATTCCTATCATAGCATTTTGATTTGAATTTAGACATGGTCTTGGATATCAGAACTATTTTTCAAGTAAATCACGTTTATAAAATGTGTAAGTTTCATTTACTAGAAATTGTCCATATAATTGGTTTATATTGTTCCACAATGCAGTATCTGCCTATACAGTGGATACTAGGCGATAGTAAAAATTTTAATTTCAACTGCTTGTAAATTTCTTTTCAAATTCAAAATATTCCAAAGTACTCTCCTCTTTTAATTAATCTACTCTTCCTATTTCAATATCAACATTAAGGAAGTAAAATAAAAATTTTAAATTGGATTACGGTTCAGCAGGTTGCAGATATGTAATTCTTTAAGGCTGATGTCTACTAACCCTATTGGATTCGTTCACCTCAACGTTCACATATGGAGAAAATGTGTTATCCTGTGTGTACAGCTACATAATTGCTGATTATCAAATAAAAATGGCATTTTCAGATAGCTTAAACTTTTCTACACCTTACAACAACATTCCTTTTATAAATTGTGTCCACCAAAGTAAGTTATCTATATATTTAAGTTGCTAATCCGACTTTTAGGGCAGTCCATGAGAGAAAACTACTGCATCAATTTACTTCATTTTGGTCTTAAACGAAAGACTGTAATCTGTAGATTTGTCAAATTTGGCTTTTGTAACCGCAATTTCTATTAATGAGCGATAATTTACAATTGAAAAGTGATTTCTGCGCATGCTCAGTGGCATGTTTAAATCTGTCAGTAGAAACTCAGTTTCTGCGCATGCTCAGTGACATTCTTTAATGATAAACACGTTTATTTCGAGGAGTCTCTAGATTTCTCTGCCATTTTTATGATAATTATGTTTGTGAAATATAAGATTAAACCTGAGGGAAATTCTTTAGTTGGCGATAATTTAGAATTAAAAAAAATTCTTTCTGCGCATGCTCAGTGACATTTTTAAATCTGGCTTTAGATACTAAGCACGAGGCTGCTTTATCACAATTTTTTTTCTGCACATTTTTATGATTTTCTACATTTGGCAATGATGTGTTGAGTATAATTTGGGTATTAGTACATTTATTTATTATCTAGCCGTCATGTTTTGACGGGTACTGACTAGTCAGTGTTTAAAACATACTATACCAGATTTTTTCCTCGAATAATTTAAATTTTAATATATTATTAGCATTTTTTTAAACGTAAAATGTCCGAAAGGGAAAAAAATGTTTTTACTCTATTACAAAGTACAATTTAAGAAAAAAATCTTTAAATCAAAGTCGGCAATCACTGGTCATATTTTCTCCATTGGTTAACATTGAGGTAAGTGAATCCAATAGGGTTAGTACACAGCAGCCCTAAGCATGCAAAAAGAGGGATTTTTCCATTTCTGAATTATGTTAATTCAAATAAAGTTATAAATATTTACCTTCAGGTCATAATGTCACAATTTCCGCTTCTTCGACCTCATAATATTGTTACGTCTTGGCCCTTTTCGGGGAAGAGGGGCCACCCAATCAAAATCCCACCCCTTTACGAATTCTTCCCGGTTCCAAGAAACCATCGTGGGTCGCTCATGCGCCCCCCACCCTGGCCAGCTGGCTGAAAAGAAAAGGGGAGAGTGTGTGGGTAGCAACGAGAGAGGGTAACTGTTTTATTGAGCCTCGGATCTTTCCGTCGACAAGCAGGGCCGAAAGGGCGCTGTGGGGACCGAAGGCCTGAAAATTCCTCTCTCGGCTCCCGGTTTTACGAGTGGAGAGCTACATCTCTGTTAATGCTCTGTTAATGTAAAAGATATTTTGGTTCCTATAGAACCTCTCATATGCAGTGGAGCCTAGACTGTCTGCCTTGTACATACTGTAAATTTTTATTTGTTTAATACAAGCTCTGTGTAATATAATTGTCTCTCGTGTGTCTCATTTCCACCGAGGACGTTACAATGTTACGGTCTTGGCCCTTTTCGGGGAAGAGGGGCCACCCAATCAAAATCCCACCCCTTTACGAATTCTTCCCGGTTCCAAGAAACCATCGTGGGTCGCTCATGCGCCCCCCACCCTGGCCAGCTGGCTGAAAAGAAAAGGGGAGAGTGTGTGGGTAGCAACGAGAGAGGGTAACTGTTTTATTGAGCCTCGGATCTTTCCGTCGACAAGCAGGGCCGAAAGGGCGCTGTGGGGACCGAAGGCCTGAAAATTCCTCTCTCGGCTCCCGGTTTTACGAGTGGAGAGCTACATCTCTGTTAATGCTCTGTTAATGTAAAAGATATTTTGGTTCCTATAGAACCTCTCATATGCAGTGGAGCCTAGACTGTCTGCCTTGTACATACTGTAAATTTTTATTTGTTTAATACAAGCTCTGTGTAATATAATTGTCTCTCGTGTGTCTCATTTTCCACCGAGGACGTTACAATATATTCATTTCAACCGACTTTTCAGTATTTTCCAAAGAGGAATCATAAACTATGGCTCAGCTTAGTACAGACATTCCGTTTCCGTAAAAAAAAAATGATATTTTCTTCTTTATTAATTAATTCTTAAAGACGAATATGAATAAAATTTAACATTATAAAATATGAATATATGGGCACAAAATTTTCATTTTCTTATAAAGTGTGAATATTAATTTCAAAAAGCATTTTTTTAAAAATTCATGTTAAAACAAATTATGATGAATATACAACAATAGATAAATGCGATAAATAAAACTATACGGGGAAACGTTTTTCAATTACTACTATTAGTTCATACTCTCCCTATATTTATATATCTTGTTCAAATTTTCAATCGTTAATAAGATACTTTTTATTCATCCACTCAAGTTCAAATATATTTTTTTTAACTTGTACTGGATGACACTTGATGTTAATACAGTTTTTCAAATATTAATTCATTAATTAAATTTAATTAATTAATTTTAGTTTTATATGGGAGAAAAAAATATCTTGGCAATAATGGTGTTCACAGAATCGAGCCAATATCAGTGCAATTCCCCGCCGAACGCAATTTCCCCCCAAAAAGTAACTAAAATAAGATTTTTCTTTGTTGACCTAAGTAGAAATTGACTTAAAAATTTTTTTTAATATTACTTTTTTATTTGCTGATGGCTATATTATTCCTACATACCGATAAATTTCTAAGTAACGTATATTTATGAAAAATGCTAAATAGTACAACACCTAAGAATTCCCAGATTATAATTCTTAGGGCCATTTTCTGCCAGTTCTTGTAAAAATATGAATATGCTGAATCACCATTGATTCGTCATATCCTAATTTAAAAAGGTCCTTCAACGCTGGTTTTATGTATATTACATAGATTGGCGACGACGATAACAACAAGCTAAACTACTTTCGACAGCCATAATCATTGAGTTTGGTTTCTGAAAACCAAGAACCGCGTAAATAATGTGATCTCCAATACGATGTTTTATTCATATGTCGATAGAACTCAGTTTTGTAAATTGAGCACGCTGTTTTACAAGGAAATTACTCCCAGATTGTATTGGAATTCTTGAACTGTTGGATTAGGAATGTGAAATAATTTTATTATTCAGAGTATATTTACATAAATTCATGATCAGGTATAATCTGGACATTGTAAGAATTATTTTAGACAATTTGACATAATTTTCCACAATTTGCAATCGATTATTTTCTTTGTATATTGAGAACATAATTTAAGCTGAGTATACCTTAACAGATTCAAATTACATTGAAAATGCTAAAATATAAATTTAAACTGTGAGTTACAAAGCAATAGTTAGATATTTATAAAAATATGCTATTTTACATGGCAGTAATCTCTAGTATCCTCTGTATATTCTCTGAGTGTACATACAAATACATGCACGACCTCACGATCTCACACATAACTATAAAATCTAATTTTACCTTTAATTTTACATTTCCTTAATAACATTGTTGGTGCTCCTAAAATAATAACAGTGGTAATAAACTTCTCCTTTCTTTTTTTTTCATCTTTCATGCATTGTCATTACTTTATCTTATGTAGTAAATTAAATTAACTACCTCAACTTAGTCATTTTATCTCTCGCGTAGCTTTTCTCTTAAATTTCAACATTTAATTGAAATGCACGTAAAAATAATAGAGAGAAAAGGGCGAGATAATGGTTGTCATTAGTCATATATGTATATGTATATATATATATATATATATATATATATATATATATATATATATATATATATATATCCGATCGAGATGATATTTCAGATATAGGTATTTAGAGGTATGAGCTCGGGATTCTGTGAACAACAACAAAGTGGCGCTCACGGTTATGGTTATTGGTAGAAAAACTCGAAATTTTCGAATGGCAACGCCCACTTTTTTCCGTCTCAAAATGCTCAGCGCATGCGAAAACCTTCAACAGCGTTGGAACGGTACTTGTATCACAAAATACGGACGCGTTATGCACTCACAAAATAAAGCTCTGCGAACGGCCTACCATGACACCCATGTGGAAAGTATGTAATCCAAATTAAAGTTTCTTTTTGTCCGATCTGTGTTGTCATCAGTGATTGGTGTCTTACATCTGTCATATGCAAATTTCCTCCATGCGCCCTGATCGTGTTTTTGTTGGCCTTTCGCAGAGCTGACATAACACGTGCTTCCATAACACCACCGTTTTTTATGATGCACGTATCTTTCCAACGCTCTTTACGGTTTTCGCATGGGCTGAGAATTTTGCGACGGGAAAAAGTGGGCGTTGCCGTTCGGAAATTTCGAGTTTATGTCCCTATAACCTTAACCGTGAGCGTCACTTTGTTGCCGTACACAGAATTCCGAGCTCATACCTCTGAATAACTATATCTGAAATCTCATCTCTGTCAATTGAACGGAACAGCCGCTAGAGGTCCATATATCGGCAAAGTTTTTTTATGACACCCTGTATATAATATTTAATAATAAAAAATAATGAATTTGGATAAACATACACTGCATTCGCTGGAGCACGATAAGAAAAAATACATTCAATAAAGGATCCTAACATATGTTTAAGCTGCTATTTGAAGCTATATTACATAATTTTTTCTTGGTATTGCTGAAAATTTGATCCTATCATAAATGTAATCCACTATTATTTAATTCTCGAGATCAGTGTACATTCCTCTGTGGGTGGAGATTTCTCCTAGAGTGGGACTACATAGAAAAGGAGAAAGATATTAAAACATAAAAAACGAACCTTTTATTTTAATTTAGAGACCAAAGTGCGAAAAAAATTATCCTTATATGTTAACTTTCACATATACAATGGATGTGCGAATTCATAGAGTTTCAAATATCTAAATGTACAACTAGATAAAAATTTCGCCATGATTGAAAATCTTGTAACATTTCTCAAGAAATGTCTTAACTGAATCAGTTGAGTACCTTTAAGGGGTCCGGGGCAAAAAATTCTTCAAATTTTCGAAAATAAATTTACTGCATTAAAAAATTATTTGTCCTTTTCCGCTTAAAATTACATTTAAATCATCTTTGTATATTAATTAGAACAAGAGATATAAACTTTTTTGTTTTGTAACATTCTAATAGCATCGAATCTTTATTTAGACCTTCATATGCGTTTTCCACATGATAGTTTTTTCCACCATTTCTGATCTTTAAATTGTTATAAGTCAAGAACCGTTAAACATAAATGATTCATACTTGGAACAATTATTGTACTTTAATTTCGATTCAGCAAATTTGAAAAAAAAATTTACTTTTGAAAATATGATTTTTTAAAAATAAGTTACATCAATTTTTTTGGAAATTTTTACTCTAAATATTTTTATTTTTTTTTAAATTAATATTTTAAAAATGCTTAATCAAAATTAAAACTTACATATTCCTGTTTAATTAAACGCAAAAATATTAAATTCGACAAATAATATTTCGAGATATAACGATTTTAAATTGTCCCAATTTTAAAAAAATTTAAATTTTAAAGTTTTATGAAAACTTTAAGAGAAGTTTTATGATGTGATTTTATTTAGAAATTACATAGTTAACTATCACAAAAAATTCAAAATTTTAACTCATATGTATACATTTATATGTATACATTTTTTTTAAATGTGTCCCTGACCCCTTAAAAATCAATTTCTAGTAGCTAAACATTTCTAACTAATTAATTTAAGATAATTGCAGTTTTCTTTTTTATTTTAAAAAATTAGACTCTATTAAATATTCCAGATCATGCGTTTCATTTTATAGGGTAAGAAAAATATTAAAAAACATAAAAATCTGTGATCCTCATCAATTTTTAAAAAATGTATATTTTATCCTTCCCCGGCAGTCTAAATTTTAACAGTAATGATTCTGCGAGTCAGTTTGTCCGTCGCAATTTGTATTCACTTATTATGATTCATCATTGATCGGCAATAACTCCCGTACCATTTTCCAGTGCACCTTTAGTCGTCGTATCCAGTTAATTGACTGCGATGATGGCAGCACAGGCTAATCTCGTTTGGGTTAGCTCATTTCTGTGTTTGATCAAAGCGAATGGCTGGATGAACTTTGAAACTTATAATCTAGTAGACAACGTGGTGCTTCATATACGAATCAAAAGACATCCTCCCCGTCAATAGAAAGGGATGAAGCAATCTAGTAATATTAAAATATTAATTTACAGAGTAATGAGATAACTCGAGACAGTTGGAAACGTTCATTCCCATACTCATTTTAAATTAACAACCAGGAATAGAATAAGATGTCATAGCTGTTATTAAAAATTATTTAAAATAAAAATGTCTCAAATTCAATACATTCAGTCACACTTCAATATTACGTCCCTAGGGTTACACATAATTTTCGGTTTTGCTGAAAAAGTGTATTAGACATTAATGTTATTTAACACATGTTTATTATTATTATTATTGCTATATACATTTTTATTGCTGGGATTTACCGTGGGCCATCTGTAGAATCCGGAATTTTGTTTATATATTGGAAAAGTTTCGAGTTTGCTCCTTTTCTGAAAATTATTTTTGGATTTAAAAAGAGAAAAGTTCTTAACATCAAGAATTATTTTTATGGGGATCTTTATTGCCCTCTACATGTCTTTTTTGTGGATTTTTGCTCTTACGAATCTCTCATGTCTACAGTGATGATTCTTCTGTCTGTGATCCATAAGTCTCTAATTATTAGCTAGGAAGAAAAAAAAATCAGCTTGTTCAATCTCACTCAATCAATGCGAGACTGACACAATCTGATGATATGCGTCAAATATATGTTCATCTTTATTATTTCTTCACGGTGAAATGATTGTATGTAAAATACACAAATAAATTAATACATTTCTAAATTAGATTTAAATCGTGGTTATTAAAATTTACGTTGAAGAATCTAATACCTTCAAAGAAATCTTTTAGTAAACCTTTTAACCTCACGGCATCAACTCTCAAATAAACTTCCGTGAGTCGCAGATTCGATCGAAGAGTTCGTCGAATCAAAAGACTTTGTCTTGGAAGTACACTGTATTCAAATATACCCATTCAACATTCAAAATTTTCATGATATTTAAACATTTAAAGGGTGTTTTATCCATAAATTTAAAAACTATAATCTTTTTAAAGTTGCTTGTAAAATATATTTTATGAATTTTTATTGCAGATAGCCATCAGACAAAACACATACATGATGGCCCAAAACTCTTATTTTTAAACCATTTCAGTGGAATGAAAACGGATGGAAAATAAAATTTTACAGACTTTAATATTTATATAAATTTCATAGCCTCTAATCTTTGAATTTCAGAGTAGTTAATTTTGTTATGCATTGAAAAAAGGTTACATACATTTTAAGAAGAGACTTAAGTCTAGTAACTTCACAACAGCAATAGCACTAACAAGGATAGTTTATCAGTGGCATAACGAAACGAGAAAATTTTTTTGTGTTAAAATTATGGAATGAAATAATCACACATTAACATTTGATGACCCTACACACAGTTAAAACTTGTCAAATCTATTGGATCAATCGAATATAGGAAGTCAAATTCAAGACTGGTAAGGAGCATCTGTTATTGATTTGGAAACAAGAGAGCTTAATTGACTGCATGATGTTATGGGAAATGCTAGGACCAACAACGTATAGCGCAGATGAATGAAATTTCACCAGGAGAGAATGCAAATGGGAATATATGGAAGTTATCTGCATGGAAGATCTACTAATTTAAAGTAATTTTAAAGATAGAGGGAAAATATAGTAAGTAGTAGAAAGCTTGAATTGTTGATTTATCGTGAATTATTTAGAATGTGCGTAGAATTTAAATCTCCAGGGATATATCTTAAACAGAACAGCTTCTGATTAATTTAAAGATGTAAATATTTTACACCAACCAATGTATTACACCAACCATCACACATGACAGGTTTTTTGTTAAGTACTTGAGGGTTTTAGGACTCTAACTGAGGGTATGTAGTTGAAATAATCACGTTTTTAATACTTTTAGTATTATCTATATTTCTTTTATTTAATAGATAATTTTTCCATTGCAACTCTTTTCATATCACTACTTGCTTAAATATGAAATAAATTACTATAATTTTAAAGTATATATGATACACAAGTGTTTATGCTTTTGTGCTGAAACAAACTGCAAGACATGCTTTAAAAATAATTGAATTTGTTAACTATGAACAACACTTTGCAGCTATTTAAGACACAAACTGCTTAGTGTAAACATCCAACTTTCTTCATCCTTAACGAGGCATGAGGAAACAAACTGAAACAATCACTATAGGACGATATTTTACTTGTGATTATGAGATATATCACCAATACATTAAACGATATATTTTGCTAACAAGACCCCCCTCAAAATTAGAGACTAGCAGATTTGAATTATTTATCTCTATTACATAAGGTATTACAATTTTCAAAGTAAAGACCAAAATGATTACTTTTTTTATTCATAACAAATCCTGAAGCATTCACAAAGGGCGCTTAAAAAATATGCATGGTATATGAAAATAATGCAGTGAATTGTACATCGTTAGAGTCCATTCCAATATTTCCAAGAATTTAAAATTCCACACTCATATATAGAAATGTAGTATTTGCTGTACATATTTTTATACAATTCTTCTAGTTGCTGTGATTAAAGATACTTCCAAACTCAAGATATTCCCGGCCATAAATGGTAGAAATTTCTAAAAGCTGTGAACAGAGAGATTATGCATAACAATTTAATTTTAAATTACAAAGTCTTCCTAAACATAAGACTACATCTGCAAGAAGAAGATTTTTATTTTTATGATAATTTTGTTTCGCATAAGCTGTTTATAAATTTCATGTGATATAATGCAGAATAATTTTATATATCTATCTGTGTAGCATTCTTAGAAAATTAGATTTTAAAAATTTTAAATCCGTGCATTGTATATGATCAAAACTAAATTTATGAGTACAAATTTCCATAACAAACCGTCTTCCTCATTCAGAGAATCTCTAAGAGAACAAAGGATATTCCTTTTCTCTTTCTCTATCCTAACTTGCGAATATCTGTGGTAATAATTCTCAGTTGCCTGTTCTGCTTTGAATTAAGTTATGATGATTCATCATTGATCGTCCATAATCTGCTTCCAATTTTCCTGAACATCTTTATTCGCTGTATTCCGCTGATTGACCGCGATGATAACAACAAGCTAATCTACTTTGGTTAGCTCTCTTACATGTTTGATCTAAGTAAACAAGACCGCGAACATTGTAAATAATTTGATAGAGAATGCGATGTTGTGTTCGTAACTAAGTCCTTAGCCATTTAAATTCTGTTCACGAATCCACTTGTTTCGATAATGGTTTAATTAAAAATAGTTTTAATTTTGGTGCTCGTGTTAATTTTCCAGTAATTATTTCAGAAAGAGAGCTATAATGTATTTTGAAATAAACGTGAAAGTAGTATTTTTTAAATATTTTAAACCTTAAAACCAATGTTTAAATGAAATATTTAGATTTATTAGACAAGTTTTATCTAAGTAAACAAGACCGCGACGATTGTAAATAATCTGAGAGACAATGCGATATTGTGTTCATAACTAAATCCTTAGTACTTTAAATTCTGTTCATAAATCCCCACGTTTGGACAATGTATTAGATAAATGTAATTTTTTGTCTTGCTACTCGTGTTAATTATAGAATAATTATTTTAAAAAGAGACTTGCTATGTAATTTGAAATGGACGTGAAAATAGTATTTTTTTAAACCTTAAAACTGACATTTACATCTGAGGAGAGAAACATTATTTTTGAAGTTACCAGGTTCCTCTATAGCAGTGGTCCCCAACCCCCGGGCCGCTTACCGGTACCGGTCCATGGATTAAATAGTACCGGTCCGCCCAAGGAACATTAAATTATTTCCAGTTTATTTACTGTGGTGTATTTCTCTCGATTTGTGCGACTTTGTCGGGTTTATGCTAATTTATACCTTTGTAACAAAAGAAATCTTGTAACTATTTTAAATTAGTTTATTGCTTATTAAACATTTCAAGAATATGAATTAAAATTGCAATCATAGCCCCCCCCCCCCTCAGCGGGCCGCGATAAAATTATCAAACGTTGACCGGTCCGTTGCGATTAAAAGGTTGGGGAGCACTGCTCTATAGAACCAATATTATGGTTATTGGTCATCGATTAACTACTGAAAGAGAATTTAGAAGAAAATTGTAAAATCCAAACATTCGCCGATGATTTAGTGATCATATTAAAGAGCAAAGTTATTTACAAATTCACTGAAATTTCGGTAGGAATCAGGGAAAAGTGTGCTAACTGGGCTAGAAACCATAAACTTAGTTTCAGTATAGAAAAATCTAACTTTATGATCATCCCATATAGAGGAGAGGTAACCAGAAGACCAACAATAAAACTTATAAATGAGAATTTAAAGTATAATTAGCATGCCAAAATACTTAGGAGTACACTTTGATGAGAAAATAAATTTTAGACATCACCTAATGTATACTAAGGACAAAGCATGAAATATATTGCATTGCATAAATAGGTTATGCAAGAAATAATGGGGCCTGAGGTCCCTAAAATGTTAAAGAATTATATTTGAGGGTCATAGAAAAAATTCTGTCTCATGGTGCGCAGGCTTGGTACGATGAAAAGAAAACAACGGACCTCACCCTAAAGCAAATACAAAGACCGTTCTTATTTATGCTTACAAAGTGCTACCGCACTGTTTCAACTGAGGCACTCTGTGTACTGGCAGTATGCAAGCCCCTCGACCTCAAAGTTAAATCAGAACAAGATATTTATAAAGTATACAATGAAGGATTGGAAATAAAATTGGGAGATGAGATCTTAACTGACCAAAATTGCGAAACTGAATACAAAACTATTATAATAGTTAAAAACATGCGGAGATATGAGTGGGATTGCAGTCAAAAACCGAAGACAGAAATATAATATTATACTGATGGATCATAATTCGATGGTAAGGTGGGTGCAGCCTATATCAGGTACTACAAGGGTTTAAGAGAAAAAACTACTTTAATGAGGTTACCAGATATGGCATCCTCGTACACTGCTGAAGTTGCTGCAATTGGATTGGCAGTTGAAGACGCTAGGATCAAACAAGTTAGAGAATTTGACATATTTAGTGACTCCAGCAGTGCCCTATAGGCCATTTGTGCCTTACAATTTAAAGGATATATCGGAGAATTAAAACAAAAGATTGAGGAAAGTGAGTCTAAAATACATCTTTATTGAGTTAGGGTACATTGTTCAATTAGTGAAAACAAGGAAGTGGATGCTGCCGAAAAAGAGGCCACAACAATTACAGAGATAATAGGCGTTTATAAATTAACAAAAGAGCAAATAAAAACAAAGATTACTAAATATTATGAACATAGGTGACAGAAGAATTGGGAGGAAAGTACACTTTGAAGACCAGTATTTCAGGTATTCCCCAAAGTTACAAAGGAAAGAATTTCGGCGGATTTTTTGGCTAAATCAGACTATAACGGTTCACGGCTGTATTGGTGCTTACCAACAGAGATTTTTTGACAAAACCGACAGTTGTGAATTTGGTGCAATACAAACAGTCCAACATTGCTTGTTCAGTTGTCAAAAAATGGAATACATGGAAAAGCGGTTTACTAACAGGCTTTGATAGTTGGCCATTGGGCAATTTTTTTAGCGACTGTTCGCTAAAAAAACTGCCCAATGGCCCAAATGCCCAAAAACTGCAGAACATTCATTAGGAATGTAATGCAGAATTTGATGGACATGCACTTCTTCCTAAATGGGGAGTTTGCTTGTTAACTTTGCGAACAGTCATAAAGTAATTAACCGTATAGCCGTAAGGCGTGGTCGCTTTTTATTTGAGCTCTGAAGTTATCACAAGTGTGAAGAATGAAATGTTCAATTCGCTTTATAATGATTAAGAGTAGGAAAATAATTCCTGTTTTATTTATTTAAAATTTAATCAAAATTATAATCTCATAATTGGCATAAAAATAAAATTACTATCAAATGAAGGCCTTATGTGGATAGTGGTTCAACTCCTCTTTTAAAAAAATGGAGTTATTCTCACTTTTATGTTCATACAAGTCATTTCTATCATATTTGTAAACTGGTACACCTCCAGCTTATTTCTGCTGCCAACAGAGGGCATTACAAACAAACTTCAGCAGTCATTTCTAAGCACTCATTAGACTTTAAGGCTCTGTATCTCAAATTGAACAAGAATGGAGTTGGGCCATTATTAAAATAAGGCCTTCAATGTCAAATAATAATGTATGTATAATAAAGAACGAATCAGATTTAAATAATTATTTTTTTGTCGTACGAGTGCCTGATATTTTGGTTGAATATCCAAGCTAAGTCTACACGTCAACTCCGCCTCCAAATTTATATCTGCCAATCGAGACCGGTACTTGGATTTAAACATTAAATAAAACAGATTACTAATTAATAAGAATAAAAAGGGATTTAAAACCAGTTTCTGTGTACCGATTTTCACATTTTTAACGGTGATTCCTTAACGGGATGGTGGACATTACAAAGCAATTTTTGAAATTTTTACCTCAGAGATATGAAATTTTGCATATACACTCATAGACAAAAAAATTAGCGCACCAAGAAATAATTGCGGGATCGTAATGAAACTTGCAATGAAGTTACATGTCGGAGAGATATGCAAATGATTAGAAATGCAGCGTGATTGCGCATTACGTATAGCCGGTAGAGGGCGTTGAACATCGTACTCTGTGGAGTATAAAACAGGAAACCAAAGCTTGTTTGCGTGTGCTGAATCATTTACAAAGGAAGAGCTGAGATAGACATGCCATTAAGCCGTGTTCGAAGACAATATAAGCAGTTGTCGCTGTTTGAGAGGGGGAGAATCGTCGGGATGATGGAAGCTGGGTGGTCAGCTAGGCGAGTAGCTCGTCAATTAGGCCGCTCTGATTGTGTTGTGAGGAGGTGATGGGACCAGTGGACCCGAGAGATGTCATGTACACGAAGACCAGGCTCAGGGCGCCCTCGACGGACCAGTCGTCGAGAAGACCACGACATCGTAAGAAATGCACGCGTACAGCCAACTGCTTCATCGGCCGCCATCCAGGCACAGGTAGCACCTTCACTAGGGGCCTCTGTGTTTTCTCGAAACATACGAAGGCGCCTGGCTGAAGGACAGTATGTATCGCGGCGCCCATTATGTGTGCTACCCTTGACGCCCACCCATCGACGCCTCCGTTTGGAGTTTTGCCGCGCACGAGGAAACTGGACTGCAGCGGAATGGAACCATGTCGTCTTTAGCGACGAATCCAGATTCAATCTCGGCAGTGATGACAATTGTGTTCGTGTGTGGAGAGCCCGTGGTGAACGCTTCAATCCTACCTTTGCTGTACAGCGACACATCGCTCCCACAGCTGGTCTGATGGTATGGGGTGCCATTGCCTACAATACACGGTCACCCCTAGTATTGTTCCGTGGCATCATGACAGCCCATCGGTATGTTCATGAAATCCTGCAACCACATGTGTTGCCACTCATGCAACGGCTCCCAGGAGCCATTTTTCAACAAGACAATGCTCGGCCTCATACGGCAAGGGTGTCACAAGACTGTCTCCGCACTGTTACTACCCTTCTTTGGCCTGCCCGATCCCCAGATTTGTCTCCAATCGAGCATATCTGGGATCATTTGGGACGACGAGTTGGGCATCCCACGAGTTTGAACGAACTAGAGGCAAGGTTACAGCAAATATGGAACGAAATGTCTCAAGACATCATACAGAACTTGTATGACTCAATGCGCGATCGTATCGCATCGTGCATTCGCGCTAGAGGGGGTCCAACGGAGTATTAACTCCTCCGTTCTTTTGCCTTTTTCTTTGAAATAAATTATCCTTTTTCTTTGATTTTTTTATCATTTACTTATATCAAAGTAGTAATTACGTATGTAAAATTTCGTTTCATTTTGACGACTCCTTCTTGGTGCGCTAATTTTTTTGTCCATGAGTGTATATTTAATCAACGTATAACTGCATCAAAAACCTTATAAAATGTTATAAATATTTAATTTTTTCTTATATTTTAAAAATTTAAATTATTATTATGTTTTTTAAAATGTTCCTTGGATCCAATTTTCAACCCCCCCTCTTAATTTTTCAGTTATATTGCTTATAAATACCTTTTGAGAAGAGTTGTGCATTACTTTGGGCTTTCGTTGAATAGTTAACTTTTAGGAAATATTTTATTCTTGCACTCTGAATTTTCATAAATTTTTTGTACTTTTCTAGACTTAAGTTAAACTTTGATAACCTGAATGATATCGAAACCTAAATGGATACATAACTTTATTTTAATGTATTAGAGGAGTCTTTGTTGTAAATTTTATAAAATTTCATTTGCGTCAAAATTATGACGCAAGGAGCATTTCAGAGACTTGCAAATCTGGAAATTACTCATTTTGCGAAAAAGCCATTTAAAAGATGTTTTTTTTTTTTACCTATCTTTAATACTTACTTTTCATTTTACTTTTCACTGCATACTTTAAATGCATTTTATTCCAATATTTGCATATTATTAAAATATTAATACACCAGAAGGAAATTCCAATTTTTGTTTGATTGTTGGTAATTTGAAAGTCCACTATCCCCTTAAAACGAAACCTTTTATCTCTTATTGTACAGCAAACTTATTTCTTTCTACGAGCCATAGAATTCTTTAAATTTCTTTACACCTATCAGGATATTCTTTTTCATGTATTTTTATTTATTTATCCATGAATCTATTTTAATTTATCAAAAAACTTATGACATTCCTGTCTCAAAATATATAAATGAAAAAGAATATAGTCAAAAGAGTTACATAAATAGTTCTGAGTATATTTTTGAAAGAATTTCCCAATATACCTTCATTGTTGCTGAATAGGATATTTCTCAATATACTCAAATACAAAGGAATACAAATAAAGAAGTTACTCAGTATATCCAGTTACATATATTTACGTATTTTTCAACTAAACAAATATTATATCAAAGGAATATTAACTCAGAATAGCTATATATTCTTTGTTCATATAAAAAAAAATGGATTTAACTTTCTGAAAGATAACTCCATTTCTTATCAGTCAAAAAAAGTATATTATTTGAAGATGAAAAGGTTGAAGGTTTCGTTACATTGGGTATTTCATTATTTAAACGTCACGTGTTGGCCTACATAACAACAAATCCTAAAAAAAAAAACTTTCTCTAAAGCCCTTTTTTTTTAGTATCGAGTACTAAAGTCTCGTTTTATTAAAATAATTAAGTCTCATATCAGGGAATAAAAAAAATGCATTCTCAATGAAACAAATGTTTCTAAGGTCATATCTATCACAATAATAATGAAACTTGAGGATGATAAAACGTATTATTAGGGTAGACTGGTAAGTATGAACTCTAATTCAGTGTGACCTCGAATGACGCTCAAGCACCGACTTTCGAGTCAGTTTATCTCAATTAAAGCCACACAACTGAAACATGAATCATGAATTTTAATGTGTTGCAACAGAGGAAACTATTAAAAAGCTAATTTGCGAGTTAGACAAGTGAATATAGAGTTCTTAGGGCGGAAAACACTTAATTCGGAATAACAAAAATTTATGAAAAAAAGGAAAAGAACATCGTATGCAATTTTTATTTTTATTTAAATAAATTATAATCCATAATGGGACTAAATATGTCATATAAACTTTGGTTCATTTTTTACTAAGAACGAAATTTTATTGTAAGAAATACCTACAAGGGCATTAAGGCAAGAAAAATGCCTTTATCAAGATTTATTTATTTACTCAATTCAATGATTGAGTTTTTTACTGAAAATTATTTTTTCTTGAAAATAATTTAATCATGATATTTCAGATTGCATTTTATTATAAGGAGTAGCTACACAAGCATGAATATAGACATATGTCTTTATTAGGTTTTATATTTTTACTCAGTTCAATGTTTGAGTTTTTACTGACAATAATTTTCGTTTGAAAATAATTTAGTTATGATAGCTAAAACTGTATTAAAAACTTTGAATCGTTAGATTTGCATGCATTTGTCCATATCTGTACATGAAATGAAAACTCGAATTCAAAATTTTGTCAGGGGAATATACCAGTCTCAAAAAGTCTCATCTTAAAACCTTATCTCTTTCCGCTATTATATTGGCCACCAATATAAGAAGATATATGGAGAAATATCCTGTTCGAGAAAAAAATATCAAATGTTTCATCCAATCTTATTAGATACTCTATACAGAAATTCTTGTTTATAATGCAAATATTTAGCTGCATATACTAAAGTGCATCTTGCAGTCATCGTGTACCGGAATCCAAGATCTCTACGTTGGGTATGAGGAAAGAAAATCTAGATGGAAACATACATCGACCCTCAAGTACTTGTTCCATGTGTATAAAATAAACCATGTAAGATATCAAACAACTGACTCAAAATATTCAGAGAAGTAAGCCAGTTCTTTCATATTATTCTACAACTTTCTCATTCCGAAACGACACATGACTGGATTCCATACGGTAGGAGAAATATATTTCATTTCATGATTATACGTAACGTTATTTTATGCTATTAATATTTTTGGGGGGACTGAGTACACTCTATTTTGCAGACTTAGGACTTCCAGGTACCAGGTACCAGGTCATCCAGTTTAGATATCATTGGTCAAACAGAATAGGCTTGACGGCACTAGTGTTTGGAACTAGAGTCTTGATCCCGTTGTATGTGTATGTATAGGTTCGTTACTGGCATTAATAAATTCTGTGCTTGCATTTTAAAGAGTGTCAAGTCCAAAATCATAGTTTTGAAAAAAACGGAATTGAAAAAAACGGCTTTTGTAAAGTCAGTTTTTTTAAGTTTAATTAATTTTTTTTTCTAATTTTATTTTTGTTGAGTAGAGAATGTTAAGTCCTTGATTGGGACATAACCCCTTTAACAATAACATATTTGTGTCTTGTTTCACATATCCCAAATTTTTCCTGATGAATAAAAATATTTTGGAGTGGAATTGGACTTAGCTTTCTGTAACCTGCAGTAGCCCTTGATTTTTCAAACATGCCTGGTTTGATAATCATTTTAGTTCATTTTGGACTTAACACCCATTTTAAAGCAAACACAGAATCAGCATCCGCTGAGAAAACTTCAAAACATAGAAGTGGGAAATTGTTCTTCAATAAGCAGTATTATAAATGACACTTTTCATAAAAAAATGTTCAGAACGAGGAAAATTATAGTTACTTGGTGAATAAAATTTCTAAATTCTATAAAAATGGTTTAATTAGTTTGAAATGGTTTAATTAGTCAAGGCTTTTAAGAAAATTGTAGTCATACAATGCATATAATTTCCCTAAAACAATTAAATTATCGCATATTAAGATAATCTTTTTCAACAGTTACGTTCATCAATCTTTTGCTTTTAAAATAAACTTTATTACTGTATTGATTCATCGATTCTGATAAGGTTCGGTCGTCCAACTATATATTCGAAGGAGTGTACAACGGACTACTTCCAAACACAGGAATCATATTGAATACCATTTAATCATCTAAAAATCTGAGCATCATTGGATATCTTTCACCTCAACCATAATCGCATATTTACGTAAGAGTGCTCAATTTGACAAATCCGGCGTATTGCAAAGAGCGCCGTCATTTTGCAATGCGTCCGGCTAATTGGAAAATTATCGACATCTTTCTAATTAGCCTGATATTTTCAGTTTTATTTTAATGAGCCGAAACACCTTTAGGCTAGTTAGAATATTCACAATAATTTGCTCAAACAGCCTGGTTTCATCCATGCTTTTGTTAATGAGTCCAAAGTAATAGAAGCTTTTTAAATATGACACATAAAGATATTGAAAGTCAAGCACTTCTTTTAGTGAACATATGAATTAGTTAAGAATTACTCAGGTTAAAAAGAGTTAATTTAAAAGCTGCACAACAATGATTATTGTTTGAAAAAATTTAATTATTATTATTAAAAAATTGCAATAAAAGTTATTGGGAAAATTCTTAAGGGGGAAAATATTGTTTACCAGATAGAAACAGAAGGTGGCATTATTTAAATTTGGTTTGCCAGATGTGACTTACGGATTTATGGCGCACAAATCCTTGAAGACGTCCCAAAAAAATATGTAACTGATCGTGAAGCTGTAGCAAAGTAATCGAAATTCGGAGACCAGGGGTATAGCAGCTGCAAATGCTCAGTGTCAAAAAGTCTACGTGTGTAAGGAGGCAAATCAAATGTGTTCATCGAAGTGTCATAAAAGTTTAGCCAGATCAAATGAACAAAGTTAAAATGTACGAGGGTCATTCTAAAAGTAAAGAACGTTTGTTTCTCTAGTCATTTTTATTCAAGATAAAAGAAAACTTATTTTGCAACATATTTTGATATCTTACCTACTTTTCTACTTAGTCGCCGTTCAAATTTGACCATTTGTCAAAGCGCTGTACAAGCTTTCCTATGCCTTCTGCATACTCATCTGACTCCAAGTTTTTGAACCAGTCACTAACTTCCTCTTTCAGTTCCTCCTCATTTCCATAGCGGTTTCTGTCCAAAATATCCTTCAATTTGGTAAAAAATAAAGCAATCATTGGCGGCCATGCCCGGGCTATAGGGCGGATGTTCAAAAACTTCCCAGTTAAATTGCTGAAGCAATTCCTTCGTCAACGCAGCAGCATGCGGACGAGCGTTATCCTGAAGAAGCAGAATGCCGCTGGACAACAATCCAAGCCGTTTGTTTTGAATGGCACGGTGTAGTCGGTGAAGGGTCTGGCATTTAAACATAATGCACAATTTTCGAACTGGAGCTTCATTCATAACATTTCCATAAACGTCAGTTATCTGTCTGTAAATTTCAATAGAGCGAATGTGTTTTTGCCTTCAGGAAGCGATTACGCTACGAACCTCACACTTGGCGGGATCCTTAATTTTGTCACACATTTTAAAATCGCAAAAATAAACAGTGAATGACCGCAGTTGCTCGCTGTTATCGTCAAACTGGCGGGAATGATTTGGTAAGTAAATTTCATGGAAGCGGGGGGTGGTGGGATAATTACGCGGCTCGTCGGATCAAAACGTTCTTTACTTTTATAATGGCTCTCGTATGATGTGAGAAAGTACTAATAAAAGACTAAAAGTTTCTGATTTAATAATTTGTTTATTACAATTATTTAAAATTAATAATACAATTGTTTAATAATAATGATTAAAATTTTACAAACAATTATTGTTGTGCAGTTTTTAAGTTACCTCTTTTTTACCTAAGTAATTCTTTGACTAATTCATATATTAACTAAAGGATGCACTTAAGTAAGAATCTCTTTATGTGCAATTTTAAATAAGCCTTTACTACCATGAGCTCATTGCGATAAGCCTGGATGAAACCAGACAGTTTGGACAAACGATTACGAATTTTCTAACTAATCGTAGTCTAAAGGTGTATGGTTTGATCAAAATAAGCCTAAAAAATAGAAGGCGAATTAGAAAGTTACCGATAATTGTCTAACTACCCAGACGCTTTGCAATAAGCCGGATTTGCCAATTCGCGTGCGACATACATACATATATATACATACAGACAGACATATATATATATATATATATATATATATATATATATATATATATATATATACACACTGATGTAAGAAATAAAGAGAATTTGCAGACCTGGTCGATTATCCCTAGAACTATTGCACCGATTTTAATGAAATTTGATATGTACATACTAATTCTTACAAATAACCATTCAATAATTGTAATACACAAGCATGATCGTGCGTAACACTCGTTGGAGTCGGAAGTTATGAAATAGCGGTTGCAGAATAAACAAAAAAAGGGTTTATAGATGGGTTTATAGGGGGTATGGTCCCCTCTTACAGATATACAGGTCTCACAGCGTGATTTCATACTTGAAATAAGGCAGTTTATTATTCCCTGTGGCAATTGGTCCCACTCGTTCAGCAACGCTGCTTTCATTCCCTGGATGGTTCTCGGAGGGGGGTTGCGAGTTGCTGGGACGCTTCCTCCCCAGAGCTTCCCAGACATGCTCTATAGGGTAAAGGTCTGGAGATCTGGCTGGCCAAACCATCCGGCGAATATCCTCACTCTCTAGAAATTCGTCGATCAGAAGAGCTCTATGTGGCCTCGCTTTATCGTCCATTAAAATGAACTCAGGGCCAACTGCACCTCTGAAAAGGCGAACATAGGGCTCCAAGACCTCATCCATATCTCACACCAGTCACAGTGCCTCTTTCAAAGACATGGAGAGGTGTGCGGCCATCGAACATGCAACCTGCGCAGACCATTAAACCTCCTCCTCCGCCATAATGGTCGATTTCGCGGACATTGGAGGGTAGGTAGCGGATAACTGGTTCTCTCCATATGAACGTACGACAAGAATCGGTGTTTAGGCTGAACCGGGACTCATCAGTGAAGAGAACGGTCGCCCATTGAACCATACTCCAATCTCTATGCTCTCTGTACCATAATAAATGTATTCTCCTGTTCGTAGAAGTTAGCGGGACGCAATCAGTAGGTCTTCTTACAAACAACCCTCTCTCATGAAGTCTTTTGGAAACAGTTACCCTTGATACACGGGTTCCTGTAGCTGCATACAAGTCACGAGAGAGCTGAGAAGCTGTAGCACTCCTGTTACGCCTCGCTATAATCTACAAATGGCGATCTTCTCTGTCCGTCGTGTCTCTTGGACGACCTTGCCCAGGCTTTCTCTCGATGGATCCAGTATCCTGGAACTGTTTCCACAAGTTACACACGACGCTGGACGTTAAATTAAACTCTCTATAAATTTGGACTTGAGATTGGCCTGCTTCTAGCCTCCCCACAATTCGCCACCTCATTCCATCACCTAAACGTTGGTGGTTACTCATTTTTACAGTTACAATTTGAAATTAACCAATTGCTGCAAAATAACACCAAGAATTCACCGATTTTTTTGTTTATTCTGCAACCGATGTTTCATACCTTCTGACTCCAACGCGTGTTACGCATGATCATGCTTGTGTATTACAATTATTGAATGGTTATTTGTTTTGTATTGTATCAATGTATGTACATGTCAAATTTCATTAAAATCGGTACGGTAGTTCTAGAGATAATCGACCAAGTCTGCAAATTCTCTTAATTTCTTACACCAGTGTATATATATATACTAGCTGAAGTACCCGACGTTGCCCGGAATTTTAAGAAGGTTTGTTAACCAAAATCAATTTAAAAACTTAACACAGTATAAATTACATAGCCAAAAAAAAAAGCATGTGAAATGTTATACATATCTCAGTATTTTGGTAGATGCAGTCTTTCATCATTGTACCACTAAAAGTTATAAAGTAAAAATGTCAAATTGTGGAATGTTTGTTAACCAAAATCAATTTAAAAACTTAACACAGTATAAATTACATAGCCAAAAAAAAGCATGTGAAATGTTATACATATCTCAGTATTTTGGTAGATGCAGTCTTTCATCATTGTACCACTGAAAGCTGTAAAGTAAAAATGTCAAATTGTGGAATGTTTGTTAACCAAAATCAATTTAAAATCTAAACAATTTAGCAAGATTTAACCTTCTATCTTTGGAGGAAAAGAAGCTGATAAGTAAAACATAAAATATACATACATTTATAATAAATCACTAAAAGCTGAAAAGGAAAAATGTCAAATTGTCTTTTGGAAAGTAAAGCTGAGAAGGAAAAATGTCAATTTGTCGAATGTTTGTTAACCAAAATCAATTTAAAAAATAAACACAGTATAAATAACATAAAAAAATAAGCATGTGAAATGTTATACACCCAAATAATAAAAAAAAATCCAATATAAAAATATATACATTTATAATTAACTCCTCAGAATTCATCTAGATTTAACCTTTCATCTTTCAAGCAAAAGAAGCTGAAAAGTAAAACATAAAATATATACATTTATAATAAACCACTAAAAACTGAAAAGGAAAAAATGTCAAATTGTCTCTTGGAAAGTTAAGAGTTTTCAAAAGTAAAGCTGAAAAGTAAAAATGTCATCTTGTCGAATGTTTGTTAAACAAAATTGATTAAAAAAGTAAACACAGCATAAATAACATTTAAAAAAAACATGTGAAATGTTATACACATCTCAGAATTTTAGTAGATTCAGCCTTTCATTTTGCAAGTTTAAATTAAAAATGTCAAATTGTCTAATGTTTGTTAACAAAAAGTAATTTAAAAACTAAACACAGTATAAATAACATAATTTAATAACAGTATAAATATCATAAAATATATACATTTATAATAAATCACTAAAAGCTTAAAAGTAAAAATGTCTAATTGTCCATATAAATACCTCCATAAATGCAGGATTCTGTAGCCAAAAAAATATATAAATAAAGTATTAAAGTATTTGTTAAAGGCACTGACTGATGAAAAAATTAACAGAAATCTGCAATTTGGGCTACACGCACCATAAATGCAAGATTCTGTAGCAATAATAGAAACATCCTGTCCTTATTAAACTCCATATAAATCTCTGTTCAATTAAACTGATCCAAATATTATCTCAAGTACCTTCATAAACTATGTTTCTCGTTTCTTGATTCGGGGTTCAATATGAATGTTTGTTAACCAAAGTCAACTTAAAAATTAAACACAGTATAAATAACATAGGAAAAAACATGTGAAATGTTATACACATCTAAGAATTTAGATAGACTCAGCCTTTCATCACAAAAAGCTGAAAAGTAAAAATGTCAAATTGTCTTTTGCCTTGTGAACTCTGCATGAAAAATTAAACAAAGAAAAATAACATAGTATAAAAAAGGGATGGGAAATGTCATGCACATCAATACTAAAAAACAACAAATAAATTTTGGTTCTAATTTGACTCTTAGTGTGCTTCACTCTTGAAAATATTTGTTCACAGATGTACGTGCTTCCAAACGTTGATGACCAGAATAACGCTTGACTATGCAGTGAAAGATATATATATCTGGGCAGGTATGAATTATGAGTACAACTAAGAGACTCGATTGAATTTCTCTTTAAGTTAGATGTCAGATTGCAACTCTATGCATTCCATTTGACAATTTGCTAGCATTATATCTATATCGACTGCAAATAGAGTAGAAAACATGCAAAAAAAATTGTTTATTTTCCCCAAAATCCTGAAATCAATTTTAAATTCTTGTACTAAATCGGAAAGTAGGGCCGCGTATTTTGTAACATTTTTAGAATTGTGCTTGGTCAGCGTCTCGAAACGCAAAAAAATTTTAACATTTAATTTGGCTTGCCATAATTTAAACTTCATGGATTTTGCACTGAAGTAAAATCCATGAAGTGACGGGTGTTTGAGTCATTTAAATGGGCATTCAGATCTATCAAAATCTGCAAGCCAGTTATAAAGTTCTGGCACAGATTACTTTTCAATGTCATAAACAATTTGATATCATCAAGTAGGCTATAAAACCTTTTTAATATTTTCTCCACTGAGCTACCTTATTTCTTAAAAGTATTGCCATATTCAGCATCCAAGCTTTTAAGAAATTCTTGAAACTGGCTATGAATCAATCCCCAAGCCTTCATAAAATTCACCATTTGAAGATGATTTGCATAACATGGTCCATTTTTTTCCTTTTCCGCATTACTTTTTATATCAAGGCAGGCTATTAATTTTTTTTCGCTTTGAGCTCTCTCTCACTAACACTCTGGGCCTTACTAACACTTGCTTTAGGCCGCATGCAACCCGCGGGCTGGACACCCCTGTATTAAAATATAGGTAAAAGACCCTGACAAACGTAAAAATTAATAAAAGTCTGCAATTAGGGCTCCACACACCATAAATGCATGATTCTGTAGCAATAAACATTTCCATAATTAATATCTGCATAATGCATAATAAATGTCTCCATAAATGCAAGATTTTGTAGCAAAAATATTAAAGTATAGCTAGAACGCATTGACAAACAAAAAAATTAATAGAAATCTGCAATTAATAGTTCCACGCACCATAAATGCAAGATTCTTTAGAAAAGAATAAAAAATTAAAGTATAGGTAGAAGCCACTGACAAACGTAAAAATTAATAGAAATCTACAATTAGGGATTCACACACCATAAATGCAAGATCAGTTGTTTTCAAACAACTAATATAACCAAACATGTTATTTTTCACACATTCATTAATATAATCGTTATGTTCAAAGGGTCAAAATATAGAGATGAAGATAAACGTAAGAGCAACGTATGGTTAAACATATATAATTTATGGTGAGGAAAGACTTTCAGTTTGTTTATTCTATTCTCCGCTTTTTTGAGGGGAAGATGCATTAATTTTAAATGTATTCAACATGAATTTAAGTAAATGAAAAGTGAAACTAATAATATAAAAAATTAACTATATTTAGTTACAATAAAATGAAATATGTTAATCATTTGACAATATTAAACCAGTTAGGTATATTATAATGTAAAAAAAATAGTTATTACATATTAAATATTATTTCCAGGAGGGTGGATATTGTTCCGAGTTCAAGACATTTACTGCAATAAGCTATAGTACCAATAATGTATAACGAAATCTATAAGTTGGACACATTTCTAAAGAATTGGAACCATGAGGAGAATGTAACTTAAAAGGATTTGAATGTAAACATATTAATATTTTGAAAAATATATTTCCTTTGAAACATCTAGCTTTTAACATATTTTTTTTAACAAAAAGGACTAAAATAATACAATAAATATATTTCTATTTTACGGAGCAAAACATATATTTATCTATATAAATAAAGCAAAGTGTCTATGTATGTATGTAACGTATACAAATCTACATTTCTTGACGAATCTGGTTGAAACTTGGTATACTTATGTTTTGAAGCCTTAAGATAATTAAATCTAAGATAAGTTTGGAAGCTTTAAAATAATTCTAAATAAATACAGTTTTTAAATAATATTTCATCTCCAGACGATGGAATCAATCATTCATAAGAACTGCACATGCGCACCCACTATATGTTAATTCTAGATGTCCAAGGTAAGTGAACGCATGGATTTGTTATTTCGTAGTTATTTGGAGTTATTTAAAGTTAATTTTCTAATATTACTCCTTTAGTTTACTTTTTTTCATTAATCCTTTTCTACTGGTTTAATTCCCAATATGCGGATATATATGTATATGTATATATGTGTGTGTGTGTGTGTGTGTTTGTAAGTTGTTTCATAAGCCTCTCGATCTCTGAAGTGGTCAGACCTACAACCTACAACCGCGTGAGACTGGTTTTTCCCGGGCAAGACCTAAGTATTCATGTGCTATCTCCTCATAGGCTGGTTCACTTCTGAGTTGTCCTATAAATGTCATAGGCAAAACAAAACAACCGGTGTATACATCAGAATGCCCTTAATATACGTTCCCCCAGCGTATGAGGAATTTTTATTATCTGTATACTTTTCCTTTGAGTTTTCACAGCATAATTTAAAGAAAAAAAACAGTTTCAGTATTTTCAAACAAATTTGCCCGATTATTTTATTATCTTTTCTTGTAAGTTTGCAGAGTCTATATATACAACAATAATTGAATGCAATCGATACAAAAGTTTCATAACGAAATTACAATTGACTGCAGTATTGTGAATAATTTTATAACGATAAGATCTATTAGTTCCAAGAGAAAATCCATCACCTATTAGTTTACAATTTATAGAAATATATAAAAACATTATTTCCTTTGACTGCACATGTCTTATAGAAAAGTTTAAATGCCACGTAATATTTTCCTGTGCATAAAATTAAAATCATTTTTTTCTAGTATTTCAATTTCAATATGATTATTTCTATTCTCTCGTTACTAACGTATGAAAGAAAAGTTTCTTCAAGAAAGCTCCACCAGTTGCTTGAATATTTCAACTATTTTATTACCAGGCTAAGCACAAAATTGCTTTATTTTAACTCAACCTATAATTATAAAGATATGCAATATTTTTTTCATTATTGATAAAAGCAAATTCAGGTTTCAAGAACATCTTCAAGTATAATTGCGTAATTACGTGTTCTTTATCTAGAGATGTAATTTGAAATACTTACATGATCAAGAAATATTTAAAAACTAAAAATATGTATCTTGTTTCATTTTCTTTAGGTATACTTACGTCTAAGAGAAAATAATCAAACATTTCAGATATACATTTAACTATTTGTTTATCTATTGGATAAGGATAACTCCAGCATTCTTTAAATCCGTAGTTATTTATACAGTTATATAAAAGGGTATTTTCTTATAATATAGTTGCCTGTAAATTAAAATTCCCCATACATTTCCTTTTGGCGGTATTCAACTTTATAACCGTCTAATGACACATGAGTGTTTTTTTACTGCTTACAAAGAAATTGAAAAATAGGATTTTGCATATGATGGGAAAATTTCTCATCCAAATCAAATTAATCAAATGATAGTATCGATAAGAAAGCTGGTATATATATATATATATATATATATATATATATATATCTTTTATTTTTAGCTCTTTTGTTATGGGAGATTTTTCTACTGAACTAGCCTCTTCGCTTGTTATTTTCAAGAGTTTAGATATTAGGATTAAAGTCTAAATCTTGGGGGTTGGGAGGTTGGAATATGGTTCAAATGTAGTGTTAAAGATTAAATATAAGACTGTATTCTTTAAAAATGTTTACTTATTATTTTAATGTCAAATGAAAAATTCAATTAAAACATTTAATCTATAAAAAAATATAAACATATACGCTTAAATTTTATAATCATGACTTTGTGCCATATACCAGAACCTCAAAAATGGATGTAAGGGATCATTTGGTGTAATATATCCAATATTTCATGAGTTAAGAACTTAATAAACGTCAATTAAAATAGAGAAGTTTAATATGTTATGTTTTATGTGGATTAAACTTTTTTTTATTAATTATAGGGCGTGCATACTTTCTCACCACAATTTTTACTTTTTTCTCAAAACTTTAAAATCAATATAGATACAATAGCAAACAGTTTTTTTCTGTTACATTTCCATAAAAATAATTGACTTATTCTGTAAAACGCAATTCTATGGTGCAATCATGTTATTTAAGCGACTATTTAAATGATTCTCTACACTTGAAAGTACTATGTTCAATAAAATAAGATCGATAAGTTGTCTGTATAGGGTTAAGTAAGCAAATTATGCTTCAAAGGCAAATTTTTTTCGAAGGGATATTTTTCATTTCATGATATTTTGGAGTATTAAAAATTTTACAGATTTTTTACAAAGTGAATACTGCAAAAAATACATTAATTTTAATTTATGTGTTAAAAATATATGTTTAAATTATATAAAAATTATGCAAACTACAATAAAGCCTGGAAAAAGTGCTTAGAAATATTATACTGTTTCACCTCCGGATTGTTATGCTGTAGAATTGTGCTTAAATATACTCTATTATGTCTCGTTAAACAGCAAGAATTTTAGCGTATTTTTTTCTCAAAACTTGTTTTTAAATAGTTACATTCCCATACATTGATGAATATCCTGAAATTTATATAAGACACTATAAAAAATCAGAAACAAATCCCTTGATTGTCAGTTTTTCTAAAGAACGAAGATTATTTAGGCTGAAAGAATATTTGATATTACATATAATTATCTGTAATATAAAATTTTCTTAAATATTCATAAATTATAATTTATGTAATATTGTGTGTAAAAATGTATTTTCATGCCTATAACCCTTTGCTTTTCTTGACATGCAAATAGCAGCATATTTATTGTTATATATCATTCCTCAGTGATAAGGAATAATTATATTCATCATAGACAAACACGAAGATGAACCATATTTTCTACTGTGCTGACATTTTACATGTGTTCTGTTCGTGTTGAGAATAAATTTAGTTAAAACTCTTCATCACTGAGAAAAATGCCATGTTATATCAATGAACAAGAAAAGAAGCTTTTTCTTTCAATTTCAAAACGATAATATTTATTTCACCCAAAAGTTTTAACACTTTAAATATATTAAATTATTTTTAATAGCTCATGAAATAGATTTTTTAAGGTTAATAGATTTATGTTCAAAAAATATTTTGTTTAAACATTGTTAGCATAAATAAAATGTTCAATTTCGAGTTATATGCTTTTTCAATAAAACAGACGTGTTGTAAAAACGATCATAAAACCTTGAGAGAGGTAAGAGACAAGAGACGTCTTAAGTTAACTCTATTTTCAATGAATGATATACATTAGAAACAAACCATAAATATTTTATTAGAGTACATCCTTCATTCGTCTATCAAAAGACCTTTTCATCGACCTCTTTTTAAAAAAAACGAAGCTTTAAAAATTCTGAATTTTTATCAGGCTCTTTTAGGGTTGAGAAAAATATATGAAATATAGAAAGAGTTATATTTTACCTTAACATCAAAATAACAAAAGGATTTTGATTTTGCATACATTTGTGTTTATTGTAAATATTTTGTATTTAAAAAATATTACCGATAAAATGTTTTTTTAATCACTAAAATAGTGCTATATTATTTTGAAGCTAGGCAGATAAAATAAAACTGACAAGTTATTAAAGTTTGAAATGGGATTTCGTGACACATAAGAATTAGCTAAAACTGTCCTTGCTATTGTTGAATATTCATAGAGTTTTGGAGACTATCTGTAGGTAATAAACTCATATTAAATTCACAGGAACTTGACTAATGGGTCGTTATCGTCGTAGACATTGGAAATATTAGAATTAGATGTTGCTATTTTCTCAAAACATCAAAGTAACCGTAAAGGTTTCTTTTGAGAGTTTTCTTTATAATGATTTCGAAAAAAAACTAGTATTTTCTAAAAACATATAGCCAAACAAATGTGTTTGTTAAATTATAAAACAGAGTGTAAACACTAAATAAATTATGAGTTTTTTATACATACAGTAAGACAGAAAAAATAAAATTGAAAAATAATCAAAGTTGGTAATGGGGTTCGTGACTCATAAGAATTAACTAAAAACGTTCCTGCTATCATTGAATATTTATAGTGTTTTGGTTACTAACTGAAGATATTAAATATACACTAAATACACTTGAATTTAACGAATAGGTCCTAATCATCGTAGAAATTGAAAAGGTTGGGAGGAAAAGGCTAGAATAAGATGATGTTATTTTATCAACACTTGAAGGTAGCCGGAAATGAGTTGGTTTGACTGTTTTTTAAGAAAAATGATTTTTAAAAATAATATTTTGGAAAACACCAAGCTAATGAGTTTTAGAAATGTGAAGGAGCAGTGTAAAATTCAATTACATTATCAGTATTTTTTCGTTAAAGTAAGTTATTTCTTTTAGTGAGTAAAACCACAGTAAAATTGTATTTTAATTTTTTTCTGGGAAGTTTCAGAAGAAATGTTTATTACTGCAAATTTTACGTGATTAATGTTATGAATATAAATTTAATACAGGTATTTTTAAATACAAGTAAGTTTAAATTACCATTCATATCATTTATAAATACTAATCATCCCTGATACTTGTATATGATGTTTTTTCCTGTATTGTTTTTGTGAGTAAGATATATTTCATAAGTTGAGGAAATATTTATGAGTGTCCTTTTAATTTTTGTACAGTATACTTATTTGAACAAATAAGCTACAGAATCAATCATTTTCAGTGTATATAGTTTTTCAAAGATGACGAGAAAGTAAAAAGAAAGCTAGAATCTTTTTTCTTTTCTTCCTGAAACAGAGAGGAAGCTCTTTTTTTCTCATGCGGAGTGGGAAGACAAATTACACCACAAAACGATATTTATTCTATTGCCTTTAATAAGACGGATGATTTATTATTTTCTAAAACGATATTCAGTGAAGAGAATGTTTAATATTTTCTTTGTTCTTTCAGAGAAAAATGAAATATTTTATTCGGATGCGAAAGATTTTTCTTCATTTCTGTCATAGAACGAAAGGAAAAAAAAACATATTTTTTTTACAAAAAGCCATTTCGTAGGTGTATTATTTATTATTTAAAAGATACTTTAATTAAAATTGTTCCTTTAGTATTACATTTTCAAATTTAAAAACTATGCAGAAGAAAATAATTTATAATTTCGTATATTAGGTGGGCTAAATTAACTTTGCTTTTTGATTTATTACATATTTGAAGCAAGAGAACGCTTAAATGCTTTTAGTACAGTGAAGACAGAATTTTGAATTATATTCGTAAAGGATATTTCTGCCCGTATTACTTTTCAGTATTACAGGGATCAAAACCTCAAGTTTCATGAAATGTAAGCAGATTTTTCTTTCACATATGTTTTAACAAAATTTTATTTTTGAAAGCAATTATGCATTAAGAAGAATATTTTACAGATACCAAAATCCGATTTATCTCATATTTAGATTATAGATATGTGGAAAATGTTACGAATTCTTTAAAAAAAGAGAAAGGTATTTAACGTAGGTAAAGAAAATAAATTTATATAGATACAAATGACAATATATTAGTCCAGGATACAGTGAGAAGTCCTACATAAACATTACATTAGAAAGGTTGACTATTTCCAAATGTAATGCCCATGAAAATTTTACGAAATAAATGGTAGCTTATAAAATATTTCTTTTCTTGACAAAGCCTGACATTTTAGAATCGCAAGTAAAAAATGCAAAAAAGAAATCGCTATTCACTTTTACCATGTTTACTCTAACAATTAAGAACCGGTATAAAGAAGCGCATAGACAATTTACTGTGGTCCGTGTACAACTATAAATTTGAATTTACTGATAATAATTTAAAAGTATCTTGCCCTTCTCAAGAACGTATCTTCTAGAAACGATACTTGAAGAAAGTATTTTGGTATATCTCTGACTTAGAAATGTTTATTTATCTAGTTAGGAATTACTGCTGTAGTGTACTTATCACTCTTTATTAGAGTTTGTTACTAAAATTTGAACGCATACAGTACCAAGCACTCCGATGGATCACTAGCACTATCAGAACTACTCCAACAAATGCATTGTTGAAGGCCACGGAAAATTTGAGCATGAAATGTAAAATTTTGGTGTCTGCGAATAATTTGTACCAGAAACTAATAAGATATCCTCAAGACATTTCCTGGCTAAACTATAAATTAAATCTAAGAAGATTAAAGGCTCTGGATGCCTTAATCAAAGAAAAAAATAATAATATTGTCAAAACAATGCTTGATTGTGATTTCCCTCTAGCACGCCTTTTGCCTTCTTTGAACTCTAATGAAATGGTTAATATTTATTTTCAACTACATTTATTGTAACCTGTTGTTGTTGTTGTTGTAGCTGATGCCCCTTGACCGACATGTACCATCAGGTCAAGTCCCGAAGGCTATGGGCGATGAAGGTGCGGCTCCGGTTTTAATTAGCACCGCAAGGGTCGGAGTCCGACTTGGCTAAATGACCGGTCCCGTAATTTTGAACCGAGCCAAGTGACGAGACCGGAACACTTGACCCCGCACCTCCAGAGGTAAATTTGAGAACACGGAGGACATTTTAGCCACGCCCTATTTTACGCGCCCCAGCCACCATTAGTGAACATGGCGGTAGATTTGCAGCGACGAACCCCGAACCAGGGACGTTCAGATCACTGGCCCGCTGCTCTTGCCAACCGGGCTAATTGTAACCTGTAGATCTGTCAAAGGATTGTATGAAAATTTTATGTGCGACAACCCTGGATACTAACCATTCCTGTTACGCAGTCGACTCATGGCTTCACTTTTGTACGGATGGTGAAGATGCTGGTGCAGGAATATATTCTGAGTTGTTTTCCCATTATATCAACTATCTCGACTGAAACACAGCCTTCGAGGGCAGAATCGAAGGGATATTCATTGCCCTAAAGCTACTCTCGAGTAGCATGAATTAAGTTTGATAATGTAATTATTCTTTCTGACTCAAAATCAGCCATTCAGGCGATCGCAATTTTTTCTAACCCCGTTGCTTGTCAAAGGATCCAGGACGACGGATTAAGTTACAGGGCTTTTCCTGTTCTTAAAAAGATTGTCATTTTCCAGTGGATTCCGGGACTGTGTGGAATACCGGGTATGAGGCGGCTGATAAGCAAAAAATGTTAACGCTGATCCTACAGTCCCCAAGAGGTGAAATCACTTACCATGTACAAACCCCACACATTCGCAGTATAAATCGCGAATTCAAAACCATTCTTTTTGAACGTATTAAAGACTAGTCATGGAAAGAATCTACTATATTGTATTTGCCTGATTTTCCAAGAAATGTGGCTGTAGTTAAGTTTAGGTTGGCTAGAAAGCATGGTTGCTTGGTTTCTCATCTCTATCGAATTGGAGGGGCGAATTTGCCCATTTGCCCTTTATATTCTAAAGGAGTTTCAATCGATGCAACACATCTGATCTATTGTCTAGCTATTTCTGATGGGACTTTCTGATTGGTATTAGAAGGCCTCTTGACTTCCGGGCAGTTCCTCTAGTGTGATCCCTTGTATTTTAGTATTTCATACATGTTTCCCTTGATATATTAGCTTTCAAAATGTTATCTATATATTTTTTTCTATGTACTCATTTTGTCATATTCCTCTGTGTATTTTCAGAAGAAGAATATGTATCCACAGGCTTGCTGCATTGAAACAAAAAAGTTTGAAAATCTGACTCTCTCTCTCTGTATAAATAAATAAATAAATAAATATGTATACATAAGTTTATGTAAATATGTATATAACTCTTTGTGTGGGTTCTTTTTTTCTTTTCTCCTACCCACTCCTTGTGTCTCTGCCCCTTCTCTTTACGGTAATAACAATAATTAAAGGCATATATCATAAAATATATATCTGTTTGTGATTCGTAACCATACTATAGATGACTGATGACACAGATAAGTTATTTCTTAATGAAGAGGAAACATTAAGATAAATCATTGACATATTAATATCATGAATGAGTTGAAATATCCTATTTATCTAAGGTAACCAGACGTCCCGCTTTTGGCGGGACAGTCCCGATTTTTAACAATTTGTCCCGCGTCCCGCGGCGTTTTAAAAAAGTCCCGATTTTTGGAAAGAATGCACGACAAGCTAGGGAACGGCGGGAGAACGGGAAGGAAATATACGTTTTCGGCGGCCATGGGGCAATTTAGCCAAGATATCAGTTTTGTATTATTTTAGTTAATTTTATAATGTTAAGCTTTAATAATAACAAATAATTGTAATATTTCCGAAAATGATCTTTTTAATGAGGTATCATTAGTAAAAAAATATATTGATAAGGATAATGTTAAATATTGGTCATCAGCAAAAATCACTATAGAGAACAAATGGTTAGAAATATTTCATCATTTTGAAACAAACCATGTTCCATACAATAAAGCACTAAAAATTGTGTAATACGCGCTGTCCTTACCAGGAACTAATGTTGCGACTGAACGCGTTTTTTCCACGGTAAATAAAGTGGGGACACCAGAAAAATCACAATTAAGTGTTGAGACTTTGAAAGCCATTTTATGTGTGAAATATAATTTAACAAATTCTTGCGAAAAATTTCATGACCTTTTAAACAACAACAGCAATCTACTAAAAAAATACACTCAAATGAGACATATGCCAAAGAATAAAATAATACTATACATAATTTTTTAAATTTATTATATATGCAAATTGTACTTATGTTGAAATTTAAAAAATATAATACAATACTATTTTTGCATTCTATGAAAATTTTTGTTGCTCCATATAGACCGAATATTTAATCAAGAACCCCCCCCCCCCACACACACACACCCCAGTCAATGTGTCCCGCTTTACCAATGTTAAAATCTGGTCTCCTTATATTTATCTCAATACATGCAAGCCTTCAATCTGATACCATGCGAAATTAGCTTTAATCCTTCAGAACCTCTGAACGGCTAGGGTCTCGAATGTTTACGGGATTTCCTGCGTGTATAACATGAATCTATACTTTCCCGATTAATTTTATGACTACTATTATGATGATACAAGCTATAAAATTAAATAAACGCATGAATTATTTATCTATCGTGTTTATTCATTACCCTGACTTGATAAAAAACAAACTGAATCACCTTTTATAAATTGTATTCTCAAAAGTTATTTTCCGAAGACTATATTAACATCAACTTGTTATTCCAAAGAAATAAAAATACGACCTTAGAGCTCCATACCTCCTCCAGCCTATAAGCGAAAAGAAATATCTACATTGAAATAAACTATGTTTCTAGGAAATATTCGAAGGCTCTAAATAATATTTCAGCCCTACTAATAATGATTCTACATAAAACATTTTTTTTGTGCGGGAGATGGGGGTGTCAAGAAATTTAGTACAAAATATAAATATATTTCTGCTTATTTTTGACGTCTAAATTATAGCATTTCCGCATGTTATGCATATAAACATATCTAAAAGTAATAATGTAGATGATAATGCCATTTTCTGTACTGCTCTCTGGGATGTATTTTTCCCTGCATCCCCATCTATTGAAGAGCAAATTACATTTCTTCCTCCTTTGTGTGTTTGCACTGAGGTAAATTTTTGCTGTTACTTTCGATTCCGGGTTGCCTGCTTTTGATAAGAGTGGGTTTAGAGAAGAAGAAAGAAATTTTGTTCTTGCTCCCAGAAATTTTAGAATTCTGGCAACCTGCATATGGCTTCTTAAGTCTGGGATGAAATTTATATTTTTAAAGAATACTTTCCTTTAGAAGGGGAAAATATTGATCACTCTCAGACACTGTATAATAAATTAGCGTACTCTACGTGTAATTTCATTGAGAGAAGGCAGTCTCTTGTCTATGCAATGCAATATTTGCCTGTAATATAAACTAAGAAATGCTGTTTATGTAATGGTAACATGCAGAGTACTGAGTGGCTCTATAAATATATTAAAGTGATAGAAATACAGTGATAGAAATACAAGGTAGTCATAAAAACTTTGCCGATATATGCCGCTAGAGGTCCATGGACCTCTAGCGGCAGTTCCGTTCAACCGATCAAGATGAGATTTCAGATATAGTTATTCAGAGGTATGAGTTCGGGTGTCTGTGAACGGCAATCAAGTGGTACTCATGGTTACGGTTATAGGTACAGAAACTCGAAATTTTCGAATGGAAATTCCCACTTTTTCCCGACGCAAAGTGCTCAGCGCAAGCAAAAATTCTAAAGAGCGTTGGAACGGTACGTGTATCACAATAAACGGACGCGTTATGCACACACAAAAAAGCCTCTGCGAACGCCTTCTGATGAAAATATGCAATACAAATAAAATTTTAGTTTTGTCTGATCTGTATAGTCATCAGTGATTGGTCTGTTGTCTCTGTCATATGCAAATTTCCTCCACGCACCCCGATCTTGTTTTGGTTGGCCGTTCGCAGAGCTGTTTTTTGTGCGTGCGTAACGCATCCGATTTTTGTAATACACGTCCCATTCCAACGCTCTTTAGGGTTTTTGCATGCGCTGAGAATTTTGAGAATGGAAAATGTGGGCATTGCCCCTCGAAAATTTCGAGTTTCTGTACCTATCACGGTAATCATGAGCGCCACTTATTTGCTGTTCACAGAATCCCGAGCTCATACCTTCCTGACCACCCTGTAAATGTCCCTTTTATGACCACCTTGCAAAATGGTACATATGAGTTTTCAAACAAGCTATAAACCGGATCAGTGTTTTCAGCTGTGTTGGGTTTCTTTTGTTATGTAATACTGGACCCTAGATTTAAGCCCAGATAAGGCATCACTTTACAACAAACTATTGATAACAAATATTGCTTACAACTTTCTTAAAACGAGGAAACCATAGGTTCTGAGTGCATGCACCTACCACAATACAAATTACACATACTTGTGTGGTACGATCTACAGTTCCAAAACCTCAAGGTATCCTCTTACGAAATGCTTGCATTATTATTCTACGCTTAGTATCCTACTACAGGAGGAAAAATCTTTTAATATTAAGCTACGTTTTTGAAAAAAAGTAGTATCTAGAATGATCTTGGCTTTAAAGCCTTAAAATGGTTTAAACCTGTCGAACCTTGTTCTAATTGATGTTACAAACCCGAATACAACATTAGTTGTAAACAAATTTTCGAAAAATACAATGCGATGAGCACTATTACAAAAGGCGAAACATTTTATAAAGGAAGATTTTTCTCTCACTGCACCTAACTAATCAAAGTTTATTTTTTTTTTACAATTCGCTCTAAAACTCTTTAACTTCTAAATTTCGTAACCACAGGTGTGGTTGTGGAAATTAGGCTCAAACCCTCTAGAGGTGCCCAAAAATCAACGGAATATAACAGTCTATTTTAGTGATAATTTCCATCACGACATCTTGAATCTAAAACCCCTCTCTGAGAAACCAGAAGCTACCCTAGAAAGTAAGTGTTTCTGGATGCGCAACTCATCCAAATTCAACTTTGTATTCACTGGTCGGAGTGACAGTTCACTCCATTAGGCTTTGAACTAATACAAGGAATGAACGTCTTTTCTTCGACCGATAGTAAATTCTCTCTGTCTTGGTAATATTGAGTGCTTCCCAGATGGATTACCATAAATTAGCAGTACACCCTCGTTCAGCCCCCTCGATAAAGATGCATACATCTTATTATTTACATGACTAAGATGTAAAATGATTCGCTACATGCAAATTTATTTGATCATTTGAGGTTAATTGGCTCACTCAAAATTTGGGAGTATGCGTAATATAGATTAAAAATCGTGATTTACTCTAAAATTTTTAAGCGAACTCCTTGTGAAATTTAAGATAACGTAAATGACTTATCACGTATAGTGTAGGACGCATTTATAAAATATTCCATCGGGGATTCGACATTAGAATAAAAAGATTCGGAGAGAAGATGGAAGATGGGAAATTGATTAAGAATACTACTTTCGTTTGGGGAAGTTAGGGTAAACTTAAGATTTTTTTATCTAGGATTACGTTCCTCAATAACGGCCCTCCGGAAAGAAAAAAATCAGAGTCCGTCGAGAGTTATAATTTTGGCATAGCGCCAAACCCAGCAGCAGTAAACAGTTAAACAGAAAAGTACCAAAATGCGTCAAAAAAAAGAAAAGAGATAAACAACGATAAGTAAGCCTTCGTTAATAACCCTCGGTAGTTTCGTTAAAGAGGCTACCTGAATTTTTTTGCTTTAGTTATAGCCACAACTTCTGATGATACATCCCAGAAACAATTAAGATTTTATGGTCGCTTATAAAAGAAGCGATGTAAATGAAATAAATTTAATTTTCTGAATTGAGATGCTTTGTTCAAATTTATACGTCATTGGAAAGGATTTTATTTGAGTCAATGCAAAACTTTGCATTCAAATAAAAAATGTTTGATAGGAAGATATAACATTATTCGTAAAACTTATCATAAGAATACAATGAGTTTCAAAAAGAGATTTGAGTTTCTTGAATTTGAAAAAGTTAGAAAACAGATGGAAATTGAAATTTTCTTTCCATAAGCAAATCATACTACGAATATCGTTGTAACATTTCCAACGGAATTATGTTTGGAGACATACTATATTTTCTTCCCTTTACAAAGAAATTATATTTACATTTGTTCTTTACAACTAATATATAGAAAATATGTAATTATTCTGCCAGGAAAATGCAAAACTTAAAATAGGATTTTCGATATTAGGTTTGCAACTAGCAGACAAAGTTCCGTAAAACTGAAATAATAGAAATTATACAAATACCTTAAAAATCAACGATTTGGAATAGGAATCCTTCCTTTTAATTACACACAAATAGCAAATCGATAACATATATCACAATAAAGTATTATTAATAACAGTTTCATAGGAAGAACTTTTAAGTCAAAAAGCATTACGCACCAGTCATTATTAGATGAGCAATTCTTGCTATGTCAGAGAAATATTTTATTTGAGCAATTTGCTTTTCTTGCTATCGGAAGTAGAAGAAGTCTGGTTGTTAGTTTTCAGATGAAGCAGGGTTTCGCTGAAATAACCGTAATTTCGGGGGAAACAGAATAAAGTGTCATATGATGCAAATATCAGTGTAAAAGGAGGTTTTCTGACAAGCTTACGTCAAAAATGAGGAAACAATGTGTTTTGTATCTTGCAGAATATCTGTTTTTTTTTTTTTGTTATATTACCCATTTTTATTTGCGAGGGAAAGTGAAGTTGCTATTACATTGAAGTGCCACTGAATTAGGGATAGCAAAGCCTATACAAATTGTGTAGCGCTGCGCATCATGTATGCGCAAGTGAGGGCGCTGTGGTAACTGCATATATAGCGCGTACTGTGGTTGTTCTGAATTAGTTGTTGGAATTGCCAGTATGGGTAAACTGCCTGATTTAGACGCCTTCGATCGCGGGCAAATCGTAGGTGCGCGACGCATGGGCCATTCAATTTCCTAAATCGTCAGACAGCTAGGATTTTCAAGGTCGACAGTGTCAAGAGTATACCAAGAATACATGGATGGTGGAAAAAAAACTAGCGATCGGTCAAACTGCAAAGGACAATTAGCCTTGACAGTGCGTGGTGAGAGACGGCTCAGGCGTATTGTACGTAGCCATCGAAGCCAAACATTAGCTGAAATTACCACCCAGTTTAATGACGGTGCCAGTCGTACAGTCAGTAAACGGACTGTGCAACGCTCGCTTCACCGTATCGGTTTCGGGAGCCGTCGACCTACGAGAGTACCATTGCTCTATACTCGCCTTCGGGGACACGTCTTGCCTGGGCAAGAGAGCACAGAGACTGGCGTGTAGAGGACTGGAAACGAGTAGCATGGAGTGATGAGTCTCGATTCCGAATACTTAACGCCGACGGCAGGCTGATAATATGGCGTCAGGCTCATGAAGCCATGGATCCTGCATGCCTGGTTGGAACTGTACAAGAGCATGGTGGCTCAATCATGGTCTGGGGTGTTTTTTCGTGGCACAGTTTGGGATCTTTGGTGCGTGTACCAACCTCCCTCAAGCAATTTGGTACGTAGAGTTGCTGGGTGATCACCTCCATCCGTTTATGCTGTTCTGTTGTCCGCACGGTAATGGAGTTTTCCAGCAAGACAACTGTACCTCTCAGAAGACCCGGTTGGCTACTGGCTGGTTGGATGAGCATTCCTCTGACTTCTCTGTCATGAATTGGCCACCTAGAAGCCCAGACTTAAATCCTATTGAGCATCGTTGGGATGTTTTGGAACAAGGCGTGAAAGGCCATCACACTGCACCAAAGAACCTTACTGCATTATGGACAGCTTTAGCCAATATTTGGCAAGCCACTTCCGTGGAACGTTTCCAGAAACTTGTTGAATATATGCCTCGTCGTGTGGCAGCCGTTATCAAGGCCAGAGGAGGCCCAACTCGTTACTAGGTAGGTATCCCTAATTCAGTGGCACTTCAGTGTATATTAAATAATATTTTTTCAACCGATTCCACTGTACCTACGCCATTTTTCCAAGAAATTTTTGCCCTTCACAATTAGTTTTGTAGTTCAATATATAATTTACAATAAATTCCATTGAATTAGCTAAAATTGATGGTAAGTTGACTCGTAAAATTTAAAAATTTTTTGGCAACAGGTTTTGGACAAATTTGAGAAACAAAGCAAAGGAAGAATAAAAAATACGATAGTAATAAAATTATTAACACTAGAGAGACAGCTGTCGTGATTTTGACGGTTTCGGAAATACTATTGAGCACTTTGTTTTTATTTATGTCCTCAGGTTTCTGAGAATTTATGACTTTTTCTAATTTTACGTGAAATATGTACACACATTTACAAAATTATATTCGATAGTAAAAAGGGGGAGAAAACTTGTATACATACTAAGACTGAAACCCGTCAATTTGACGGCAATATAGATAATTGGCAGAAATCTTTAAAATAATACAAAAAAAATTTTTAGTTACTTTCCGTCTCTTCCCCCTTTGCAAATAACAGAAATATTGGCTCTTCCGATATATTGTGTTGAAAAATGAGGACTGCACAATTCATACACATATGTTTACGGATAAACCATACCAGGTTGTCAAATAGGCATACCTGCATAAAAATATATCTAAATATATACTAATTTATTATATATTGGTATGAAATAGTTCAAAATTTAAAGTATTTAACTATTTAACAAGTATTACAAATTTTAAATTGTAAATTTTATTTTTAACCGCCATAATGACAGCATTCGGTCTTTTTAGTGAGAAAAAAAATTCCGTCTTTCTAGTGTTAAAAAAATTTGCTATACCTAAACTAAATAAATATGGATTAGATTAGATCCAAGTAGAAAACAAGTATTTCCTGGTAGCTACAGTTCAATTTTTAATGACTCAATCCTTCCTTGTCCATCTATCTGGGAAATAATTAAAGGTCCCTACCCTTTCTCTTCCTTCATAAGTTGTCAATACCATATATTAGATATCAATATTATTGTAGATCAAAAATACTTTCAATTGCGTAATAGGGATTTAACGGGATAGGGTGAAGGTAAATACGAAAACAAAAAGCCTTCGGAAGACTTTTATTCTCATGATTTCTCCCAAATTCAAGTACAGTTGAATGATATCTTTTACTTATTTTTAATCTTCGGTTAATTCTTTCTTTATTTCCTTTCTTCTGTAAAAAAGTTCAACGAAATAGCTTTTTCAGAAACTTTTTATTCTCGATATTATCCTTATGTATGTCTGTGGCAAATCATTTCATTTGTTCGCAATTTGATAAACTTCAATTGCAAATGTTCATATTGTAATGTTTTCAGTTAAATATACTTGAACTGCTTTTTTTTTAAATAAGTGGCGGAAGTAGTTATAACATAAGAAAAAAGCTTGTTCAAGATATTTTTCTACGCAGAATATATGTTATATAATTCCTTCGAAGAGTTCTTTTTTTATGTTTTTTTTAGCAAAATAATTGGTCTTGTTTTCTGTGCACAATACCTGAATTTTATTTCCTATGGAGAATGTTTGTTTGAAAAATCCTGTGTAGATGTATATATATATAGATTTTGTGGTGTTTTTGCGCTATTTTTTCGGGACGCGCAATTTTTTCGTCTTCATTGGACAACCAGTTGATCACAGGGCTTCTTAATCTACTCCTTCCTGCTACGTGCTTCAACGAGTTACATTACATTCCAAGGTTAAGTCGGACGTTAGGTGACATCTTTCTTTGCTCGCACGTTTAGTTGAAAGCAAAACTATCTATTCAACTGTTGACTTTCCTAGTTTACAGCTAGTCGCGTTACTCTAATGATAATTGCAAGAAAATGAGTTTTATACTCCATTATGCTTTATATAGAATGTTACCTTAACCCTCTGGCGACTGAAGCCCCATTTTGCAGCTTACCCCAAAAGACCTTTCCAACCGAGAACGAAAATCTCTTTCCCTTCCCCCACAGAACATCCTGACGATTGTACTGAAATTTGTCAGGGTGGGGTGCGGCCCCACTATCAGCATCATGTCCTAATGTACTCCGGGATCGGTTCTACTGTAGACAATAAAAGAAGGATTCTGTGGTGACGTTGAACTGTTGGTAGAATGACCACCTACCAGGCCCTAGGGAGGGGGAGGAAATCTAGGAGAATTTCGATCGGCCGTCTAGCCTTCTGAATGTTCAGCCTTCAGATGGTTAATGATTCCAATGTAGAACATCAGTCTAACGCAACCATGTAGAATGTGAGGCTTAAAGAGGAAACCGACTTGTAACAGAACGTTGTATTGTAATGCAATGAAATGTAACGCGAGTATTCGGTAATCAGATCTTGAAAACGAGCAACGAGCCTGAATCTCTAAGGTCTAGCAATCGTGCTGATCTAGACTGACGGTGTTTTGACGAATCCCTTTGATTTGTACTTTACAAGTCAGTTCAGGTCGTACTGGACTGACTAAAGCGGAGCAGCTTTTGAGAGAAGCATTCAAAACGGACATTCGCGAAGAAACGTGAGTACACTTATAATGTAATGCTCACCACGAGTATCAGATTATAAAGTTACGTTACATGTCAGTTGCCATCTTTATGTGTCACTTGTAGAATATAGGGATTGTCTCAAATGAATACTGTTTTCATTAACGTGTTTCATGGAAATATTAGCATAATGCTTCCTGTGTAATTAATTGCCTCATTCAACCCATGTTGTATATTAGCCTAATGCATTTTATGTCAGTTAATGCTGGTGTATCAAACAAAGTGCATGTGTTCAACGACGGATATTTGAGTACTATGAAGGCTGATTATCTTATGTTTTTTTTATCCTTAGAGTTCATATAAATTTAAATAAATAAATACATATGAGGTTGTCTATACATTTATAGAAATCACTATTTTGAAGAAAATTATAAGCTAATATTCTTTCATTATAATCGATTTTCTTATTTCTGTAGCAAAATCTATGTAATTTATTTCATATCTTGAGAAACTTACAACATCGCTCAAATTGCAAGCTTTTGGTGAAAGGGGAAAAATAAATTCTGATTTTCCCAATTTATAAACGCTATTTATTTTTTTTCCTCGTCCCTTAGTCCAATATATCTTCCGATGCGTATGTAATGCTGCGTAAAGGAATAGTTTACCATAAAGAAAATTCTGAATAGCAGCAGTCATCTCCTCGGGGATCATAACACAAAAGGGAGGATGATTTATTAAAAAGGGGAAGAAAGTAAAATTTCGAAGCTATGGTTGGATTCCTGGATCAAGATAAATTTTTCTTATTGTTCCACTTCGACTTCTCAATCATTTCCTTATTTTGCATCTTCCCTCTTGCATTCCTCTTAGCGTTTTAGCCTTTAATAATTGTTCAGCCGTACTAGAGACTGTGGGATATATTTGTTCTTAAAATCATAAGAATATTACTTCGGGAAACCAAAAACGAAGCAGAGAAAAAAAAAGACAAAAATGCAATTTTAGTTGTAATACTATTGTCTGGTAAACGCTTGCATCTTCTATAACGCTAAATAAATATTAGAAAGAAATTCTTATCATTTACATGTTTTGAAATTGTTTATCTGATATATTACCAATTTAATCTAGAATATAAAGCATAAAAACTTTAAAATTTTTTTGTTGTGGTATGTCTGTTAAACTTTAAAAATTCACATTGTGGGAAGGAAATATCTCTGTCAATTCTGTAAGTGTAAACAAGGGGTTTCTAATTTATCAGTCAAGTATTAAAATTTATGTAATAATTTATGTGAATCCAATTTCTGCTAGCTAACAGAATAGTTAAATGCAATATTTTCTGAAACATTCTTTCAAAACCTTTGAAGATGATTAAATCGGAAAAATAATTTATGATTGTCTATAAAAACAAACAATTATTTTCGTCTGTTCAAACATTAATATTAGAAAGTGGTATAATAGTTCATGAAGTTGCTATTTCTTACTATTTAGGTGTATATTTATTAATATTCAAGTGCTGAATAATTCAAGTGCTGAATTCAAGTGCTGAATAATTATTTCAATGAATTAACTAGAGTATTTCAAGGAACTCCTCTAGGAGAAATATTCCCTTTCGTAAAATCTCCACAACCTTTTTTTCCCCAAGATAAAACAAAATGTTCCTGACAAGATGATCCATAAGAAAACTCTATAATGGCTATTTACCATGTCCAGCATTCAAAAAGATGTCTCTTAAACTCTACTGGGGTGTTAGCTGTATTGATAACATAACCAAACCAACAAGGCAAGGGAGTGATTCTCCGATATTCCACCTCGCTTATCAATGGGATCAAAATCCAAATCTACAAGACTATTTTTCCCCCATGATAAACCAAAATGCCCTTGATAAGATTATCCGTAAGAAAACTGTATAACCGTTATTTACCAAGTCCAGCATTCAAAAAGGTGTCTCCTAAGCTCTGCTGGGGTATTAGCTGCATTGCTAACATAACCAAACCGACAAGGCAAGGGAGTGATTCTCCGATATTCTCATTGCTTGTCAATAACACAAAATATTTTCCCACTGTATTTTTTCATTTATTTATGTTTTTGTGATATTTTTCCGTAGAATGTATACTCTACATTTGCTCTTTTAACAGTCTATCCCAGGCATGGACAACTCGCAATGTGATGAGGGCCATTTACTTTATAGAAAACTCGCAGTGGGCCGCAAGAAAGTAGGGATAGATGAGAAAGAGAAAAATATTTTTTCTAACAAAAAATAAATTACTGAACATTTAAAAAAATAAATAAATCTTACTGTTCATTACTTGTATATTCGTTTCGTATTACAAATGTAAAAATATTATTAAATTAAAAATATTGTATTAATATTAGTTAAAAATCATATATCGTATTTTTTATATTTGTAATATTATGCATCTTCACAAAAGTTCTCACGAGCCACAAACTGAGAGCTGGAGGCCACGTGTTGTGCAGGCTTGATCTAGCCTATCGGTCTTTTCAATTTTTGGTTCTATTGTAATGTCCAACTCCATTTACTGGGATTTTAATTGAGATATCCTATCTGCAAAGTAAGGGATTGTTACTTTTAATGGATTTTCTCAAAGATCATATATATATATATTTATATATATAATAATATTATACTATAAGGTAGCAGTAATGAAGTTATGGGCATCGCGCTTTTTATATCGTGCTTTGCGATAGTGTAAGATGTCACACCTTGCAGACTTTCAAAGAAGGAAAATTGTTGGCGCCCGTCTGTTTGGAGCATCTGCCACCGCAACATCCAGGGTGTTTGGTCTTTCCCGAGCTATGGCATAGCAAGTCATGACGGCATACAGAGTGCACCTCGTAGAAGCATCCTCTGTAAGATAGAACAGGGGACGAAAGGGAAAGCAGTTGGAGAGCTGAGACTGACTGATTTTGAAGGGGATCATGACATCAAAAATTAAGACAACTACAGACAAAATGACCTTGGAGCTCAATCTACATCTTCAAGCTCGGGTATCACTCAATACAGGTAAGAGGGAACTTCATAAACAAAATATTGTGGACAGAGTAGTAATTCCGATACCACTTGTAGGTGATATGAATGTAAAACCTCCTGTAGAAATGTGCCAAGGCCACAAATCCTGATCGAGTGATATGTGGAAGAATGTCATTAGTCAGAAGAATCATCGTTCATATTGTTCCCCGCAACAGGACGTGTTTACGTCTGGAGAGCATTTGCAAAAGCGTATCATCCTAATTGTCTCATGCCAACTGTTGAGCATGGAGGCAAATTTTCGGCACCCACATCATGGTTTTCAGAGGGCCTTATTGTAAGACTAAAAAGAGATTGACTTGGAAGGACTATGTCAAAATTTAGCTAACTTGGAACCTCCTATAGAGCCAACATTGTTTCCTGTGAGTGTTGAAGCTTTCCGGGATTATAGTGCTCCTATACATACAGCTAGAAATGTCATTTCGTAGTTTTAAGCACATAAAGATTAAGTCAAACATCTTATCTGCCCTCAGAGCCCCCCCCCCCCACTAAAGCAATATCATCAAACTGCTGTGATCTGTATTAGAATAGAGTCAGGAGTCAATATCCAGCAGTAACAACTCTAACGAACATTCACGATTTCTCCATAAAGAATGGTATAATACGAGTAATACCTTAACCCCAATACATGACTTGTATCATTCTATACTTGGTGAATTCAAGCGACAATCCATACCAAATGTGGTCCTATGCCATAGTAATACAAGATTTCATGATTTTCCTTAGTGTTTCCATATTTTTATAACCACACACACACACACACACACACACACACATATATATATATATATATATATATATATATATATATATATATATTCATAAACATTTATGTATCAACTTCTGAAGATAGAATGCTGGTATGTACTCCTTTCATTTGGAGCCCAGCTATTAATCGTTATTCATATGCAAAAGTGAATTTTTGTATTTTAATCACTAGATTTCTACAAATAATGAAATCAAAATTAAATCAAAATTTGTTGAGAGACGCATAGTAAACAGCCTTTTAAAATGAAGTAATAATTATTCTCGGTGGAAAATTCACTTATTATTGGTTAATGCAACAATGTTCTTTAAAGTTTAAAATGAATTTTTTTTCTAGACTTTGTACTTAAGGATATTGCGTTGAAGAGGTATTTGTCAATGTAAATAGTTTCTTTTCTAGTGCAACTTAAATGTACCGAAACACGCTATTCACATTTAAACTGTTATAAGTGTATTTTGAAGAGAATACTATGCAAAATATTGAAAAGTCTTTATTTACAAACGTATAATACAATTATTTATACATTTTATTTTTAACATTACACATAATACAACTGAAATGCTGAAAGTATAAATTCGAAACATTTATTACAGTTTTAAGTTCCTTTCAATACTTCAGATACACATCGTATACATACAAAATAAAAAATAAAGCTTATTTAACATTCGTAAACTGTTTTAAATGCTATGGATATCCTGCATGTTATAGGACTTTTAACTACATAAACTCGTATTTCCATTAAAAAAAAAATTATCTGATCTTTGAAAGAGATTTTGCTCTTAATATACGTCACCTGGATTTAAAAATTTTATATTATTATAAAGATTTACTATATTTACATAATGCATATTACTTTTAGCGATCTAGTTTTAATGTTTCTCATTGGTAGGAAATGTAGTAACTAAGTCTTGTGCAACAAAGTATGTATCAGTAATGATTATAATGTTGCTTCTAATAACAAGTTTTCAGGGAAACTGTTCTTTACAATATTTGTTAATATCGCATTTAAAATAAAATATTTACGAATAAACGTTAAATAACACGCAAGTAACGCGATATATACTGGCAAATCAAATATGACTGCTAACATAATATTTTATTTTTCGGAATGTTTGAATATATGCTTTTAAATTATCGTTTTATTTAACTTCAATGCTCAAATTTACAGACACATAACGAATATTTCTTTTCACAGTATATAACAGGCTTTATAATATTCATCGATATTCTTCAGCTCTGCAACATTCATTAAAATACGTTTAAATAATATGTACTGAGATAAATTGTAACAGATTACGACAAAACAGGAAGAAAAAACATAAACACGTTAAACTACCATAAAAATATCCAACTTTAATTACATCACATCTATTTTCACGCACATTCACCGACAATCTCGCTCAATAGTCCTTTGTATATAAACTTTGGCTGCATATATAGGTGCTGCAACATTTGTTATACATTAGAAATAGACGAACAACTATGTTTAATTTCATGATTCGTTTCGGTCATCCAAAGGGGTCTACAAGACTTCTCTGAATACGGATCACTACAGGCTGGGTGAAAAGGAGGCAGAGTATAAGCAGGAATAGAGTCCATTCAACTGTTTCTTTGCAGGCGTTTGAGGAACTCTGAACTGTTGAGGAAAAAAATATATTTGGTTAGTGTAAGATGTACTAATATAGTTTTATTTGAAATTCGCGAACCCATTTCTTTAAGCACTATCATTTTGAATTCCCGGCAGGGCGTTTGACAATCTAATGATTTGTTATATGTGCTCACTAGCTGAAAATCCGCACTTCGCTACGGAGTACAATCAAATTAAATACAACGGTCAGTGTATGCAATTAATGCCAAAAAAATAAATATATATATTTATAATAAATGCGACGATCAATGTATACAATTGATGTAATATATATATATATATATATATATATATATATATATATATATATATATATATATATATATATATATATATAAATATATATATATATATATATATATATACTATATATATATATATTTTTATATATATTTATATATATATATAAAATTGTAAGGCATATTTTTTTTGGATAATATCCAATAGTCTACTACATTAGAAAGAAAAAAATTTTGTCTATTTAGTTGTTATGTACATGACGATAAATTTATTTAAAGTACCAGAAAATGAAATCACGTGACCGGCATTTAATAAATTGAATTCTAAAAATTAATCTTAAAAAATTCACCAAAAATCAGAAAATTTAGGTAAAGATTCGAAATAGATTTCATTTTAAAGGAATTTTTATTATCTTTCTCTTGATATAAATTTTATAACCCTCAAATTATTATTTTAAATGCAAACTTAAAAAATGTTACAAACACAGCTTAAAAATTTAATTTTAAAAAAATCTAAGAAGAAGTTTTCAAAAATCTTTCTTAGTGCACCCCTACATCATAAGAAGGATCGCCATGCAAAATTTCATACCTTTAGTTCCAGTGGTTTAGTCCAGTGGTTAGGTATTTGCGTTGTATATCAATGAGTCAGTGAGTCAGTTACGGAACTGTTTTATATATATATAGATTCGTTCCTTTATTGAAACTATTTAAATTTCATTTCTAAATTATACTAGTATACCTTTCATCTTTGTATTAGTGTCCATACAGTACTTTTAAGAGTAAATATTAAACGATAAAGAATAAATGAACAAAATGTTACTACATTTGTTGGTTTGCTCTTTTCTAGAACATTTATTTAAATGTGCTTGTAAATCAATCGATAAGTATTTACACAGCTAAATGTTTCAATTAAAATTATTGTATAATCAAACGTTAAAGTTATATAATTATCGATTGACTGTGATTTTAGCAAACATGAGACTTTATTAAAAAATAAAATATAATAATTAAAATGTAGTACTACATTAAATATGTAACTATATATTACAAAATACAGTACTATATTACAAATTACGCAGTTATGTTATAAAATACAAAACTATGCTAGAAACTCCATTTTCTGATGTTTTTACTCAATACTTATGTGTTTCACACATGACATACAATAAATTATCTCGAAATATAAGTTTTTTATTTGAATACCTTTAATTTTTTAACATAAAAAGACAAAAATGTCTTCAATTGAAAATTCAATTATAAAGGTTAAAAATGTAAAAAATCCTGTTTATTTTGTTTAATATTCTTTTTAGGTTTACAGCCGATAAAATAGGTGTTTGGTTGAGTAAATACTGTCAGGACAAAGTACCTACACAAATGGAAAAAAAAAAACTTTGGAAACGATTAATTTATTAATTTCTCACCAGATCATGAACGTTATCATAAGTTCGTCTCTTAAACTTTTACCCAGAAATTTTTTATAAGCTTGTTTAACAGAAGAATGTGTAATATATATATATATATATATATATATATATATATATATATATATATATATATATACTCTTAGACAAAAAAAAAAAAAACGACGCACCAAGAAGAGGTAATGCAAATTGGACTCAAATTTATATGCATACACGTTTCAACGGAAAATGCAAAATTTTAAAGTTTGGCGGCCAATGAATGAACATGTGACGCTGCAGCGCATCTTAACTGCGCAACTGGAAGGATATTAAAGAGGAGAAATTTCGATTCCAGGTCATAAATTCTTTACGAATTGTTGGAATTAACCTTTATTTCGGTCATAACAATATTACTTTAACTTTCAAATTCCTATTACTATGCAATAATAGCTGATTATTTGTGACGTCAGCATGGTATCTGACTTTAATTTTGCACTAGCTACTGAGTAGGTATATACTATTAGAGTAGGTAATTGTGCTGTATATATGTAAGTCACCATGTAAGTATTTAGCTAGTTTGATGTATGTTAACTAAAGTTTTTTCTCAATTTTTTTTTAAGACGAGATGTCTTCTTCATTAAAGAATTTACTTTACCCTGTTTTTTCTTTTATAATTAAGCCCCTTAGAGTGAAACTTGGCTATTCATTCCATGTTCTCAGGTAGACAGTAAATATGCCTCTCAAACAGATACCGGAACAATATGCGCAAATGTTGGCATTTGAGAGAGGACGTGTAGTTGTGCTCCAAGAAGCCGGTTGGTCTAATCGGCGAATCGTTTGACATTTGGATAGGAGCGATACCACTATTAGACGATGTTGGCAGGAATGGGTGAACAATGGCCGAACACAGTGTCAAGAAGGAAACGGTCGGCTTAGAGGAAGGACAGAACGTGAGGAAAGAGCAATCCACGGAGCGGCACTCACGGCCCCAGACGCATCATTATCATCGATCGTACAGTGTAACTGGGGCTTCAGTGACAGCAAGGAGTATAGGCGGCTCAGAGAAAGGGGGTATCACGACACCCCTTGTGTTTACTACCATTGACCTTTGTACACCGACAAGCCCGTTTGCAGTGGGTACATTCGACCTCTAATGTCACTCACTGGAGTAGAATTGTCTCCAGTGATGAGTCCCGCTTCGAATTGAGCCACGATGGGGTGATGTTCAGTATCATTCGGGGTGATGCCAATACGTTTCTGGAATCACCCCGGACAGCTGTGGCATACCAACCTGACTGTATTCCGTCATACGGGTTGACAACCAGGAGTGATTGTCTGGGGTACCATTTCATTTCATAGCAGGACCCCTTTGGTCGCCATCCGCGACACCCTTACAGCATAGCGGTACGTAGAAGATATTCTACAACCCGTTGTTTTGCCCTTCATATCATGCCATCCTGAACTTACATTTCAGCAAGATAATTCCCGCTTATACATGGCGAGAGTTTCTACTGCTTCTCTTTGTGCTTGCACAACGCTACCTTGGCCTGCAAGATCGCCGGATCTCTCCCCCATTCAGCACGTTTGAAGAATTGTGGGCAGGGCTCTGCAACCACTCCGTGATTTTGACGATCTAACACGCCAATTGGACAGAATTTCGTATGATATCCCACAGGAGGACATCCCCTACCTCCATCAATCTATGCCAAGCCGAATAACTGCTTGCATAAGGGCCAGTCACTAATTTTTCACTTTGTAAAGCTTTTTCTCATAAATAAATTTTTCAATTTTTCTCAAATTGTAATCATTTGTCTTTCTGTATATGTACATAACATCTACCGACTTTCATCCCATTCGGATAACTCCTTCTCCGTGCGTCGTTTTTGTCTCTAACAGTATGTGTATATATATATATATATATATATATATATATATATATATATATATAATATCAACTTAAAGTTTACTGATTATAATCTACTTAGAAAAATTTGTATCACACTTTTTTCTAGCGGTTTAGAAGATTCGTAGACTGGCTTTAAAGTGTAACTTACTATGGCTCATATTTTCCGGGATGTGAAGACCTGACGTTTGCTGTCTCAGTCCACTTCCAAAAACAAGCTCTTCATTGCTCATGGTGTACACTCGAGATATCGTTGCTGTGCATTTCAGCTTCATGTTTCCACGCCTGAAATGCGATTCTCTCACTATAAAGCGGAGGCTTAAACTCGAGGTCTCTAAGCTATCAGAGTGAAGAGTGGTAGAATGCTCCATCTCGTAATCTGGTTTAGCCTACAAAAAAAGAATTTTGTTTCATAAAAAAAGAATTATATTCTTATCTTATTATCCTTATCTTAATTATATCCTTATACAATAAATTTACAGCACGTGAATCGTTAACATATGAAAGGACTTCGTTAAGTCTTTAAAAATATTAATACGATAATTTTGAATAAAAATTGTGTGTAAGACAGTGTATTTGCAGGTATAGAGTTTTCGTCAGTTTCTTTACAATCGTTTGAGGAAATTTAAACTGTGGATAAAAAATTATCTTTTGTTAATGTAAAAAGTATTTATATAATGACTTAATAATTAAAAGTAGGACTTCAACTTAAGAGTCATTTTGCAGGGGGAAATATCCTAGACAAATGAAATGGTCTTAAATGATATTGATGTGATATAAATGATTTGAACTTCACGTAAATGGCTATGGTAAAAGTAATCTGGAAGACTTTTAAATACTATTAGTAAAATACATAAATTATTTCTTCTTTAAATTTTTTGTATTAACAAATTAGTTATTTTTCCAATGAGAGATAAAATCAAATAGATTCATGAAGATTTGTTTCATAACACAGCGATACTATATTGAGCAATCGTTCGTATTTCCAGAATGGTTTAGCGATATTATTTTCAAAAATAATGTATAATATAAAAACTAAAGATGTTTTCTCCACTTGAAAATGCAAGTATTTGGAGAGTTTACGGAAAAATTCTTTACTGTGAAATTCTTTTGAGGGGTGCGAATGTGTACTTGATGTCAAATATATATATATTTATTTTTCTAATAAAGTCTTGAAGAAACCGCGTAACATAAATCTTAAAAACTTCAAATTTCTTTATCGTCGTAAATTCAAATCATTCACGTTCACTGAGACTCAGATAGCAGTTTTCAAGATTCAACGATAAATTTCAAGTATCTAAGGAAGGGACACAATTGTCAACTTAAAACGATAATATCAAAAAAAGCTGCTATGCTGCTATGATGATCGGATATATTATCTATGACAATAGTGGACAACGTCTGGCATCAGTGCCTCTTGTGGCAAGCCATGCTTGTCGATTTGTGGAAACAAAAACCTCAAAATCTGAAAATTTGCTGAAATGGAAAAGTTTTTTTATAGGTTTTATATTGGTGAGTTTTCAAAGTTTCACTAAATTCCATTGAGGTACATACGCATCAATGATTAGTTTATAGTAGAAAAAAGAAACATTTCCAACACAGTTCCAGTCGAAATAAAATTAAATTCATAAAAAGGCTTGAACTAAAAACTAGTGTATGTTTATGTTCACAAACGTAAGAAAATTTAAAATATTGGTTCATTATATGCTTTGAAAATATAATTTTTTGACAATATTATTTTTTTATTTTATTTATGGGCTTAAAATATAATTAAAACGAGTTTTAAATATTTACTTTTGTGTTTCAAATAAAATTAAAAAAACTACTTCTCTATTAAAAAAACACTAAAAATGTATTGCATTCATTAGCCTTTTTATATAAATTTATTTTTTTCTTATTAGAAAAAGGAATTTGAAAAATTGATAACAAAAGAAAAGTCACATTGATTTTATATTTTTAATAAAATAAGTCGTTTTGAATTGTATAAGTATTTCATTTTTCCTTTGAATTGAGTAAAATTTAGAAACATGCCACAAATAAAATATAGCGTATGCATATATACCTACTACACTTTTACAGCATATTTCCATAATGAAACGTTGACATTTCAAACTGTTTTGATGTCGCACATACTCTAAAATGGTTGGCCACCACTGTTCTATGAGATATTTTAAAGTAGCATCCGTAGAAAAAAGGATTGGCGGTACTTCCAAACGACGTCTTCGATGATGACACATTTGAATGCCATTCCTTGTCGTTCTTGAACTTATTCCTTGTTGTTTTGTGTTGTTGTTGCTGCTAATGCCCCCTGGGTGGAGATTTCATCCACCAGGTCCTAATAGGCTACTGGGCTAAAAGGGGAGGCTCCTGTTTTGAACTAGCACCACAAGGGTCGGAGTCCGACTTGGCTGAATGACCGGTCCCGTAATTTTGAACCGAGTCAAGTGACGAGACCGGAACACTTGAATGTCTCACTCAAAATTCTTTGGTTATACGGAGATAAATTAATTTTTGGAATCAAAGTTTCGGAATGATTCATGTATGTTTAAATGGGTAACAAGGTACATGGGTAATAATGCAATATCGGATCTTGTAAACTTCGATTTATATAGGAAGAATCAAGAACTAGTTTGTGTTTAGCCGTTTACTTTAAATTTAGACTCTTAAGCTAATCATACATTTTACCCTGTTTAAGTTCCTTGAATTTACATTTGTGGTTACACCATTTGAATGTTTATGAATCTTCGATGCAAAAATTATCATGTCATGATATACAGACAAGGAAAGAGAAAAGAAAAGCATAAAACCGCTAAGACAGGGTGTTTCATAAAATTTTACATCATCTCACGATCTAATAATTTGTCAATGCTCGTTCACAAATTCTAATATTTAATTATCATGTGTGGAAACACGTCAAATTTATATTCTGATATTTCCCATATCGCATTTTATTTTTTAAATGTCCTCCATACTCACCAGACCTTGTGATTTTATCCTCCGGGGGTATGTTAAAGACTTGGTTTATGTACTCCCACGTCCTTCAAACGTAGAGGAACCAAAGCAGCGGATCAGTCTCTCTTTGGTAACTGTTACCAATGACATGCTGCATAGCGTTTGGAATGAGACCGAATACCAACTTGATAAGTCAGAGGCGGCAATCATATTGAACATTTGTAAAATTGTTGATGAAATTCGTATTTAGTTTTATTTCTCATTTATATTTTGATAAATAAATGTACAGTGTGTACATAATTGAATATCCCAACTTTGCAGGGCTATTTAAAGAAAACTAAACAAAGTACAAACTTTTTTTTTCTGGGGCTACATCAAACATCAGGTGTTTGTTCCACCACTACCCAATGGCGTTGACGAACTTAAGACACGCATATCTGCAACCTTTCAATGCTGAAAAGAATGTGGGATGAGTTATCGTACCGTCTCGATATCCTTCGTGTTTCTAAAGGGGCTCACATTGAACGCTTATAAATGAGTCGAATCTAATCTTTCAATTGTTATTTTTGATTTTCGATGAACAGCAAGTTTGTACTGTATTTAGTTTTCTTTGAATAGCCCTTCAAAGTTGGGATTTCATTTATGTACACACTGTGTAATTACTCAACAATTAGCCCTTTAAGGTTTATTAGATTAGCCAGTGTACTTTCTAAGATATTTATAGCTGAAATGATGTCAAATTTTCTGACATACCCTGAATGTACTAGTAAACCTTACGATATGTAAGATAAACACTATAGATATTGTTAAACTATGTAGACATTGGATTAAAACTAATATCAATACTTACTGTACTAAACGCAATATTATTTTTCAAATTATGTAATATAACATGTCAAGAAAAAAAAAATGCGGTTCAGCAGAAATTTTAATTACTTACGATTTCGTCATTGATGTACCATCTTAATGTTGCTGCCGGTTTTGATTTCGATGAAGTACAGTTAACTGAAACTGTATCTCCTACTCGATATTTCGACAATCCTCCTGTAATTTTCGGTCCCTCAGTTGGGAGAACTGTAAAGTTTTAGAAGAGTTCTGTTTTAGAAGAGTTCTTAAATTATACGTATCATATTATAAGTCTGAATTTTTTTGTAAACTTCAAATATAATAAAAATAACAGAATGGATAAAATAGCATTTAAAAGGTAAATATAATGTTCGTATTCATGCATATATGGTTATTTAATAATTTATCGCTTATTAATCTAATTAAATAGTAAAAAAAACACCTGTTAAAATTAGATAGATTTCTTAATATTTAGCTGCTTAAAACAGAAAGGAAAAATGGCAAAAATTTAGAATTATGAGGTAAAGATAATACTCAAGACACGAAGCTCCAGACATAAATATCTTCAATGGCAAATACAAATTATAAAGATTACCAAAGTATTTGTTATAAAAAGAGAAATCAACAGAATTTTCCAAAAGAAATCCCTGTCAGTGTTTGGGAATGGAGACATAAATAAGGTACATGAATCGGAACGACATAAGTGTAAAATTTATGTTACTATTAATTAGATGAAAAAGCGTTATATGAAAATAAAACTTTAAGAAAAACATATGTTTGCAGGCTTGCGCAACGTTTAGTAACTGGCTAATTTTAATAACAATATGATATTATATTACTACAACATTTTCCATCCTAATTACTTAATTATTTTAAATTTATTTTCAGCCTTTTATCTCGTCATGTTTTATGTTTTTGGCTTGTTACATGAATTCCTTCCTTTGCTTTGGCGCGTTAATATATAATTTGCCTCCCAGTTCTTCTGATAGACTTATACTTTTCATTTCTCCACCCTGCAAACACACATGACTTTCTTCTAGGGGCATTCTAATTACTTCGCTGTTTACGTTAAAAACTTTAATAATCTTTTCAAATGTTATATGTCTGAATTTTGTGATAATGACACCTAATGCTCAGAGTCGTGAAAAAGAACTGTTCCTATTAGTTAGAACTAGTTTACACATTTAAAAAAAAATTTCATTGTGGTTTTCAAGTTGTTTTCACTTCTTTAATCGCTCCTACAAACGTTATGTAAGTACCAAGTTAATATTTCTTCCATCTATATTTATTACCATATTTTTATTAACTTGCTTTCTTGTTTGTTTCTGTGTTTGTCCCTAACAAATCTTGCAATCGATTTTTAACTAACTTCCCGACTAGCTAGACATTTGAAACTTTTAGAATAGCTCAGAACACGATGACAATGCATTTTTTAAAAACTTTTAGCCATCTTTAAGCAGAATTAAATTAATTTTCAGTTATTTTCAGTTAATTTTGTTTTGTAAACTGGTGCAGCCTTCTATTGGCCGGAAGGGAACAAAAAGTTAAATAGAAGTTAACTTCCAATCAACTTCATTTTCTTTCAAGTTGATGGGATAATTCATCAAAAAAATTTTCAATGTATTTAATAATACATAAAATTGTCACGTTTATATTATTCAACAGAAAATTTAAAAACATGGTATATAAAAAGTTCTTTTTATCTTGCAATTATATTAATGTGAGAATATATATGCAATATATCATATATAGGATTTTTTAACTAATTACGGCTATACAAATCCGATGTAAAGTATCTTTTTAAATATACACCTCCTAATTAACGTTTATACGAAATTTTGATAATATTTCAGTGCCGGAATTCGGTTAATTAATAAATATTATACTCCCCATTGATAAATGGTTTTCACTCACCAAACACAGTCATTTTCTTCTCTGCAGCAACAGTCTGAAATTCGGGGGCTTCCGCCGAGACTTCGCACCGGTATGTCCCTGCACTGTTGAGGTCAACATGTCGAAGGTACACTGACTGACTACTCGATTTGGAAAGCTAAAATAATAACAACAAAAACTTCTCACTCGCACAAAATATCAACAAGTAATGGTGAAGTGAGAATCAATTAGTTTTAAATATTTTTCGGTCTAAACATTAATTATATTTGATAGAGGAGAAAAGAAAATAATCTCTAAGATCACTCACACAAAACGCTTATAATTTTAAGACAGAAAAAAGATAAAAAATCTCACAGGACCTTTGCCCAAAAGGCTTCTAATTATGTGTAGACGGAAAAGAGTCTCCTAAATCATTCACGCTACACATTTATAACTGACAATTTAAAAATAACCGGCTATTTATGAATAGATATGAATGTTCTTCGTTTCTACTTTATTAACATAATACATACTTTATTCTTATTATTGTTTTCATCGTTATCATTGACAATTTTAATATTAGGAACATATATATGTAAAACCATGCCTTTAATTTTCAAATCATTAGAATTAACTACTAGATAGTCCTATAATATTTTTATCTCTAAAATTCAAATAAAAAAATTATATTCCGAAAAGCTAAGATTTGCTAGTGTTAAATTTTAAATAAAATAATTTGTATAAATTATTTGCATATATATATATATATATATATATATATATATATATATATATATATATATATATATATATATATATATATATATATATATATATATATGTACTTCTGGATAGTAAACTGTAGGCTCACTTTTTGTTTCCAAAAAAGGTCTGAATTCTACGTGGAATAGAGTGATATATGTCCTGTATATAAGACATTGGAATGTGCTACCATTCACCCTGCATTCAACATGTTCTGATCTAAGTGTTTTAATATTGTTTGGATGGAGAGAATGCGACCGAACACATCTCTTCGAATGTTCCCATAAATGTTTTAAAACGTTAAGGTCAGGAAGAGATGGCCGGAATAGCTGTTGTATGTCATGATCATGCTCTTCAAACCACATGTTGCCACATCTCAAACGAGGCACGTGAGCGTTATCGCTTTGGAAACACGGACGTTCATCGGCGAACAACACTAACACCTAGAGATGGATGTGTTACGCCATAATGGTTTCGTAGACTTCCCAAGTAACAGGAGAATAATGAAAAATTGAGTATTTTAAGGAATGCCAAGAAACCTTATTTTTACCATGTTTTTATTAACTCTCTTTCTTGCTTGTTTGTGTGTGTGTGTTTGTCCTGTACAAATCTTGCAATCGATTTTTAACTAACTTCCCGAGACATTTGAAAGTTGTAGAATAGCTCAAAACACGATGATAATGCATTATTTTAATACTTTTAGCCATCTTTAAGCAGTATTGAATTCATTTTCAGTTAATTTTGTTTTGTAGAATGGGGCAGCCCTCTATCGGCCGGGACGGGAACGAAAAGTTAAACGCAAGTTAACTTCCATTTAACTTCATTTTCTTTCAAGTTGATGTGATAATTCATCAAAAATTTTTTTAAAAAGTATTTATTAATACATAGAATTGTCAACTTTATATGATGCAACAGAAAATTTTAAAACATGGTATATAAAAAGTTCTTTTTTATCTTATAATTATTTTTATTTACAGTGGGCACCAAACAGTCGGGGCAGTATTGTTTGGAAGGTGTTTTTCTAACGTATGAACAGTCAGTGGCAGAAAATTATCTCAAGCTGGAATCATCAGATAATATGACTCCATGAACTCCACTTAAACTTCCCTTTCACTGTTCGTGGTATCATCTGGCGCATTTTTGTGCATTGGTGTCAGTAAGGAATGGCTTCCGAATTGCGGCACAAACATAATTGCATCTTTATACAGCTACCAATGTACTGTCATAACTGAGACAGGATCATTACGACTCGTATTCTCATCTGCTGTTATTTGCTATACAGTAGTCTTAGATTTTTGTCTTACAATCCGTAAAAAGTTTGGGCCTTTGCTGACATCTTCGCGTCAGGTAAACATTTTCGGAGTTTAGAACAAACACCTTCTACACTGTGTTAAGAACACATATATTTGATGTTGTGCCTCCTGATGCCTGTCAACTTCTTTCGTATATTCTAGAAAATTAATGCTTTATCAACATCGTCAAAATCGTTAATTATTATCAAAATTAAAAAAATAAGATTTTTAGAAGTACTATTTTTCTCTTATACGTAAAATGGAGCATGTGAAACTTATAATCAAAAGTTCAGGCCATGTTATAATTTAATTTGTTTACGAAATATCTAGCGTTTAATCACTTATTACAGCAAACTCACTAATAAACTAACAAAAAAGCTCATTATATATATATATATATATATATATATATATATATATATATATATATATATATATATATATATATATATATATATGTGTATGTACATTATATATATATATATATATATATATATATATATATATATATATATATATATATATATATATATATATATATATATATATATATATATATATATATATATATATACTAGCGGCCCGTCCCGACTTTGTCCGGGTTGAACAAAATATTATACCAATAAATTTCCAGTTGATAGCCAATAAATTGTAAATATTTTTTACCTTAATAATAACCTAAATAATACCTTAAATTAATTTTTTGTTAGTTAATAATTAAAATAAATTTTTTAAAAGAAAAAGGCATGCCGGGGAACGGCTAGGTTCGAACCGCTAGCGTCAGAACAGAAGCCCACCACGATAGCACCACGATAAGGATCGTTGAAATCTTCGGAGCAAAAAGCGGTAGAAGACAGTAGCGGAAACAATGGAGATTGTTAGGATTAAGCCCCTAACTTTATTTCTACTGATCAGATATACATAAGATATAGCCTATGTCCATCTGGAATAATGTACTTTTCAAACAGTGAAAGAATTTTTCAAAAAGGTACAGTGGTTCTGAAGATTAGCCTCCACGTACAAAATCGCTCTCTCTTTATATCGAAGAGAGATATCGCTAGGTATAGATATTATATCTATTATTGCTAGGTATTATATCACTAAGTATAGATAGCACCACGCTAAGGATCGTTGAAGACTTCGGCACAAAAAGCGGTAGAGGACAGTAGCGGTAGCAAAGGAGATTGTTAGGATTAAGCCCCTAACTTTATTTCTACTGATTAGATATACATAATATATAGCCTATGTCCATCTGGAATAATGTACCTTTCAAACAGTGAAAGATTTTTTCAAATAGGTACAGTGGTTCTGAAGATTACCCTCCACGTACAAAATCGCTCTCTCTTTATATATAAGTACAGATATATATATATATATATATATATATATATATATATATATATATATATATATATATATATATATATATATATATATATATATATATATCAAACTAAGAAATTATTTTTCGTTCTCTACATATGCTATGAAAGTAATATCAGAGTGTGTTTCTTATAATGAACTTTTTGTTAGTTTATTTGTGTGTTTGCTGTATTAAGCGATTAACCGCTAGATATTTCGTAAAGAAATTAAAGTATAACATGGCCTGAACTTTTAATAATAAGTTTCACATGCTCCATTTTACGTATAAGAAAAAAATATTACTTCTAAAAAGTATATATATATATCTATCTATCTATCTATCTATCTATCTATCTATATATATATATATATATATATATATATATATATATATATATATATATATATATATATATATATATATATATATATAGTATATAACGCACCGTTTTGTCTGTTTACTGTTGATTCCAAGAAATGCTGAAAATATGTATTTTGTTATTTCCAGACGTTTAAGCTTCAAAAATTCCAACAATTTTCGTAGCAAGTTTGTGTTTATAAAATTTTCTGTCTTCTCCAATGATTTTAAAGATCTATATTTTTATGTCGTAAAATAAGCATATTCACAGCTATTCTCTCAAGAAAATGTTTTTCGATTATTATTCCCTTAGACTTGACTCTTTTCATAATCGATTTTTTAAAATAATTTATAATGTATCTGGTAATATAATTAAACAGGGAATTTAATTCAAATCTATAGCTCTGAAAATAATTAACACTTTTTTATTACGCGAGTAAATTATTTTATGCATAGACTTTACATTTTATATAACTAACTTAAGATATTTAACCACTCATTCAACAATGGAAAAATTTGGTCAAACACTTAACAATATTTCTTGTATTTTGTCAACAATTTTTAAAAATTCCTACCATTTCAGTTCACCTTTAAAACAATTTAATTTAAAAACTGCAACTCGTGGATATGATAGTAATTTGATCTAAATTGAGTTCATTTACAGGATTTGCTGTTATATAATTATGCAAAAGAACAAATTTGAGACATGAATTGTCAGGTAAAGTTTTGCATTTTTAATTCGAATTACATGATTTCCGCTAAATGCATCTAATATGAGACATCCTTTTACGTACCTATATTTAGTATTTGAGCCATAATTTAGTTACAAAATTTAATTTTTTACTTTTCAGTTTATTAATGTTATCATATGTTAGAGATACAAAATGTTACGTAATGGTTATTTAAACGAAACTCTTTAGTTGTTTAATTTACGGCAACAAGTTATTTTTTTTTGCATCAGTTCTCTGTACTTCAAATCACATTTGCATCAATTTAGACCATAATTAATGAAATAAAACCTACAAATATAATTAAAGAATAGGAAACATATTTCAATTTAATTCAATTCAATTATGAAAATGGAAAGTAATTAATAGAAAACTTTTTTAATCAAAGGTACTTTTGCTCATTGATTATGCAAGCACGTTATATAAGTAAAGTATTTTTTTCTAAATGATTTAATACAATTTCTATAAAAGTATAAATGTTTTAAAACTTTAAAATACGAGATATTAGACTCTCAAAATTTAATTTATGTCATTTTTTTCGATAAATATATGTAAATGCATTCAGTTATAACATAAAAAATTTTGTTGCCAATATTTTAAACAAAATTCCATTTATGCCATTTTTTTCGATAATATATATGTAAATGCATTCAGTTATTACATAATAAAATTTTGTTGCCAATAATTTAAACAAAATTCCATTTAGCCTGTATTAAATATATGAATAATATATTATACAGGGAAATTAAAGATTCAAATAGACCTAATTTTTATAGTGTTTTTGGAGGATTTCATTATTGCAGATTCATAATAGATTTATGGTAATAAAACATTATATGATGTTACTTATAAAAATACGTATTTATCTTGTTTATTAAAATATTGTAGAATAAATGCTCTGAAAAAAATTATTAGAACGATTTAATTCCTTTTTCATTTCTTCCACACATGAAAAAATGACGGGGTCTATGTATTGTTTTATATGTCAGAAAGAATCTCTTTAATTAATTTATTTTTTAAAAAAATATAGCAAATTGTCAACAATTATTAGTATCAAATAACAGAAATTATTTGCATTTCAGAGGTTTCATCCATTACAATAGCTGTTAAAGATATACATGGATTATAAAATGCAATTCACACTTTGTCGTTAATAGTGTACGTCTATTTTGCTCCCTTTAAATATATAATATTACCTCTTATGAATTTATTAGAAATGAACAACACCTTTAGAATGAAGCTCCGTAATTCTTCGTACTTAACTTCAAAATATATGTTTTTTGAGCAAATTTATAAATTGGTAAATGCTTTCAAATTACTCTCATTTGCAAAACTAAGATAGATCTAAACAATATGACTAATTTGTTTTTTCCGAAGTGTATGCTAACTCATTTAGGAAACGCATTTAGTTTAAACGCATTCCATATGTAATTATCCATTTGTTCGGGTAGAACATGGATGGGAAAAAACAAAAAATTATGGTTTCTAGATATTATTAATGAAGTCTGTTAATTTTAGCAGCGATCAAGTCAGAAATATTTAATGAACCATGCAAAAAAAATGCTCAAAATGGTTTTATGGCAATTTACGATCATTTAAACTCTTTCTTAATGACATTTTAAAGACTTACACGTAGGAAAAATTTAAAATATTAAACGATAAAAATGTTTGAAGTAGGAATAAATATACTTAAAGTAGGGAGTAAGATGTTATGTTTTTGTGAAGACTTAATAATAGAGTAGGATGAAAAATGTGCAATAAAACATCAGGTGTTAAAAAAAGGTAAATATGCCCTATAAAAGTGTTTAAATAAGTGTATCAATATGACACGAGGAGTTTCTCTCCTTGTGATTGATTTTTACAGGCCATTTGTTTTTTTCACTTTGACGTATACTTACGGTCTCTGGATGCATAATTCAGAAAACATTGTGAACACAACTAGTATCGTTAAATGTAAATATTTTTCCGTTTTCCTGCGTTCGAAAGGATTGAATAAAATCTCTTCAGAAAGTACACACAAAATAAAATTTATTATTATGTAAATTATTCAGGCGCATACACACATTCAAACAAGAAACACGTAACGACTGTCTTCTATACAGCAGAAAACACTAAAAACACAAGTCACGATAACAGAGTTTTCAATACAATACACGCCTAACACACTTTCAATGCATTCATTTCTCAGCAGAAATGAACACACTGAGTTCCCATGTGAATATCAGGTATATTTATAGACTTCCAAAGTGCCCTCTATCGGTCAACCAACTAGATATCACTAGATGATTCTAGAAAAGTCTAGACGGCAAGTAGTCGATCATTTGGTGCCATATCGCCAAATTTGGCGACCAAAATAAGTCACCAAATCCATCGCAATTTAGCAATAACTCTCATATTTGGCTAAATTACCATAGACTCGTAAAATCCGTAACAATATCACACAAAGCGCTTCTATACTCTTGTGTGGAGTTATTCTCCTGGATTAGGGGCGAATGTAGAAATTATTGCTGCTGTCAGTAAGTATATAGTACGTTAACTCCATGGATAAATTACATTTTTATCCTCTAGAATGTAGTTAAATGCATTCCATATAGGTTTTTATTACAAGCACAATGGTACTGAACAATCAATAAACTTCATTTAGCGACATTCATTCGAAGAAACTGTTAATCACTACAAACTACTGGTGGTTTGCCAAACAGTAATCCGATAACGATGTACGTAACAAAATACCACTTAAATGCCTAATATGATAGGCGATTATTATATTAAGTCTTCTGATTTGCTATAAAAAAATCTTTGTTTTCCAGTTTTCCTATTTTATTTATCGAATTGATACATTAGGGACAGATTATTATTACAGTTAAGATCAATTTAGCTGACAGATTTGAGTCTTAAAACTTCTAGTCAGTTCCACAAAAAGAAAGGAATAAACCCTAACTTTCGTGATTTGAATTCCTTAAACCCCGATAACTTGTGTGTGGGTCAGCAAATGTAATTAAGGTTTGACGTGTTTTAATAAAATCAAACTTTTCAACGTAGGATTACGTTCCTCAATAACGGTTCTTCGGAGAGAAAAAAATTGCCCTGCGTCGCGAGTTATAATTTTGGCAGTGCGTCAAACCAAGAGCAGTAAACAGATAAACAGAAAAGTACCAAAATGCGTAAAAGAAAGAGGCAAGCAACCGATAAGTAATCCTAAGTAAACAACTCGTGGTAGTTCCGTTAGAGAAGACTACCTGAACTATATTTTAAGGGGGTCCAGGACACAAAATTGGTCGAATTTTCGAAAAAAAATTTATTGCATTAAAATTTTTGTATTCATTTACGCTTAAAATGACGTTTAAATCATGTTTCTATGTTAATTAGAACAGGAGAATTTATTATTCTTTTTTACAACATTCTAATAGTAGCCAAGCGTTGATAAAACCTGTAAGTGCGTTTTTCTGCATGATAGGTCATTTCCACATTTCTGGTCTTGTTATAAGATCAGTTAAAAATAAATGGTTGAAACTTGGAACATATCTTTTTCAACTCTTTTACTTTAATTTTGGTTCTGCAAATTTGGAAAAAATATTTACTTTTGAAAATATGAATTTTTAAAAATATGTTACATAATTATTTTTTGTAATTTTTAATATACATATTTTTAATTTTTATAAAAATTAATATCTTAAAAAATGCTGAATAAAATTAAAACTTATATGTATTTCTGTTTAATTAAATGAAAAATAATTGAAATTCGACAAATAATATTTCAAGTTATAACAATTTTAAATTACAACATTTTTTTTAAAAATTTTTAAATTTTTAAATTTTTTAAAAACATTTTGAGAAGTTTTACGAAGTGATTTTGTTTACATATTATATAGTTAACCATTACAAAAAATTCAAAATTTTAACTCAATAAATACAAATTTATTTAAAATGTGTCCCGAACCGCCTTAAATAAAAACAGGTTAGCCTTATGAAAAATAAGTACCCATAAATGCAGAGTATAGCAGATAAGGATCGATATTCGCATCATTATAATCTTCCTTTTCATTAGAAGTTTTATTAGAAGTTTCCATCATAATCTTCCTTTTCATTAGACGTTTTTATATTACGGCAAAATTTCGAGAAAATTAAATACATTTTAAATTCTTCTATAAGCATTTTTTTTCTAAATTTAAAATATTTATTTATTATAAAGTAAACATTTCTGGACTTCATTTACTTCCCATAATTATTTCCTTGCTCACGTAAAATTATTAATATTTTATTTCTTCTTCGCACAACGGTTCGTCTTCGCTTCCTATTTTTATGCGCATTCTCACCAGCTCATATTCCCAATAGTATCACTGGTTATCTGTGAACGCGATATTAAAACAGCACCCTTTCAACCAAAGACAGCGTCGCCTTAGAGTAATTAATCTCTTACGTGGCGAGTGAGTTGGGCCCTAATGCAAATTAATTACGTGTCGCCGCTTTCGGGTGCCCATGCGCATTGATTAAGAAAAAGTTAATAAAGGCGTATTGCGACTGACTTCATTCGGTGCTCCGGGAATCGTTGTAGCGTAATTTATGCACACAGAGAATATATACTGTGAGAAACTACAGTTTAAATAAACTGAGGAATGAAAGGTGACTGTGCAGATGTGACACATGTCAGTTTTAATGAGATATCTGGTAAGAAGGTTTTGGGCCAACTCTGTTTGCGTTAATTTCGAGTATAAAATTGCGTGTTAAGGGAACCAGAAATAAATTATTATAATTTGAAGAGTGATCGGTATTAATTAATAAAAGAATTATAAATATATTGAAGGGGTACGGGGTACATAAATGCAGATATTTTCGTAATTATTCACTAAAAAAGAATCGCCTTTTTTTCGTTATTATACTGCATTTCAACCAAAATAGTATTTTAAGCTCAAAATATTAATTACATTGTAATAGATGGTAATCAAACTCCTATATTTTATTAAAACATTAGGAGTGTATTTGGGAAATCGGAATCAAATAAACAGTACAAATATGGTTTTAATATATTATATATGCATAAAATATATTATGTGTGTGGTGTAAAATAATTTTCACTAGTTGGTACCAGTCAAACGGTGTTGCCAACTTGGGGGTTTTCCCCTAAATTTGGGGGTAAATTAGATGAAGAGGGGTATTTTTAGGGGCCACATTTTTTTAGGGGCATTTTATAGGGGGGAAATTTTTTAATATTTTTGTACAATTGAGACGCGTTTTTTTATTAGATTATAAGTTCCATATATACACTCATGGACAAATAAATAGCGCACCAAGAAGCAGTCGTCAAAATGAAACGAAATTTTACATACGTAATGACTACTTTGATATAAGTAAATGCTAAGAAAATCAAAGAAAAAGGATAATTTATTTCAGAGAAAAGGGCAAAAGAACGGAGGAGTTAATACTCCGTTGGACCCCCTCTAGCGCGAATGCACGATGCGATACGATCGGGCATTGAGTCATACAAGTTCTGTATGATGTCTTGAGACATTTCGTTCCATATTTGCTGTAACCTTGCCTCTAGTTCGTTCAAACTCGTGGGATGCCCAACTCGTCGTCCCAAATGATCCCAGATATGCTCGATTGGAGACAAATCTGGGGATCGGGCAGGCCAAGGAAGGGTAGTAACAGTGCGGAGACAGTCTTGTGACACCCTTGCCGTATGAGGCCGAGCATTGTCTTGTTGAAAAATGGCTCCTGGGAGCCGTTGCATGAGTGGCAACACATGTGGTTGCAGGATTTCATGCACATACCGCTGGGCTGTCATGGTGCCACGGAACAATACTAGGGGTGACCGTGTATTGTAGGCAATGGCAGCTGTGGGAAACACCAGCTGTGGGAGCGATGTGTCGCAGTACAGCAAAGGCAGGATTGAAGCACTGCCGAGATTGAATCTGGATTCGTCGCTAAAGACGACCTGGTTCCATTCCGCTGCAGTCCAGTTTCCTCGTGCGCGGCAAAACTCCAAACGGAGGCGTCGATGGGTGGGCGTCAAGGGCAGCACACGTAATAGGCGCCGCGATACCAACTGTCCTTCAGCCAGGCGCCTTCGTATGGTTCGAGAAGACACAGAGGCCCTTAGTGAAGGTGCTACCTGATCCTGGATGGCGGCCGATGAAGCAGTTGGCTGTACGCGTGCATTTCTTACGATGTGGCCGTCTTCTGGACGACTGGTCCGTCGAGGGCGTCCTGAGCCTGGTCTTCGTGTACATGACATCTCTCGGGTCCACTGGTCCCAACACCTCCTCACAACACAATCAGAGTGGCCTAATTGACAAGCTACTCGCCTAGCTGACCACCCAGCTTCCATCATCCCGACGATTCTCCCCCTCTCAAACTGCGACAACTGCTTATATTGTCTTCGAACACGGCGTAATGGCATGTCTATCTCAGCTCTTCCTTTGTAAATGATTCAGCACACTCAAACAAGCTTTGGTTACCTGTTTTATACTCCACAGAGTACGATGTTCAACGCCCTCTACCGGCTATACGTAATGCGCAATCACGCTGCATTTCTAATCATTTGCATTTCTCCCCGACATGTACCTTCATTGCAAGTTTCGTTACGATCCCGCAATTATTTCTTGGTGCGCTAATTTTTTTTGTCCATGAGTGTATGTCAAATGTAAATAAACCTCCATTTCATTATGTAAGCGTGTATTTTCTATTTATTTCAATTTATCTCTCAAACAGGATGTCTATTTGGAACCAGAATTTATTTTAGAAAGGTCTAGGGTGATCTCAGGTTGGTGTTAGGGGGAAACAGGGGGATTTTGAGATGGCGCTAGGGGAGGGGCTTCGTAGAAGTTGGCAACACTGCCGCAAAACATGACGGCTGGATTTTAAATAAATGTACTAATACACAAATTATACTCAACACGTCATTGCCAAAGGGTGAAAAAATCATAATGCATTAAGAATAGAGAAATACACTTCAAAAATTTACTATTAAATCCAATAAAAAAATACGGTTACTCAACAGCGTGAAATAAACAATTTCCGTTAGGTCTAATCCTTTATCTCACAAACATAATCAACAATAAAAATGGCAGAGAGAGAGAGAGAGCTAGATAGATTCCTGGGAATAAACAAATTAACGTGTTTATGCGTTATTAGTTTCCATTTGTTAGTAAGTACCTAAAGCCAGATTTAAACATGTCATTCAGCATGTGAAAAAATTAATTGTTTAATTGTAAATTATCGCGAATTAATAGAAATTGCGGTTACATAAACCAAATTTGACACATCTATAGATTCAAATCTTTCGTTTAAGACCAAAATGAAGTAAATCGATGCAGTCGTTTTCTCTCACGGACTGCCCAAAGAATCGGCTTAGCAAATTAAATATATAGATTCCTCACAAGAAGGTTTTGTTTGGTTTACACTGCTACAGTCACTTTTTTTGCTACCCGATGGCTAATTAGACGGGTACCTACAGATTAAAGCAGATTCCGAAAGGCTACAAACCTCCATGCCAACAGTTTGACTCGAATCCACAGACTCTGGTACCAAAAGCCAGCGCCCTTGTCATTCGGCCATTGTCCGTCCCTCCAAAGAAGAGAACGTTATATACTTCTGTGAGTATTATTCCTTAAATATATTATTTAAAAACTAACATATTTGTGGAAACATGTTTATGAATTGCTTCGCACACAAAATAGACAATTTTTAGTATGCTAATTTGCATTTTAATCCAAATTCTAAAATAAGATAAATTAAATCAATTAATACGCAAAATTAAGGAAAGAAGACAAATAGTTGCTTTTACATCACTAGCTTCGACAACACCAAAATTCGAACGGTAGTATTTTAAAATGAATCTCATTGACTATCCAGATAAATACAGTAACTCTATATTAAGTTCTTGAAGAAAAACGAGTGACATCAGACTATAAATATTTTTACAGGATTGGACTGAAATTATGTACGGCAAAGTTAAATGTAAGTTTAAGCTAGATATTTTATTCTTCGTATCCAAAAGGATTATTTCTTACATCGAAGAATAGATTTTACTGCTTACCATGTTTACCCCGATTACTTTCTTAGCATAATTATTTATTTATTTATTTTCTAAACGGACGCACTTGCCGTCAAACATTCGCCTATATTACGCGGAAGTTTACTGTCCATTTTATTATGGTGGCACCATATAGGCGTACAGCATTACCCCCTAAGAAGGAACGACACAAACGAAGGCATTTTTCGACGCGCGACGCCGGGAATCGATCCGAGCACCTTCAGCACCGAAAACCAGCGCGCTGTACCAAAGGGCCGCCACAAGCCGTTACCATAACTGTAGAAATGTAGATTTCTCTTACTACTGTGTTGTGGAAATTCTGAAATTTTGCCGCCTCTCGGTAGACAGATTTCTTATTCAAATATATCAAACTTCAAGAATAACAAATGTAGAGCAATAACTGCATCTTGAACAACTGATGACTGAATGCATGTTTTCTTTAGGGGGAAGGGGGGGGGGGTAAGTAATTACATATGAAGCTTTAACTTTATTTTTAAAAAGGTTCTGTCATATGTTTGTGATTATATAGAATTTTACAGAATGAAGTGGTTAGGAATTACTTAAATATATTTTAATTGAATGCAAAATCCGCACTTACCTCACTTAAGTTTCGGGAATGTGATCAAATCATAATAAATATATAGCTTACTCGCAAAGCGATAATTATTTTATCGTTTCAGCGTTCTTAAACAAAAGTTCACTGATGATTAAAAAATTAATTAAGAGCTGTTGAATTTTTGTATGAATAATACTTAAAAGCGTAGATAAAATAAACTGAAGAATGTTATTTATTTTTTACAATTACAAAAGGATTTTAAAAGGATGCAAACATAATGGGAAAAAAAGCTTGAAACATCATATGAGGCTTTGGTAACTTATTTTATTTCTTTTGATTCATCGTATTCCCGCCCACGTGCTCCTTTTTTATTAGGTGTTTTGTTTCATATTCACAAAGAGAATAATGTAAAACGAGTTATACAGTCACAATGCATGAAATGCGATCAACATGAAAACAACGGGAATTATTATTGTTCAAGCAATATTGCTTTAGTGTATCCGTGGAAAGAAATAATGGAATTATCGTCCGATGGGGAATGAATCGTCGATGCATAAGCACTAATCTAAAATTTTATCTAAAATTAAACATTGAGAAAAAGCTTTAAATTAATCATATCGTAACATGAGTATTTATTGTTCGATAGTAATTACATTTTGAAAATGCAATGCTGATATGTTTCAGTTTAAAAATAAGTCGAATGGGAAGCATTAAATTTTAAAAAAAGATATATTAAGCTGATCGATAACATTTTACCTAAATATTTTCATGGTTTATATAATTTTAATTTTTTCGAATTTCAGTACTACATTTTTAGCATCATTGATCCATCTAAAAATGAACCACCAAATAGAACAATTATAAACTGTTGTTACGATGAGAGATTATTACGTGACAATTTAACTAAGGTTGTTACCAATAGTTGCAAATAAATTAAATCTTCTATGCTGTAAGAGGAAGATTTGAAACCTATATTTCCTATATAATCCTATATAGTCCTATAAATCTTATATACTCCTATAATCCGGTGAATTTTCTCACCTTTTCTTAGCGAAAACAGTTGTGAAAATAATCAATACAGTAACTTTAAAAATGTTTCAAAGCAACATTTTTAACACTTTTTAAAAGAAAATGTGTCATCGATTTTAAACCGTTACCGTTGTTCAGTCTTATGCAAGTAAGTAAATGGCGATGTAGACACTATAACAAATTAATCATTGAGTATGGTTTAGATTGGTTTTATGCAATCGGTTTAGATTGGAAGTTTGTATCTTTTACTAATTTTTTGTAACTGTAAATATTTATAGCGTCATTCATGTCTTTTGAAAGATTTAAACTTTTTTTTTTTAATTTTCTTGGCGTTGTCTCCTCCAGTAGCAATAAATTATTTTAAATTTTATCCTTAAATTTTATTTTTAACTGAGATAACTATCTCGGCAAGGGCTAACGAACACGTGTTTGTTTCTACTCGACTAAGTAGGATTCGAGATGAAATCATTGTAAATTCACAGTTTTTTGCTTTCTTAGAACTTGTATGACTTTTCTCCGAAAATACAGAATTATTAACAATTCCTCAGTTTGTTCATCAATTTTGTATTTTGTGTTACGGTACATCACTAAAACACTAGATCCTTATGTTGTAATTATCAATGAATCCCAGCTTATATTATTTCCAAATTCAGTACTGTAAAACTCCTAGCAACAAACAGTACATTGAGTAATGCTTTGTAGAGTAAAATATGAATAAAAAATATAGGTTCAACAATAATAAATTTTTATTGAAACTATTATAAGAAGTAAGTGGTAAAAAATTAAATTAACCTTGTATGGAAAACAATGAGCTGCAATCGTTAATGTTTTAACGTCCCCGTGGTTGAAATAAACACTCGAGAGATAGTAGACTTACTAAACAGAGTTTGTATTAAAATATAACTAGCCGCTGCGCGACCAGCATGGTCGCTTTTATTTTTATATTTTCTTTTGCAAAACAACGCAACTGAAAGTAACATATGTAATGAATGTTACCATTACTGGTTATTATAAATATGCGTTGTTAAGGGATATTCTCTAGAAGGCTGATTCTAAAACATCGTGATTAAAAAATGAGAATTTCCATTACTTCAGAACGGTGGTAAAGAATAAGACTGAGAAACCCAACACCGATGATTTTAAAAATGACATCCCTCTCTGTATATGCTATTTTTCAGAAATTGTTGGGTAAAATTATTTTCACTTAAAAATGTGAAGCAAAAATTCAGCAAGTACTAAAAAATAGTGCGGATTACATCACTCTCTGTAATGTACTATTGTTCCCAATTCAGATATCTACACTTAATCATATCAAATAATAAATTGGTGGGAAAATTCATTCACTTATAAAATGGAGTAAAAATTCAGTAAGTACTGAAAAAAGTGTAGAAAATTTACTATTACTGGCTGTCGGTTGCTATGCCGGCGACGACAGTCTAACCTCGTGAGCGTAACCTCGGGATCATTTATGATCACTCTTAATAATTACTTCTTCTTCGCTTTCTTTCTTCAGACCCTTTCTTCATTTCTTCCCAATTTTCACTTGATCGTGCAGCTCGCTTTCGAGCATTCATGATTTCAAGGCATAAATCCATGTTAACACGCAGTTGCAAATTGCGGACGGCCTCTAATGTTTGCATCTGGTGTTTGCAGCCGCTGCTATTCAGAGTGTAGAAATATCGTCGAATTTTATGCAGTATATCTACGCGTTTTATATATATGGATTCTGTACAGTATGTACAAAGGCTGAGAGACTATCCTTTTCTGCATATGAGAGATATCACAGGAACAGAAACAAACTTTCACGAAGAGTCTCCCAGTTTTTCAACAGAGATTTATCTCTCAAACAATCTCTAATTAACTAATTAAAAATGTGGTTTGCCGGCTTCGGACTCTTCTCTCCGTCACTGCGAAACAGCGGGTCTCTTAGAGCTCAACACTCTCTGGAGTTCGCGGGCCCTTCTGGCTTTCACCTCGTCTCCGCGCAGCACACTCAAAGCACTGCTGTAGAGAGTGTTGAGCGGGACTGTGCGAGAGGCTCAGCACTCTCTGGGTTTTGCAGGCCTTTGGTCTCCGCACGGCACACTATCGGCACTGCTATCTCTGCAGAACTTTCGTCAGACGAGAGAATAGCGCCCTTTACACGTACGCTCTTTCCCGCGCTTTCTACGCTGCGGCCCATCGGCGCTGGTCAATTTCCGTTCCCACGGGGGGGGGGGGGGTTGAATTTACTCGGTGGGGCGCAGCGTCGTTCGGTCTCGAAAGGACAGAAACACACAGCATGCTGCTTCCCCTACACTGAAGACGGGGCGCAAGCCAGTTTCAGCTAGATACAGGAAAACCAATTTACACCCACAGGCTTGTATTTTCTTCTGATAATTAAATGTGGGCTCTTTCCTTCTCGGAAACAGGTCCCCCCTCGAAAGAGAGAAATTTAGGCTTGGGTGGTCTCTTTCCCAGAATAAAGTGCACATCAGTTACAATGTACACATCGTTAGAGTACCCTACAGATTTATACCTCAATGTAGTCATTTCTGTGGGGTCTTCAGCAGAGCACAACCAATAATTAAGCCGAAGATAATGCAATATATAATGAGAATTTTCAGTAAATTTTTAAGTCTGAAAAGTCTAATTTTAAAAGTGATGTCTTACAGCTAACAACGGTAAGGACTTTCGACGATCATGAACTAATAGGAATATGTAACAGTCTGTTCATCACTTGAAATATTTTACCACAACGTGATATACATTCCGTTGTGAGCTGCTTAACTCCACTTTCTACGAAACCATTAAATAGTTTCTGAAATTCCATATTTGGAATTATTTTCCCTCCATCGTACTTATCGGATATACCTTGCTGAGGAGAAAATAACAGTCGCGAAACTTAGATCTGAAGCTACTCGGTACGCTGGAGATGCATATATCCGAAAGAAATACCAGTTGTATTAACCGTTTATACATAAGTCTCTATGTAGTCTAATTAAAAATATAAGAAGGTGGACGTTTAAGGTGGATTTAATGAAATGAAAAAAATTATGCGACACTAAACCATATTCTGTTGTCCATATTTTACAGCTCTTAATGAATTTTTCTTAGTGGTAAATGCATAGACAGCAACGATATGACTCTGGAGATCAACTCAGCTAGGGAAATATTTGTTGATGTGTCCAGATTGTGTTAAATGTATATAGATTTCCTGTCGTGTTCGATCTTCTTTTGTGAGCATCGAGTAATCACACTACATCCGATTTTAGCATCTATATATTTAAGTTGCTAAGCCGACTATTTGGGCAGTCCGTGAGAGAAAACTACTGCATCAATCTACTTCATTTTGGTCTTAAACCAAAGACTGTAATCTGTAGATTTGTCAAATTTGGTTTTTGTAACCGCGATTTCTATTAATTAGTGATAATTTTCAATTAAATAATTGATTTCTGTACATGTTCAGTGGCATGTTTCAATCTGTCTATAGAAACTCACTGTTAATGCGCATGCTCAGTGACATGTTTTAATGCTAAACACTTCTATTCCGTCTAGATCTCTCTCTGCCATTTTTATTTGTATGATAATTGTGTTTGTGAAATATAAAATTAAACCTGATGGAAATTAATTATTTCACGCTGTTTAATTAGCGATAATTTACAATTAAAAAAAGGCTGTTCAGGCTCAGTGACATTTTAAAATCTGGTTTTAGATACTCACTAAGCAAGAGGCCGCTTAAAACACATTAATTTCTTTCTGAGCATTATTATGATTTTCAACAATTGACAATGATGTGTTGAGTATAGTTTGTGTATTAGTACATTCATTTACAATCTAGCCGTCATGTTTTGACGGGTACTGACTAGTTTTATATTAAAACTGTGTATGCAAGAAGTATATAATATTAATTTCATTTTGTCATGTAAAAGGAAGAATTACTTACGTCAACTCTAACGCCCTGAAGCGGCAGAAATTGCCCTGGTGGCCAGTCATTTGGAACATATCGGTAGAATTCTACATCGTCTTTGTACCACTTTACCGAATACAGTTTGTCTTCGTCAAGTTTGTAGCTGCAGATCAGTTCTACAGACTCTCCTTGTGTCGTCGGGCTCGGAACATCCATCATTAACATCCGAATAGCTCCAAAGGAGAAGGTAGCTGGAATGTAGAAAAAAATGTATTCAACTTGTGTCTTCCAATATTATCATAGTGATTCGTATATTCATTTCATCATACCAGTAGTAAGATGATCGCAATTTAATCTCGTCACTAATGCGTGGTGTATCATTAGTATTTTACGCTTGTAGATCTGTAGAGCATTGTATCGCTGGAGCATAACGATGAACTCCTTTAAAATGCTTTATTATAACGATGTGTTTGATAAGCCCTAGAGGCTTGGGGAACCGGTGGAGTATTCTGACTTATTATAACGATGTGGTTTTAAAATGATATATTTCCTTATCAATGATCCCTTACAGTTCATCACTTTTGAGATAATCTCTGTAAATATTTATAGAGTTAAATATATTTTATAGCAGTTGTAAATCTCATAAAATGATGCGATGTGAATACATCCGTTAATCACTTTGGAATCCTATTTAAATCAATATTAAAATGTTTCACATTCACATTATTCTAGAAATCGTAGCAGTATGGCAAAATTAGTGTCCAGTTTGTGAAATAATGATACAGTATTGCCCGTTTCTAGAAACTTGGCATGTTCAAGAGAAAGAACTGATTAAAAATAGCAGCAACAAATGTATGAAAAAGGTTTAAAATTAGGAAAAAAGAATATTAAAAACTAGAAACAGGTAAATTAAGGAGAATATATATCTATTTCTATAAAGGAAGAAGTCCTGACTTATATATATATACATACACGTATCAACGCCCAGCAAAAACTATTGGAGATACAGATATCAAAATTTAGGAGCTTATTACTTTTGTGCTGAAGGCGTCATTTAAGAAGTGATTTTTCAAAATTCGCCCCCTAAGGGGGGAGGGGGGCAAAACGTGTTTTTTACATATTCCTTTATATCTCAAAGAAGAAAATCGATATCCATAAGATTCTTGCTTTAAAATGTAAGAAACATGAATACCTAAAAACTAATTTCAGGATTTTTCAAAATTCGTCTCCCAAGGGGGAGAGGGGGGCTAAACGTGTTCTTACGTGTTTTATCTATATATATAAAGGAATCAACACCCAGCAAAAACTATTGGAGATACAGATATCAAATTTTAAGAGCTTATTACTTTTGTGCTGAAGGCGTCATTTAAGAAGCGATTTTTCAAAAATCGCCCTCCGAGGGGGGGAGGGGGGCAAAACGTGTTTCTTACATATTCCTTTATATCTCAAAGAAGAAAATCGATATCCATAAGATTCTTGCTTTAAAATGTAAGAAACATGAATACCTAAAAACCAATTTCAGGATTTTTCAAAATTCGTCTCCCAAGGGGGAGAGGGGGGGCTAAACGTGTTCTTACGTGTTTTATCTATATATATAAAGGAATCAACACCCAGCAAAAACTATTGGAGATACAGATATCAAATTTTAAGAGCTTATTACTTTTGTGCTGAAGGCGTCATTTAAGAAGCGATTTTTTAAAAATCGCCCTCCAAGGGGGGAGGGGGGCAAAACGTGTTTTTTACATATTCCTTTATATCTCAAAGAAGAAAATCGATATCCATAAGATTCTTGCTTTAAAATGTAAGAAACATGAATACCTAAAAACCAATTTCAGGATTTTTCAAAATTCGTCTCCCAAAGGGGGAGAGGGGGGGCTAAACATGTTTTTACGTGTTTTATCTATATATATAAAGGAATCAACACCCAGCAAAAACTATTGGAGATACAGATATCAAATTTTAAGAGCTTATTACTTTTGTGCTGAAGGCGTCATTCAAAAAGCGATTTTTCAAAAATCGCCCCCCAAGGGGGGGGAGGGGGCAAAACGTGTTTTTTACATATTCTTTCGTATCTCAAAGAAGGAAATTGATGTCCATAAGATTCTTACTTTAAAATGTAAGGAACACGAATACCTGAAATCCAATTTCAGGATTTTTTAAAATTTGGCCCCAGGAACGGGGAGGGGGGGGGGGATTAACGTGTTTTTCACGTATTCCTTCATATCTCAAAGAAAGAAACAGATATCCATAAGATTATTGCTTTAAAATGTAAGGAACACGAATACATTAAAACCAATTTCAGGATTTTCAAAATTCGGCCCCATTGGGGGGGGGGAGGGGGCAAAACGTATTTTTTACATATTACCTCACATCTCAAAGAAAGAAACAGATATCCATAAGATTCTTGCTTTAAAATGTAAGGAACACGAATACATTAAAACCAATTTCAGGATTTTCAAAATTCGGCCCCATTGGGGGGGGGGGAGGGGGCAAAACGTATTTTTTACATATTACCTCATATCTCAAAGAAAGAAACAGATATCCATAAGATTCTTGCTTTAAAATGTAAGGAATATGAATACCTAAAAACCAATTTAAGGATTTTTCAAAATTCGGCCCCCAAGGGGGTTAGGGGGGCTAAACGTGTTTTTTACATATTCCGTCATATCTCAAAGAAGGAAACAGATATCCATAAGATTCTTGATTTAAAATGTAAGAAACACGATTAAATGTAACAAACACGATCAATGTCACGATTTTTCGACATTCGCTTTAGATTTTGAAAAAATTGCTAGAAACAATCGAATAATTTATATTTCCTATATATCACCATTTTGAACACCAAATTGGTGGTAGGAGAAAAGAGAGAGATCAACCTTAATTAAATGAAGTGTGGAAAGGTGCGTGTGTGTGTGAATTGTATATATTTCGGTTGTTAGTACGTATACATCTAGAGCTCAGGTTAACTCCATTCATTTTTATTATCCTGGGCAACGTCAGGTAATTCTTTGTTTATGAAACCGGCGATTTTCACAAGGGTTTACGGGGAAGCCCTCAAACTCCTCGAAGGGCCGGGATCCAGTGAGTTATCAAAATTGAAAGAAACATTTTAATGCTGACATTAGCATGGGGGGGGGTTATTAAAATATGCTGATGGGATGATAACCAGTGGAATGAGGTATAGATTGCCATAAAATACAAATATACATATCATACAAGTAAGCTTTATTAAGGGTCCACCCGTGCAACGCCGGGTATATAAAGCTAGTATATATATATATATATATATATATATATATATATATATATATATATATATATATATATATATATATATATATATATATATATATATATATATATATATATATATACTGCTGGCCACCCAAATTGCAACACCAAGAAAGACAAGAGATATCACAACAAAATTTATTTTGTAGATAACATGTTGACCAAGTATCAAATGATTAAATTTATAGACTTCTGTGAAGTGTGGTTCCTGCCAAAATTAGTAGCCAGAGTTGCCGCCATTGTTGGAGATCACCGCTGCCACACGCCTCGGCATTGATTCAAAGAGACTTTGGATGAGTTCTTGGAGTACAGCAGACCAAGCAGCTTCCACACGTTGCCAAAGTTGATCTGCTGTGGCAGCTGGGGATGGAATCTGGGTCAATCGTAGAGCAACCATGGACCACATATTTTCTATCGGCGAAAGATCCGGAGAGCGAGGCGGACAGGGAAGCAATTCAATCTGGCGATTGACGAAGAACCGTTGGACAATGCGTGCCACGTGTGGTCGCGCATTCACCTGTTGAAATATGGATGTGGGCAAGCCCTGGAGGTAAGGAAGGACAACTGGCTCCAACACCTCGGAGATGTAGCGCTGGCTGTTTAAAGTACCGGCAATGCGTACTAGAGGTGTGCGAGAGTGATATCCAATACCGCCCCATAACATAATACCCGGTTCAGGACCAGTGTGTCGGTGCATAACGCAGCTGATCAGCATCCTCTCTTCACGGTGTCTCCAGACTCGAATGCGACCATCGTGGTGTTGCAGACAGAAGCGTGTCTCGTCAGTAAAGACAATTTCATTCCATTCTGCCGTCCACATCCTTCTGTCATCGTACCATTGGCGGCGGAGACGTCTGTGGTTCTGCGTCAAGGGTAGACAAAGCAATGGACGTCTTGCGGACAGACCACTCTGCTGTAAACGGCGGCGAATGGTACGCGCAGACACTGGATGATGCGTTACAGACTGCATGTGCTGTGCTATGGTTCGTGATGTGACTGAGCGATCCATCACTGCCATGCGCACAATTTGCCTGTCATCACGTGATGTGGTGTGCTGAGGTGGATGCGATCGAACACGCCGGTCCGTCGTACCCTCCTGCATCCAACGATCACATATCCGCATTACAGTTGTTTGGTTTCGTCCAACACGACTACCGATTTCCCTGAAAGATAATCCACAATCTCGGTAGGCCACTATCCTTCCTCTGTCGAACTCGGATACTTGATCAAAAGATGATCGCTGTTTTCACGAGGCATAATTGATCGTTTTTTTTTTAAAACCACAAGAAAAACACAATTTCCAAACTTGAAATCGTCGAAATCTCCAAGCTTTAAATAGCGCTTTGAAGTGGCGCCACAGGCGCGCGTGATGTGCGTCTGCGCTGAAATTCTAATCATTTGCATATCTCACCTCCGCTAATGCATGTTGTAAATTTCATGTTATTTGCATGTATCCTTCAGGGTGTTGCATTTACAGTGGCCAACAGTGTATATATATATATATATATATAGTATATACGAGGCGTGTTTTTTAAGTAAGTATCGTTTTGGAATAAAAATAAAACTAGTAGACCTTTTTAAACAATTTTATTTTTAAATGAAAGCCTGTTCTTTAATCTACTTTTCTACATAATTCCCACCAATATTAAGGCACTTATCGTATCATACAACCAGCTTTTGAATACCAGCCTCGTAGAAATCTGCCGCCTGATTAGACAACCAGGTCATTTGACCTAAATGTTAGGTTATTTGACCTAACTGTTTGACTCGTGGTGATCCAATAAAATCTACCCCTTATTGTGACACTTTAAAAAAACTGCGCCTTGCAATCGAAAACAAAAGGCGTGGCATGCTGAGTAAGGGGATCGTTTTGCTTCATGACAATGCCCTCCCCACACGGCCAATCGAACTCAAGAGCTGATTGGATCCTTTGGATGGGATCAACTTGATGACCCTCCGTATAGCCCCGATCTAGCGTCCAGTGACTACCACGTATTCCTGCATTTAAAGAAGCATTTGGGTGGTCAGCGCCACGACGACGATCTCAAAACGACCGTGTTGCAGTGGTTGTCTAATAAGGCGGCAGATTTCTACGAGGATAGTATTAAAAAGCTGGTTGTAAGATACGATAAGTGCCTTAATATTGGTGGGAATTATGTAGAAAAGTAGATTAAAGAACAGGTTTTCGTGTAAAAATAAAATTGTTAAAAAAATTATACTGGTTTTACTTTTATTTCACAAACGGTACTTATTTAAAAAACACGCGTCATATATATATATATATATATATATATATATATATATATATATATATAGTGTGTGTGTGTGTGTAATAATGCCTCACCATCTATTAATTCTATACCTAATGTTGTCTTTCCTCTCATGCAACTACTTCTGTTTCTGAGTTTGTGGCGCATGGGTCTCGTTTTAGAAGCTCACCTCATTTACTAGCCGTTTTCTCCCCATACAGCGTCTTTGAAATGTAAAGAACTAGACATATCGAACAACCTATCCTGTACTCTTTGTAAGTATGTAAATAACTTTCACTCTTTATGCTTCTTATAAATATTTACCAAATAATTATCAGTACTGTAAATAATGTGTTCAAGTAAATAAATTTATTATTCCTCAAAACTGGACTCCACTACTACAGTTAAATAAATATATTTATGCATAACGCTAGTTAAATTATAGGAACTTTGAAAAGAAGTTCTACTTTCATATTTTTCTCTTACCACAGATTTTAGGCAATGACAGTTGATAGGTATAGCTAACTTCGCCAATGTTAATCTTGCAATATTATATCGACTGAACTAATTAAATCTGCTGACCACTCAATTCGATGACTGGAAGAATACATGACCTGCCGTAATATCTTCCTCCGGATCCTAATTCATTACACACACGCATATATATATATATATATATATATATATATATATATATATATATATATATATATATATATATATATATATATATACAGGGTGCTTTTTTTTAAAACTGACTCTACTCAAAGCTATCTGTAGCGCGATCTATCAGGCGGAATTCCACCAAAATTGATAGAGGGACTAAGGACGACATGGGAACGTGTTTCCGTGAAAGAAAAAAAAATTAGTTCCAAAAGTCGCCGATAGGGGACGATATGGCGCTGTTGCTGTCAGGGCACCCGAGAATTTTCATAAAAGGCAATTAAAACATTAAAATACAAATTCATGACTACGTAGTCGACAGCAGCGACAGTACTTTGGTCTATAAAGATCGGTTCGGAATCTGTTGTGCCTTCGCTTTACAGAAGAAACGGTCATCAGTCAGTTTAAAATATTCTCCCTGTATATATTTATATAATATTGCAAGTTTAAATTTGGCGAAGTTAGCTATACCCATCAACTGTGATTGGCTAAAATCCGTGGTAACAGAAAATTATGAAAGTAGAACTTCTTTTCAAAGTTTCTGTAATTTAACTAGTTTTATGCATAAATATATTTATCAAACTGTAATACCACAAAATACCAACTGTTGTCACGATAAATATAATGTACGCATTCTGATACATTAACTTTATTATTTTTTATCCTCATTGGATTGACAGGCTACCGTGGATCTACACTGTTCTGTCCCACTTTGAAGTTTACCGCGACTTTCCCTTTTGGAAGAATTAGTTCAGTTTCTTATATCAAAAGCCTAAAGTCGACTGTCAAAAATGCCACTGCACATAGATTTGGGCATTCTCATATTTGTATTAAAAGCTTCTTTCATTTTAGTCACAAAAACCTTTCAATAGTGATGTTTTGTCCAATTTCTTAAATACCACCATAGATATTTTCATAATATCTCTATCAGAAACCTCAGGAATTTTATCTTCTTTGCTTGAGACATCCTAGGTTTCTGATCTATATATTCTCTAATCAAAAACTTTTACAGAATATTTTGTTAGTAGCTACATGGAATTAAAGGAGTTTTTCATTAGATACAATATCAGTTATCTTTTAAGAGTACTACTAACTGGACTTTTGATCTATGGATGTACGTTATTAGCGGTGTTTTAGATCTCAAATAGATGTAGTAAGTTTTTTAATGCTTTCATAGCTGTAGTTTCCAACTTCAAAGTATGTGAAAGAAATTTATTTTCTATTTGTAGTCATTAGTTACACTAAATAAAATTACCTGTAACCATTATAAATGCGCTATCTGGAGAAACGGAAGTCTGAGAAGGATTTTGAAAAACAAATAATGCGTCTTTTACTAGTTTAGCATTAGATGAATTCCTGTTTATAACATTGAAGTCCTCAATAGCAATTGTCTCACGAACATCACTGGAACATTTAATATTACACGATCTGTTACTCTCTCTTTCAGGATTTGTATCTGAATACCCTCTCGAGATTTATACCTACGCATTAATTCAGTACACCGAGGAAATTGGATTTCCATGGTAATTGATTTATTAACTATGCAGTATTCAGATAAATGACATATCTGAGATAAGATGTTATCTGATTCATAAAATTTTAGTGTTGATGAATTTTTAACAAACGTATCTGCGTATTTTTTTTAAATCAGAATTAAATATATCTTTGAAACACATGTATTAATTAATGCTGAAATTCTCTGACGACTTATCTTTTTATACATTTTCAAGGTAATATGGTGTGCTACTAAATATCGCAGTTGTTGAGGATCCTAGGTACTTAGAATTGCATGTAATAAGAAAATACTATGTCGGAAATAATATTTTGATGCAATTTTTAAAAGTAAATAAAACTGAATTTTTAATATGGTTATTTTTTGTCATTCATATAAATTTTAAAAAAAGTGATTAGTTTTATAAAATACAGGGTGATTTTTATTAAACTGACACTACTAAGAGCTATGTGTAGGGCGATGTATGTACCGGAATTCCACCAAAACTGATAGCGGGACTAAGGACGTTGTCGTGTCTGCCGCGTCAACTCCTGTTGTTTTGTCCCTGTACTTTCCTCTCAAGAAAACAGGGGGGTAGGGCAATGACCCCGGCTTCATAAGGGATTCGTGTGGTGTTCGGAAACGAGGTCCCGGGCAGAAGTCAGGGGGACGTCGGAGAGACTGCTTGTGCCCACGCGAGAGAAGGCGTGTGGATTTTTTTAGTCTGCGGTTGTTGGCTCTTGAGAGAGCCGGGCAGACGAATACAGTGCGTGGGTGTATTGAGACCCCAAAGACGCACTAGGCCTTTGTTAGGTAATAGTCGTTGGGAGATGACTGAAGTAGTTAGATATTTGTATAATACTGTAAAATAAGTTTATGGATAGTTGTGTTTGTGCTTGCGAAAGAAAATAAAACTTTGAATATTCACTGGTGTGGTACTGAACTTTGTCACGTGAAAATTTACTTGTGTACCATTGCAAACATATTTACATGAAACGAACCAAAGCGAATCCGTAGAAGTGAAGAGGGTTCGACACTGTCGCAGCCGACAGCACCTGTGGACTTGGATGCCTGGATTGGTGGATAAGTGAGTGAGTCGTCAGTTCAGGTGAGAAGCCTTTAATATTTATATTTTTGGGGATCAGTTAAATAATTCCATATAAGATGTGGACCATCAAATGTCTAAGAAAAGAAAATTTGAGGGTAGTTGCAGAAGACTTGTATGCAGTAGTAACCCCAAATTTAAGTTTATTTGAACTTAAACAATTAATTATAAACTCAGAGGAGTATAACAATGACGCAGAATTTGTGAAACAGTTGCTAATCACTACCGTAGAAGATAGGAAAACGAACGAAGATCGACAACATGAATTAGAGATAATAAGGGCCCAGAGTGCGAACAAAAATTGCAATGAACCGATAGCAGCAAAGGTGGAAGCTAAATATTTCCAACTAGAAATTCCAATCGAGCCTATAGAGTATGTGGATCATTTGATCAATGGATGCAAAATTAAACCAATAAGCGATAGTGCAACACAAATTCATATTTTACATTCATCGTACGTGCCGAATTACGAAACGAATGTAATTCCTGCCTTTGGAGAGAGACGCGAAGCAAATGTCGGCCAAGCGCCAATTATACCACATGCTCGAAGACAAGGGGACAGAATCTCGCGGCCCGTAGAGATAGTCGCCTCGAATAATAAGCTGAATGTGTCCTGTTTACTACCCCCAAGTACTGAGCAGTCGTTTGTGAATGCCGGCGAACACAGCTGGGTCGAAGATTGTGAAACAAGACCACCTCTTGCTGAGGAACGGGGAGAGCCTTGCGAGGGAGAAAATAGCGACCCTCCACTCGGGGGTGAAAGAGGTGAACGAAATGTGGAGGGGGAGCCTCGCACTGTATGTTTTGAGTCAAGAAATAATGAGGCTGCTGATAACGAAACTAAAATGCCAGGCGCGGAATCGCCGAAATTTAGAGAAGAACAAGAAAAATGCGGCTCTTTAGAATCCGTGAGAGGGATTTTGAAACGACAGAAAGGGAATTTGGTGTCGATTGACAGACTCAATTTCCATCGAGATAGAATATTAGGAGAAACAGAGATGCAGCTGGTATTGACTTACGATATAAGAAGTAAAGTGTTGCATTTAGCCCATAAATCAAGCATTAATCCTGAAAATGCTCAACAGGCAATTTGCCAAGATGCGAAAGATAACAAATCAGTGTTTGCAGAAACGCTTTCTATTAAGCGGAAATTAGAACCCAAAAGCAGGTCTTCTAAAGGGCGAAGAAGTACCCGGGAAAAGCATGGTTGTCTTGAAGAAAGAAGCATAAAGAAGGCTGGTGAAATCAGTTATTGTACTGAACATCCCAAAACGAAAGCACAGTTACGAAGTCTTTTAGGTTTGTGTAATTGCAATAGGGATTACATCCACAACTACTCTGAGGTAGTACATCCCTTATCGGAGCTGACCAGGAAACGAGTGTCTGAGAACATTCCGTGGTCAGAGGTGCATCAAGCTACCTTTCAAAAACTCAAAGAGACAATGTGCAACGCTCCAAACCTTTCTGAGATCTCTATTGCTCATCGGCCAGGAGCGAAAGTGGCAAATGCAGATGTTGTGTTGTGTCTTCCAGTCGAGGAATAACTATTAGAAGTCACGAACTTTTACGATGGACTTAGTGTGGAACTTTTTAAATACTTTTCTTTATATGTAGTGTTTTAACAATATTTTTCTTTCTTTCTTAGTTGCAGTATCTTAACGGGTATCGATATTATGTAGTTAAGAGGTAAATCTATTTTATGTGGTGTCCAGTATGGTAAGAAGCACATTTCCTTTATTTCTAATTGATGTTATTCTGTTATATTTAGTTATTTCAGGGTTATGAAGATAGACATTTTGATTATTCATATTTCATTTTATGTTACATGCGTAATTTTCATTATTTCATGGTTATGACGATATGCATTTTGATATTAGTATTTCATTTTAGTTTACCTGTGTATCGTTAGCTATTAATAGTTTTGGAAATATAGTTCCAAATATTGGTAATTATGATTATGTTTAGTGCTAGGAGTGTTTATTTTGTTTATTATTATTATTATTGAGATTTGTGTCATTTGTAGTTATTGTTATTATTATTGTGAAATTTTGGTAAATAGAATATTGTGTGTAAAGGCCGGCAGACAGGTAATTGTCAGATGTGTGTTTGCAGATTGCATCTGCAACCACCATCTTGGGGGAAAGGTGTAGTGTCTGCCGCGTCAACTCCTGTTGTTTTGTCCCTGTACTTTCCTCTCAAGAAAGCAGGGGGTAGGGCAATGACCCCGGCTTCATAAGGGATTCGTGTGGTGTTCGGAAACGAGGTCCCGGGCAGAAGTCAGGGGGACGTCGGAGAGACTGCTTGTGCCCACGCGAGAGAAGGCGTGTGGATTTTTTTAGTCTGCGGTTGTTGGCTCTTGAGAGAGCCGGGCAGACGAATGCAGTGCGTGGGTGTATTGAGACCCCAAAGACGCACTAGGCCTTTGTTAGGTAACAGTCGTTGGGAGATGACAAAAGTAGTTAGATATTTGTATAATACTGTAAAATAAGTTTATAGATAGTTGTGTTTGTGCTTGCGAAAGAAAATAAAACTTTGAATATTCACTGGTGTGGTACTGAACTTTGTCACGTGAAAATTTACTTGTGTACCATTGCAAACGTCTTGACATGAAACGAACCAAAGCGAACCCGTAGAAGTGAAGAGGGTTCGACAGACGTTATGGGAAAACTTTCCGGGAAAAAAGAAAAGGTTCCATAAGTCGCCAATAGGGGAAGATATGGCGCTGTTGCTGTCGGCGCACCAGAGAATTTGCTCAAAACGTAACTAAAACATCAAAATGCAAATTCACGTCTTCGTAGTCGACAGCAGCGCCTGTATTTTGGTTTATAAAGGTATTGGGTGAATACCAAAATAGTTGTAATTAGCAGACAAATGAATAACAAAAAATTTCACTGCAACACCACTTTATGCAGCATATTCTCTTATCCCTCCTTCAATGGAACCACCATCCTGGTGGATCACTCAATGCATTCTGAACACTACGTTCTCAACTGCCGAGCGTAACATGTCAGCAGGAGCGTTCATCACAGTCCGGGATATGTTGTCCTTTAGGGCCGCCAAGTTAGAGACACCAAAAAGATAAACCTTGGACTCTAAATAACCCCACAAAAAGAAGTCACATGGGTTAGGTTCGGGAAGCGAGGTGACCATGCAAGTGGAAAAAAAGCGACTGATGTTCATTTCTCCTATAAAGAGGTGGCGCAACAGATTCCGCACAATTCTTGATAGCCGAAAATACTGGAATACTGGCGATTTTCTCGACTACATAGTCATGAATTTGCATTTTGTTTTTTTACTTGCGTTTTATGTAAATTATCATGTGCGCCGACAACAACAGCGCAATATCTTCCTCTATCGGCGTTTTTTGGATTTTTGTATTTTATTTTATTTTATTTATTTTTTACGGAAACTGCTTCCCATGTCTTTTATAGTCCTTCTATCAATTTTGGTGGCATTCCGTCTAATAGATCGCGCGACAGGTGGCTTTGAGTAGTGTCAGTTTAATAAAAATCACCCTGTAATATATATTGTTTCAATGAAGAGATTTCATTTTAATATTTCATCTCGCAAGTTTGCTTAAAACTTATCTATTTTTTAATGGTTATGTAAAGATATGTGTATGTAAACTCATTCACGGCAACATTCGCATTTTGAAAAAAAAAATATTTTGACTTATTTCATTTGGATGAAATCAAGTTTTCCAAGTCAAATTTTAACATTTTATTACATATCATAGTCAGTAGCTGCTGAATTAAATATCGTAAAAATAATCATGCTGTCACTATTTTTGTAACAGTTACAAATATTAAGTTTTATAAATTTCATTTAGTCTTATATGGTACATAATATTTGAACTACAAATTACTGACTTATTTATATTTTTACTCGTTTATCTTTCTATATTAAAAAAAGTTGCCGTAGATGATGTTTGCGCAACTTTCTTGGCACTTATGAATAATGATAAAATTGATAATGGTGCATTATATTTACAATTTTATATGCTAAACACGTTTTAACACATGATAGACAAATATCAAGCTTATAAATTGATTCATTAAAATACACACAATATGACGAATAAGACAACTTTATATAAATAAACGTTTTAAAAAATGTTTCAAAAGAACAACTCTTCTTAAAATTTCCCGAAGTGTAAAAACACACCTACGACAGGCAGAGGAAGCTGTAATATTTTTGTTTAAATTCTGTACTCCTAGGGTTTAAATAATTTTAAAAGTAAAAAAAAAGAAGGCTCATTTTCACTGCCACCATTAGCAGTTTAATACTTTAGTTTCTTTCTCAGAAAACTGAAAATTTACATCTGAGAAGGAAAGGGAAACTGACTGAAGAAGACAAACCGAAACTGAAGAAAAATGGATCTATTTTATTTATATCAACTATATAATTTGTGTAAATTACCAGTCTTCTATTCTTCATATAGAAAGGTATAATGGCATAATCTTAAAACCTAGTTCATAATAATGCTGTCAAATACGGAACTAAAGCAAGGAGTTATGAAATCAACACAGGATTAGGAGAAAAATATATCAAGGCCTTCCAACTACTAATAATTTTAGCATTTTAAGAACATTAAAAAGTATTTTGATTAAAGTTTTATTATTTGATACAAAAATCCTTTACCAGATTGTATCAAGACTCTCCCATTTTTCCTAGCATATTGTCAGGAAATACTTCGTCCCTTCCCCCTTCCCGGCCATTTTGTCTTAATAATCGAGCATAATGTTTATAACAAGCCAAATGTTTAGGGAAATGAAGCTAACGAGAATTCACCAAGAATCTCAAGTTACATACAATTTTGAAAAATCCGTTTTTCTCTTGTTAGAATATATGCTTTATTATTCCACTAAGGTTATGAACAAATGAGTTATAAAATTAACTTATGTGACTCTTCCAAATAAAACTGTTATTTTCTAGTACAGACATTCAGTTACTCAAGTTCAAGGTAAACACCTAAGTGCAATTTAAATTTTAAGTAAAAATTATAAGGAATTACTATAAAAAAATTTAAGTTTGTCCTCTGTAAATGCCTAGTAAAATAATTGTGTGGATTGCATTTTTAAAACAACTATCTGAATACCTGTTCTTCGATACGGATTACATTAAAATTAAATACAATGGTCTATGTATGTAATTAATGGCAATATATATATATATATATATATATATATATATATATATATATATATAAATCGTAATGGATATTTTTATAGACAAAATAATATAGAAAAAATATTTAAATTAAATCTAATCTAATGTAGAACATACTAAAGAATAAAGTACAGTTAATGTAGTACAGTTTGAGAAACATTTTTTTTTACTATATTTTAATATTTTCTTTTGGATAATGTCCAATCGTCTACCGCATTAGAAAGAGAAAAAAAATTGTCAATTTATTTCGTTGTTATGCACATGACGCAAAATTAGTTTTAAAAATCACAAAAAGAAACGAAACCACATGATCAGCATTCAATAAATTAAATTCTAAAAATTAAACTTTAAAAATTCACCAACAATCAGAAAAGGGGGAATAAAAATTCGAAAAAGATTTCATTTTAAACAAATTTTTTTATCTTTCTCGTGATAAAATTTTATACCAGATTATTATTTGAAATGAAAACTTAAAAGAATGTTACAAAAACAGCTTAAAAATTTAAATAAAAAAAAACTAATATGAATTTTTCATAGTGCATCCCTACTCTATAAGAAGAATCGCCATGCAAAATTTCAACCCTTTAGGTCCAACGATTTGGTCTGTGTGTTATCTGTCAGTCAGTCAGTTACGGAACTATTATATATATATATATATATATATATATATATATAGAGAGAGAGAGAGAGATCCGTTACAATTATGAGTTTAGTAATTACAAATTAGCATTTTTACTTATTTGTGAAATTTTAGATTTTTTGAAATCCTCAAAACCCTCTCGAACATCACATACATTATAAATATATAATCACCATAAATAATATTCTATATTATTTCGTGATACTATATCTTGGTTTGTGTAAAAATCTTTTAGATATTTTCCTTACAATAGATTGTTTTAAATATATTTTTCACAGTTTACATGTAATAGATTTTACACAGTGTAACCCTAAATGTTTTCTACCGATTTCATTACTTACCATCTCTTTCGCTGTGTAATTTTTTTCCGAGTGTTTATATGAGTTGGACCCGCACTGCAAGTAAGAAACTTACGTCATAAAACTGATTTATCACTGAGGTTTTTTTTTTTCTTGGAACTTCTAAAACTGTTTAAAACCCGGAAATGAAATAACACTTGGATGCAACAAGCTAAGATATTCTATGTTCCACTGTTTCCGCAATCTAGTGTCATTAATTTCACGGAAGAGGAAGTTCTTCCAAATTGCATTTTCTCCTGCGGATTTCCACTTACAGTAAACCCATAATTTTCTTACGAGAACAAAACCAAGTTAATTCTTTATAGCACTTCGAACAGAATCTAGCAACAAGTTACGTCTGAAGTATATTGCCTTTTCTATGAAATTGTGCGTTTAGTTTTCAGAAAAAGTTTCGTGTAATGGGAAAAAAAAGAATTTTTTTTTTATCTAACAACATTTTCGTCTTCATTGTGAGTGTTATGAAGTGGCAGATAGAGCAAAGTTCAAAGAAAATTAAATCGATTCAACCATTTTTCTTTCAAACCATTTTTCTTGCCACATAAAAATCATTTTGAATCACACATTTAGCCTGATTTAAATTCCTAAAAATGTCTTATTATTTTAAACAAGTTTGCAGATTTCAACTAGATTTAAGTTTAGTCGCGCAATACATTACAGGCGAAATGCACCTGCAAAAGTCATTAAGGTCAGATACAATACTTAAAATGATTTACGTCATTATACTTCATACGTTGGCGAAGGCGTCATAACTTGGTAATAATTTTTTTAACTGCTTAGATGCTCTAATTGAGATATGTCAGACTTCCGAACATAAGTTTTAACAAGGTAATATTAAGACAATGCTTTCACGGACTTTTTACAGGCAAAACAAAGAAAAGTCCTGACCATGGAATCCTCAACACAACTAGTAGTTAATGTACAGGGTTGTCTTGCAGAAGACTAGCTGCTTGTATCAATTTGGGGCATATATAAAGTTTCCATTGTCATCAGCAAGACAACCTGTTTCATAAGCAGGTAAAAATGAATGACAAAAAGGAAAATCCATTCATTTTTCTTAATTACTTTAAATCATCATAAGAGTCATTGTGCTGAAATAGCTGAAGCAGAACTAAATTATTTACATCCATTACTGCTATCACAAGTGAAGAAAATGCTGCAGTATACCCATTTTTTCCGATTTTCAGTGTTCAAAGTTTTAAAAAGGCTGAATTGGCTACGTGGAATGAAATAAATTCCGCATTGATAGGACCTGGCCAAATGGTCAAGCAATTGTTTGCATTAACGGGATAAGAAATGAAATCGAATACATACATATATATGTTAAGAATTAATTAGAAAATAATAGTAATTAAGAGATTTACAGGGGGCCTCAGTATAATCAAATTTAACATTAAAATCATTGGCAAAACGCGTTGGAAAAAAAGGTTTTTCCCCGTCTAGAGTAGATGACCTCGACACGCGAAATTGAAGTTCCATGGAGGGAATTTATTTTTAGATAGATGTACAGGGTTTGGCGCGAAAATTATGCTTAGACAAACAGAAAAAGTTTCTAGAATTTTCCAGGTGGTGCTTTGCGCATGTGCCATAAAGGGGGAGCGCTGATGAGAACAGATAATTACGCAGATTAAATTGGGAGCTAGTTGCTTGCGGGCGTTTAGCGGCGCCGCGACGATTTTCTTGAAAATGGCGAGCGCTAATATGTGCACTTGGATCAGTGGTCGTAATAGATGAAACAATAAAGCTGATTTACTTGGACTTATAACGTGTGCTTCCTGTTTTTAGACTACATAGGATTTTCAAGGAGTTACATGATTTCGGTGCCACGAACTGAATTTAGTAAACGGACGTGAATCAAGCGCCGTTTCATACACACTTACATACATACATACATACATACATATATATATATATGTTTTTTCAACTTGAGACCCTTAATGTTCAACGGCGCTATACATTATGTTGCAGTAATATAAGTAATATGTTCTTTGTTTGGCAAAGAGATGACTGTTGAACTTTTGACCAACCAACTAACACGCTATAATTTAATTTTTGTGTGCTGTTTAAAATACCATATTTTTGACAAATTCATTGATTATACATTTTCGATCCATATTTCATATGAAAATTTAAAAACGTTAAACTGCTATATAGGATGTATAACACAATTAATTTTAAAATATCCAGTATTTAACGAAATGAAGTTTTTGCACAGGAATGTATTTATATATCTAAATTTCCTAAAAATTAATTTGAAGTCCAGCATCCTCCGATAAAGAGATATAATTTTAGATGTTTCAATACAGATGCTGGTTATGCCTACAAGCTGTTTAATATCTGCTGCTGATACAGACGTTACAATACATCTTATTTGGCTCCTTACACCTATGCTTCTTGAACTATTGAAGGACTTCTCGCGCTTCCTACATAAATCAAATTCAGGTTTAGGTGACTTCCCATCGTTTATCAATGCAAGTTGTCATGGCGTGGTGATGGTTGATGTATGGATAATATACACGCCATTGTTACCGATAATGCGATGCTTACGATAATATAGATTGCATAAAATATCATCCCCTTAGCTGAATTAGAAAGCACACCGAAAAGCAATTTCACCGATGGCACGCTGTGATCAAAATTGCGAGAATTCGAGCTTTATTGAGTTTGGGCTGTTCTGAAAATTACCTATTAGAAAACAATGGAATACATCAGTTTATATTTATTGGGAGAATAATTTGTTTATCAGTATGTTATAAAGGTGAATATGCAGTTTAGAACGTAATTGGTCATGCATATTAAAGGTAATTAGAAAGGTCTCGAAAAGTAATAAGGAATTTCAGTAATAAATTAACTTTACCTGTAATTACACGCGGACGTATGCAACTTATTTACTTCAAAGAAACGGAGAAAATTCACAAGTGAAAATATATACAAATTGCCTATCAAACGATGAAAATATATAAACATGCCAATGATAAAATTCTAGGAAGTCGACTATCTATAATAGAAAATAATGGTGTGTACTCCCGAATCTCCGCCTTTCAGTTTCATTTAACTTTTAAAATCTGTTGATCTCAGCTTTGCATTATTTGGCCTCTTTTTTCCAATTACCGGGCAACTTGTTTAATGAATGGCTTACTTTTCTTGATGTCTACCTTTATATATATTATCGGTTTTATCCCAAGTGGAAACGTTTTAACGTAAGATTATATTCCTCCATAACGGTCCTCCGGAAAGCAAAATTTCGGACGCTAAAACCGTCCGTCGTCGCGAGTTATAATTTTGGCAGCGTTCCAAACCCAGTCTATATCGCTTTGGCAAGTAGAAGAGTTAAACAGAAAAGTACCAAAATGCGTCAAAATTTTGACATAAATATATATATATATATATATATATATATATATATATATATATATATATATATATATATATATATATATATATATATATATATATATATATATATATATATATATATATATATACATACCTACATTTATATAGATGGATATATACATAACACATACATGCCTATATACATACAAAAGAGGTAGGCTACGATAAGTAATCCTATATTAATAACCCGAAGTAGTTTCCTTAGAAGAGACTACCTGAAACTTTTTTTTTAAATGTATCGCAGCTCGCTGGTTTCTGCGTCTCCCCCAGAGCTTAGGGAATGAAAAATTTTATTCGTACGACCTGGTTTTTATTTTTTCTTACTTCACTTTCTGAATTTTAATTATTACTCTTCGTAAATTTATCTAAGTTTAATTGATCCACTGTGAAATTTCTGATTACAGTATGATCGAAACCTACTAATTATCTTAAATAGTAAGTATATGGTGGTTTCATTTAATACCTTAATGAATTGAATTCACCAATTCTTTTATTAAGTGTCAACAAATTTAACTATAAGGACTTTTTTTCTTTTTAATCTCATTCATTTTCTGTTTGGATTATTTGCAAAAGTAACAATTGTAAACAGGAAAACCAACGTAAATAAAGCACAAATAAGATGCAATTATTTTTCATTATTTTTTAGTTGTCTCCACTATTTTCCGTGCATACCAAGGATATATTCTACTTGACTCTATCGGGTACCATATGAACGACCATTAAGTCAGTCTATGTCAATCTATTATGAGACTTTTAAGCAATAAAAGGCCCTGTTACTGACGTTTTTATATTTTACAATGTTTGTCTTTCAGATACCAAAAGGACGTTTCTAATCTTGTTGTCAAAAAAAAGAAAACATTTAAATCAAACAGGCAATCAGCCTGCTTTTTTAAATTTAATTATTTATCTCTCAAAAAATATATCCAGACAAAAAAATGTTTTGAGAAATATATTTTGATGGTCTTCATAAATATATATTTTTTGTGATTAAATTCTCACATACTATGCGCGACATTTTATTATTTATCTCATCTGATAATAACTTGCTTAATAACTATATTTTATTTAAACAATAATAATCTGTGAAGAAAGAATTTGCCTTAACCATGCTATTAACTTAGAGGTTTTATTTTTATAACCTTATTGTTTTTAATCAGAACTAAAGCACATAATGTGCAAGAGTGAAAGAAATTTATTTTATTCATTTAATTTAATATGGTTATTTTGTATTTATTATATATGCGTTATAAAATATTAATATGGCGGTATGATTATTTATGATTATAACCTTATGATTATTTATATAAGACAAAACCCTTTTTTCCAAATGAACATACAATGTGCGCCCATAGTAACCTGACAAATTAAAATATCAAACGATAAAATAAAAAAGGTAAAGAATAATCGCTTGTCTAGAAAGAGTTACATCTCAACTCTTGTTAAAGCCAGTTTAAACTGGTTATTTAATCGTTTGCATATCAAAACGCAGTAGTAATTTTCATTTACAAGGAAAGCATTGTACAAAAAAAAATTGCTTCGGAATGGAACATCTTTGTAACATTAAATTTTGTTATAAATTAGGTAAATCTGCTACCGAAACTTTAGAGATGATTCGAACAGTATATAGTGATGCATCGTTATTGTGTGTCGTATATACTGATGCATCGTATATAGTGATGCATTGCAAAGCATTGAAGATGGATCCTTTCAACTTCAAAGATTTAGGAAAATGTGGAGAAAATTCGTTCTTTGGTAAAATCTGATAGACGTGCAACAACTAAGCAACTTGCAGACATGTTTGGGACAACCAAAGAAAGCTGTAGATTGATTTTAATTGACAATCTGAAAAAGAAAAAAGTTTGTTCTCGATTTGTGCTTCGGATTTTCACAGAACAACAAAAAGAAGACAGAAAAGCATGCTGTGAAGATTTGTTGACTACTGCGCAAGAGGACAAAAATTTCTTAAAGTGTATTGTAGGAGGATATGAGATCTGGTGTCTACAATACGACCTAGAAACAAAAAGACAAAGTGCACAGTGGAAAGGACCGTCTTCTCCCATACAAAAAAAAATGACGGATGTCAAAATCAAAGACTAAGGTAATGCTGATTGAATTTTTGAACACAAATTGACTTATTCACCACGAATTTGTTCCTAAAAACCAAACAATTAATCGGAATTTTTAAAAGGAGGTGCTTTTTCGATTAAGAAATTGGATGAGGCGAGTTAAGAAGGAACTGTTTGATTCTGGGCAATGGTTGCTTTTACACGATAACACTAGGCCCAATAGAGCAATTTCTGTACAACAATATCTTGCTAAGCATTCAATTGCAGTCATAAATAACACAACATATTCGTTCGACTTATCGTCAGCTTATTTTTTCCCTTTTCCGAAGCTTAAGAGGGCCATGAAAAGACATATATTTGAAAACGTCTCGGATATTAAATGTTACGCGTATTTTGAAAATGGTTAGTTCCAACGCCTATAAACAGTGTTTCCATGACTTAAAGATACGTTGAAAAAATTGTACAGACTCCTTTGGTGATTATTTTGAAAGAGATAAATTTTTTTGAAGGTGAGTAATATTTTTCTTATTTATAAAAAATGTCCGTTTACTTTATGGACGCAGCTTGTACATTTATTTTTTGAATAATAATTACGGAATGTTTCTTCTTTAAGACTCTTATAATTTTTTTTAGAAATCAAGTTCCCCCAACACCAACACCAACACACACATACACACTATATATGTATATATATATATATATATATATATATATATATATATATATATATATATATATATATATATATATATATATATATATATATGTATGTATATATATATATATGTATGTATCTATGTATACTATGCGTGTGTGTGCAGTATCAGACTGCAGTACCCACAGCAGTGCAGGAAGAGCTTCAATGTGTCATGTTTATTAGTTCGTTAACACTAGAACTACGGCATTTCGGATATACCTAGAACTACGGAGAAATTAAGTATAATATTTTTAGAAATCAATTTTTAATATTTATATTATGTACAACACATAGATAAAATAGTTACATTTGCGGGGTCATTTTGACCCCTCACAAGAAAGGCCTTTATAACCTTATATTTCAAATAATATATATAAATATAACAAAGTAAACTTCTTATTCTAAATGTGCATCACCTTAAAATAGTTTTTTAAGAATATAGCATGCAAGACATGGATTTTGAAACATTTTTCTTGAATGTACATAAATTTTATTGAGACGTCATTATGCACATACATTTTAAAAGCATTTTTTTTAAATACCGAATTGTACCGAATATTTTCGGGCCATTGATCTACGACATCCATCCCATAATTTTAAGAGTTATAAAATTCGATCACGTCTGGTGTGTTTTTCGTCATTTGTGATATTTTGTTTGAATTATGTAGGTTGCTTAGAAGAACAGTTTTTCTTTTTTGCATTGGTAGGATGTGAGAAGTACACCATCGTTTGTCCTTTTTAGTTTTTCAGAGGGGAAATCGCGTCTTCTTCAAAAATATGTTAACTTCCTCTTAAGTTCTATTTATGGTCCCACCTAAACTCGCATCGTCGTCTCAAAGTTTCTTGTCAATTTTCTTCGACGTAAAAAAGGTATCTGTTGTTACAATTTCTTCCAGAGTGTTTGGCTGACATAACAGCAATTTCTCCAGCGGTTTAATCTTCTAGCTTATTAGCCACTTTGCCAAAGTAAGGTATTTCATTTATCAGGTATTTGGATCAGTAGCCATCCAGAATTTGTCTTGTTTACAAGGCATGTACTGTATTAACTTGCATCTTCCCTTAGTTAGAAAAGTTGCTCATCTATCGTTACATTCTTAGCCGGTTCGAAGCACAAATAACATTCACCAATAAAAATATTACAGACCTCAGATATGAGAGGAAATCTGTCATTTTGTAAAAGCTGGGATCTCGAGGATTTCATATCTAATCTTATTTATTTCATGATTTCTGCAAATCCGTCTCGTTTCATAGTTTCTTGAGAAAAAAAAATGTGGCCCAAATTTTTTACCACAAACTCTAATCTCTCCCCAACATTTCCATCCCCCCCACGCGCTAGTAAAGAATTCTACCTAAACGAAACCTAAACAAAAAACAGGTGCTATTCTAAACAAGACTGCAAAATATCTACAGCATAATGCTGTCAAGCCCCGTTATAGCGAACCGGATATATAGCGAACTCACGGATATAACGAACGAAATGGTCCCGCCGTTTTCCTATTGTACGTAATTTAATTAGTATTGTGTCAGTTTAATGTAATCTATTGTCATTAGTCGATTTAATTCATTAATGATCAGTTTTAATAGATTTTATCATTTTTTATTACATCATTATTCAACACACATTGCAACTAATGAGTTATACATTTTGTGAATTCTAGCATTTTTCTTAACGGTTCGGATATAGCGAACCACCGGATAAAGCAAACAAAACATTTGGTCCCTTGAAGTTCATTATAATGAGGTTTCTACTGTAAACACGTGAAACGGAAACGAAGGCAAGCTCTAAGAATTATTTAGAGTTAGGGGTCAAACTGACCCCTAGCCGTAGTTATAGGTAAAAGCAGTTACTGTAAATAAACTATTAGATGATACTCCAAAAAATTTTGCGAGCATAATATTTATGATAATTTAGGAAAAATCAGAAAATTGCAACTTTGTGTGAAAAAAATAAAACGTATACAAGAGGAAAATCTTCATTTAGGGGTCAAAATGACCCCTACCTTAGATCTAGTGTTAAACAATATCCGGAGGACCTGACCTTATAAATACCTTATAGGTTTAATCCACAAAATGATTTTTAAAATGGATCATATTTTTGAAGAGTTTTCTTCCATCTAAATCGTAACGGGGCGAGAAGGCATCACGCAATTCTAGAGAGAATGTGCTGCACATGCTTACCCAAAAATAATCCATCTCTGTCAGTTATTTGTGGTCATTAGTTTATCGATATGGGTTTTGCTTGCCGTATTAAGACGATCAATGCAATAAACTATATACAGTTATTTCAGTTATCATAAACGTATTTTAAACATAACTATAAATGAATGTGAACGAAATTTAAAATAATTATTAAATGCATATGTTAATTATACCAATAATAACAAAAACACTTAGGCTTAGGTACTAGTATCCAAACCTCACATGAATGGCAATGGACACAAAATTAGTCTTTCATAACGATTTTGATGGGAAAGTATCCGAGAAAACCCGTACCGTAGATGCCTATTATAGCTATAAGGTATAAGTGACCAGCGACTGTCAGGATTAACATATTATGTACATATGTTTATAAATTAAAAATTCTATATAAAACTCAAAGTTAACGGTGACCTGAAAAATTTAATGTTAATCTCTTACCCTCAAAATAATTTTAAGCTTCTCATTTTATGATGTCAAACTTAAACTAGAGCTCCAAAAATCTATGTTTTCCTCATATTCTGCATCAACGGAAGGTATGTTAGAGCACCAGTAAAATAGAGTTTTCCTTTATAAAAACAAACATTCATCTACCATTTTATCGTGGGTAATATTTGCCCAATTTTTAACGCATTGCAATTAAGAATCTGATAAAATGTTTTCCATAACTTCGGCAATTTTGCGAGAAACAAGTTTGAAAGTACTTTTAGAGCCTGAAATTACATTAGAAGTCAAATGAAATAATTATAAACAGGGATATAGGATATTTGGTTTATGACTCATAATTGTGCTAAAAATTCCTATTATACTGATACGGATTTAATACTATATAATTGATTTTTCATTGGGTAAAAACTCGTCAATCTAATGTACATATCTTTCAACATTCTTGAAGCCATTATGATTACTGAATTTTAACCGGTTTTGCTTGTGTCGTCCCTTTGTAGGGGGTAATGTTGGTCCGCCTATATGGTGCCCCCGTAATAAAATGGCTAGCCAAATGCGGGGAATTATGGGCGAAAGTCTACATGGCTAGTGACTCCAGGGAAAAAAAAAATTAGGAAGCTTTTTAATGATAAGCAGCTTCAGGATGAATCCAAAAGTTTCACAAACATGGATATGAATTCGGATCTCATTAATATTCCTGTATTTGCATAATCCTTAGTTTTGCTATATTTTTTGAAGTCGGTTACATTAAATAAATGTGTAACATAAAAAAGATTTAGTTCAAAGCTCTCATCAACTCACATAGAGGCTGCGTCTTAAATAATGCCATAGTGTCAAAGATTAAGTTAATTTTCTTTGGAAAATGTAATAAAAACATTAAACTATGATTTTTTCCATGTCTTTTTTTCGTAAATCTGGTGCAGGGAACTTTAAGAGTAAAATCATACCAAATGGAATAAATTTATGCCATTCTTTTATTTGAAATTTATAATACATTTCAAATAAAACAACCATATTATTGTGATATGTGTTTTTATTTTTATAATCTTAAACCTCGAATAAATATATTTGTACGTATATGTAACTCGAACCTTAAACATAAGTTAAATATAGTTTTTTAAAAAATTATTCAAATCTAATTATCTGATAGCTTAGTGGTAAATCATGATTTCTAAATCATACGTTTTGAATCCTACGTTATCTTACACCAAAAGATTTTTTGACACATGACAGCTATATTTTTCTGTAATAATATTTTCTATAACAACAGAAACTGTTTTTGTATTATTTATGCAAGGTAGGTTTTGTTTTTTTTTTTTTTTTTTTTTTTTTTTTTTTTTTAAGCGGAGGCACTTGTCGTCGAAAATTTCCCTACACAACGCCGCAGTTTTACTGTCCATTTTATTTTGGGGCACGACATAGGCGGGCTTGATTACCCCCTATGAAGGGACAACACAAACTGATGCATTTTTCGTGGCGACGATGAGATTCGATCCGAGCACCCTCAGCATCGAAAACCAGCGTGGTGTACTACAGGGCCACCACAAGCCCTATTAAAGTCTTCAATTTCCCCTTTTCGTCGTATAATTTCTATTTCTTGAATGATGCATTTTTTTTTAATTTAAGAATTCAAATATGAAATATCGATTAATGCTGCTGTGTACTAACCCTTTTGGATTCGCTCATATCAATGTTAACTTACGGACAAAATATTTATACTATTTACATAAATGCTGATAATCAAATAAAAATTGTATTTTCAGAGAGCCTGAACTTTTCTGCACCTTTCAACAGGGTTCAGTTTATAAATTTCGTCCACGAAAGTAATTTAAAACACTCTATACCAGATTTTTCCCCCGAATAATTTAAATTAAAAAATATTTGCATTTTTTTCAAAAAACGAAAAATTGCCCCAAGGTGTAAAATTTCTTTCTTCCTCACGGAGTTCAATTTAAAAATAAATCTTTAAATCCAAGTTGGTAATTCTTGGATAAAGTTAGGTGAGCTAATCCAATAAGATAAAGACACAACGGCCTTAAGGGGACAAGGGACCTACAAACTCGATTTTTTTAAATTTTCAATTTTTAACTCTATATACTAAATGAGAATAATTAATTTTCTTTTTTACTTCATTGAAAACCCTTAGAATTCAAAATAACGATTTTTTTTTGCAGAATAATGACTGTTTTTCAAGTTTTTTTCAAAAATGCTAACGTTTTTCAAAATGCTCTATGCGCATTCTATATTAATTAAAGTCTTTAAATTTTTTATTATAAGTTTACCATATGTATATAAATATAAATGTGCATTTAATTTTTTTTTTGTAGGAATCTAAAGTCTTAAATATTTTTTTTTATTCTGACTGCTATTTTTACTTTATTTTATGCTGTTTTTACTTTATTTTATGGTCTGTAAATTTGAAAAACATTTGTAATTTCAAAGAATTATGCACAGTTTTGTGACAAACACTTCAATTAATAATTCAGAGAAATTTGGAAGATATCAGAAGGAAATGGATACGCATGTAGCCTTTTGAAAAATTCTAGCAATTTTGAAGAATTTTTTGATAAATAGTTCTAACTCTTCCACAAAATACTTATTTTGAAATCTAAGTATCCTGAATGTAGTAGAAAAGAATATTAATTATACTCATGTAAAATATTGAAAATTAAAGAAGAAAGAGATTGAAGGTCCCTTGTTCCTTTAAGAGCTTCCGAAAGTACATACCTATTTATCCCATTATATTGCAATCACTTCCGCAATATTGTTCCTTCACTTGTATTCTTATATCCTGTAACAGACTAGCACTGTTCAGCACTGCTAAGTAGTCTATATACTTTTTATACACCGATCTTGTTAGACCACCATGTTGCAAGAAAATACCCCACTTATTTATTTTCAATTGCTATTACTTAAACACACGATAGATTAGCGTTAGCAAATTTTATATGCTGTAGAAGAAGGTAGTCTAAAGACTGGAAACAAACGCTAAATCACATAGAAACAAGAAGTAGATTTTAACACTACAGTGTGTCCCATAAGTCTCCATACAGAGAAAAAAAAATTATCCTTCTTAGCAGCGTTCTTCAGCAGTGGAAGACACGTATTGAAATGTGTCTCCGACAAAATGGGAGTAATATAGAGCATATTATAAAATAAAAATGGCTTATGTCAAGAAAAGTTTATTTTTCCTATGTGTGAATATAAAGAAATAAATGTTAGAATTTATAAATGAATGGAATGTATTATTTTTCCTATATATGGACACTTATGGGACAACCTGTACATTCTCGGCTACCGTCATTTTGACGGTTTCGGACATACCATTGAGCCTTATGTCTGTATTTATATCCTCGGGATTCTGAAATTTGATGACTTTTTCTAATTTTACGCGAAATATGCAAACACATTTACAAAATTATATGCGATTGTAAAGAGGGGGGAAAAATGTGAAGTATACCTACTAAGACTGAAAGCCGCCCATTTGACGGTGATATAGAAAACAAGCAAAATCTTTAAATTAATACTGGAAAAATTTTCGTTATTATTCGTCTCTGCCCCCTTTTGCAAATGATAGAAATATTGGCTCTTAGGAAATATTGATGTTGAAAAATAAGGACTGCACAAACCATGCATATATTTTTACGGATAAAACATACCAGGTTGTCAGCTCGGCATACCTGCATAAAAATATATCTAAATATACGCTAATCTATATATATAAAACAGTTCCGTAACTGACTGACTCACTGACTGACATAAAACGCACAGACCAAACCGCTGACTGAAATTTTGCATGGCGATTCTTCTTATAGTTTAGGGGTGCACTAAGAAAGATTTTTCAAAAATTCTTCTTAGATTTTTTTAAATTAAATTTTTAAGCTGTTTTAGTAACTTCTTTTAAGTTTGTATTTAAAATAATAATTGGAGGGTTATAAAATGTATATCACGAGAAAGAACATAAAAATTCATTTAAAATGAAATCTTTTTGGAATCTTTACCTCCATTGTCTGATTTTTGGTGAATTTTTAAAGATTAATTTTTAGAATTTAATTTATTAAATGCTGATCACGAATTTCTTTTTCTGGTACTTTAAATAAATTTATAGTCACGAGCATAACAACTAAATAGACAAAAACATATTTTTTTTCTTGCTAATTCGGCAGACGATTGGACATTATCCAAAAAAATATTAAAATACAATAAAATATATTATGTTCCTCAAACTGTACTATATTAACTGTACTATATTCTTTAGTGTGTCCTATTACATTTAATTTGAATATTTTCTTCTACATTATTTTGTCTTTAAAAATATCCCTTACGATTTTTTATAAATATATTTTTCTGTTTATTTTACATCAATTGTATACATTGATCGTCGTATTTATTATAAATATATATATATATATATATATATATATATATATATATATATATATATATATATATATATATATATATATATATATATTTAGCATTAATCGCATACTTTGACCGTTGTATTTAATTTGAATGTATTCCGTAGCGAAGCGCGGGTTTTCAGATAGTTTATTATATATTGGTATGAAATAGTTCAAAATTTGAAGTATTTAACAATTTTTTTTTAAATCATTAAATATTTTAAATTCTTGATTTTTTTTAACGGTCAAAAATGACGGCGTTCAGTCTTTTTAGTAATAAAAATATTCCCGCCTTTTTATTGTTAAACAACGTTAACATTTTCTCAAATGTTTAAAAATTTGGAACTGGTTATACCTAAAATTATTAATAATAAATTCTGAAACACGTTTTGTTCCATCCTAAAAATATTTGGAGAGCTGTCATATTCAAAATTGTTTTACGGCCCCAAACATTTTTTTAAATTTTCCCTAGGGCAACCGACAACATTACATTTCAGTTTTTAAGCTCCTCGTACATTCTTGTTACAAGGATATACAAACAACACTTGGAATGTAACTGTCATGTATTAATTTAAAACCCCTTTAGAATAGACAATATCTCATTTGTTTCGGCAATATATCGTAGTAATTTTTTCAGCTGCACAGAATTGATAACCAGTTTACAAGCTCAATACTACTTGAGTTAGGTAATAACGCTAAAATTTTTGAAGTACCAAAAAAGTACAGTGGAATCTCGATTGATCGTTTCCCGAATCAACGTTTTCCCGTATGTGTCGTTTATTTCATCCAGTCCCAACGATCATATTGCTTTGTTATGTTCCCGCATCTATCGCTTTCCCGCATTTATCGTTCATTTCTGTCGGTCCCTTGAAAAACGATAGATCGAGATTCCACTGTTTATATATAATGACTAATTTTTTTGCAGAAAAAAGTATAACTGAAGTATTGAAAAAGTCCTTTTCAGCTTTTTAGTTATAAATACTTTTCTGCTCATAGGAGTCATGTTTGAGCTATATCATAAAATTTTAAATAAGGTTAAAATATCGAGAGGAGCATGAACTACAAATTCGTTCATATTTTATTTATTCGAGTCTTATTTATGTTAACTTGATACTTTAATGGAATTATTATTTGATGCAAATAATATCATCACTTTCGCTGACCTGTTCTGCTATTCAATCTTACAGGTATAATGATGCGCGTCATGTTCTGTCTGAAAATGCAGAAAATATAATTATCGACAACTGTTTTTATTTTTTTATCATTCCGTCATACGGATAATAACGTACGCATAGCCAGATTGAAATCTGGAATTTCTCACTGCAGAATATCGCAGTGTAAACGAATCATCGAGTTTGTCGTCTCGAAAGCTTTATGCCAGATTTTCTAACAATTGATCCTCAGTTGTGACAACGAAACTTCGTGAGGGGAGTTCAAATACTTTGATAAACTCGCCGCGGCCGTGGCACGCTGCCAGATAATACTTTGTCAACGGGAGCGAGCAAAAGAATTGACACATGTGCGGAATATGATGATGTGTACGATGTGAAACTTTTATAAATTTTCTTCAAACTGCACTTGATTCTTGAATGCATGTGAAACTCGGGTATCAAATGATGTTCACAGAACCAGTAAGACATTACAGGCATTGGATATAGTTTAAAATGGTTCCTTTTTTTCCTACACTAGAGGATTCCCCCCTAGGCTCGCTACGCTCGCTCCTCTGTTATGGCTAATAGCGAGATACATAGGGGTGATTCTCGGGCAATGTAACACCTTCCCTCCATTTACTGTTGTCACCCTTAATGCGATGGGCGTTTCATCCGTGTTGAATTATCAGCTTTAAATACAATTAAAAATCGAAAATTTAAAATAGAGACTTGAAAGGAGGTTTATATGAATAAGAAAGCTTTCAGCTTCCAGATGATGTAAATATTTTCTTTGTAAGATAAAAACTCGAGGAGCATCGATATTCCATCCACATAGGGGACGCTATTTCTTGAAAAACTATGTTTCATTTTTTGATGAAAATATTTTTCTGTTTTAAAATATTTTGAAACAAATGAGGTCTAGTTTGAAAGAGAAATTTCTGTAGTCTTAGATTGTAAAAAGATCAAAATTCTACGATCATTTTTTTTGGCGAGTTATCGTAATATGAAGATGAAAAAGTCAATATTTTCAGACAAAACATAAAATTAAAAAAAAACTTAAATAAAGTCCGACGAAGATGAGACATGTCTTACTTTGGTACCCCAATTTTTCTGCATCCATTGGTATCGCTCTCGACCCCATACCCCCAGTGGTTTCGGAGGAGATAGCGTGACAAACTTTTGACAGTGAAAGCGGGAGTTACTTTTTTTTAGAATACATAGACATTCAATAATGCAGAAAAAAATATAATTTTGCATCGATCCTTTATATTTAGGCTGGTGTCAATTCCAAGAAGTGCACGAAAACAAGAGGAGGATTTAAATAAACATAAGGTTTGAAATAGTTGCACTAACATATATTTTAAATATAGTGATTAGCATCGAATAATAATGTCAATAACTTTATTAGCATGAGCTCGAGATAACTTAGTGGCAACGAGTAGGGCTTCAGACTGGGGATACTCAGTTCAAATACCAATGTACGACATTAAATATCTTCCTGTCGAGGCCGGTTATGAGCATGTTAAACCGGATAGGCCTTCCACGGTGTCAAGGGGTGGGAGAAGGTGCGAGACCTCCATATGTCATCGACGGGGTTTTCTCGATCACACCTGGCATGGAACCAAGGTAGCAATGTTGATTCACCTGTATAGTGATCCCCAAAACATAAAAAAATAGTTAACAATTTTCGCAGTATCTAGTGCGAATGTATCAGGTTAAGTGCCGCCGAATTACTGAGAAAGAAAAAAAACTGCATTAGTATTCATTTTAAAAAAATAACAGAAATACAGAAATCGTAACATATTTTTATTTCAAGCCTCTTCCTCAAGCAATATATTAACCATTTTCAAAATTTTACGACTTACCCCAAAATTCTGCCTCGAAAGATTTTTTCCGAAATTTCGTGTCCCACATTTCGAAAAATGCTTTCATTTATCTGTAGCAAACGTCAGTGCATTATCACACATTTGCCACTATGTTAACTCGATACAAATCAGGATACGGCAATGTATGCACGTCATAAGGAAATAATTCAGTAAAGTTTCAGCTCTATGTTTTCATCTAGGAAATTCTCTGCTAACATGATTTTGGAAACATTTCAGGAGACACACAAGGAGTAAACATTTTAATCGTCCGCCGTTGTAAAGCCATGGATGAATAAAAATAGACTTCAAAGGAGTGATAAATTAATGAAAAACGTTTCTAACAAACAGAATAAGAAACAGAATTAAAGAGCTGTTTCCATGCTGGCAAAGCTATTTATTTAAGTCCTCAAATCTGACAGAAAATGAATGATGTTACAATCTTGCGTGCTAAAATTAAAAGGAAAACTTTTTATATATCATTTTTTTGCTCGTCTTTCTGATTTTATTTAACAACATTCTAGTCGTTAGCTTTTCTTTTATTAATGGTATTTAAAATTTTCTTATAGATCCTACCTATCTTGTATGCTTATGTTTATCACCATGTTATTAAAACAGTTAGAAAAAGATTTCTATCACGAATTTAAAGAGATTTGAAGTTCTCTTAATGCCCCCAAATGCGACATATTCCGAAATTTCAATATCTTCTAATTTATAAGAAAAAGAATCTTTATAAATGCATCATAAATAATTGATGATCTCCTTACAAAAATTCTTGCGCATTAGTCTGGAATGCTGTCAAATCCTTAAAATTTGATGGACATAAACACATATTTTTTTGTCAACTTGGAATATAATTTCTCAGAGTTTACTGTTTGCATATATATATATATATATATATATATATATATATATATATATATATATATATATATATATATATATATATATATATATATATATATATATATATATATATATATATATATATATATATATATATATATATATATATATATATCTTTCTGCGCATGTAATCGTAAGGACCTGTTCACATAGGAGTCCGTTGCGTTGCGTTAAGGAAAAGATGACGTTGAGACGAAAATAAACCAATCATAGGCGTTAAAAATTTCAATGCTAATCGTTTGGAGGCATATGATTGGTTTATTTTCGTCTCAAGGTCATTTTTCCTTAACGCAATGCAACGGAATGTGAACTGGCCCTAACTCCGTTTTTGTAAGTGTCTGGAACAGGGCCTATCATTAGATTAGAATGTCAATACTTATGAGCACATAGATTTTTTGGATCGAAATAAATTGATCTATTCTTGCTACAATGGAAATAATTAATAATATAAGAAATAAAATTATTTACATTCTCCAATATCCAAGTGTAGAGATCACTGAAGCAATCTCCTTATCTCCATATCGGATCGGATAATTAATCTATGACAATCACATTTTTTAAAGGTATGATTATTTGTTCATTTTTCTATCATCATACTTTTAATTTCACGATGTAATGCTCAATTAATGAATAATAAATTTTATGAATTTTTCATTAATCAAAATCGTAATGTAAAAAACTTTCCCATAAATCATCATACGAAAGAATATGTTATGGGTACCAAATTTTTCTTTCTTTGAATAATATGAAAAAAAAATTACAAAAATATTTTAAATATATATCTTAACATGATATATCATGAGTATTTAAGTTATTGCATATAAGGCATATAATAGAATAAGGTAAACACAAACTGCTTTATCATAATGTTTGTACGAACTGCAAACTTTCTATTACTATATATTCTTTTATAAATTTTTGCTTTGCTAATACTCATTTGTAGGAAAACAAATTCCGAAAATTGAGTCATTTCATATATAAGCGTTGGTGAAAATTTGTAGCTTCAACTACCAAAGCAAAAAGCATGAACCTCTACATTACATCAATTTTTGATTAGAAATAAGAAAATGTCAATATCTTTTCATAACGCCTTACTTTACATTTGTCAAAAAACCTTCTTTACTGATTCAAAGATCGTCAGTGTTATAGTCAGCACGAAAACATATACAAAATAACTTTTCAATCGTAAAAGTTTTGCAAAATGCTGGTGTATGAAGACCATGTCAGTCTAATGTATTCTAAAGAATGGATTTTCCCATCTGTTAATCTTTAATGACTCCAATTAATAACAAATTACTTATCCTTAGAACATGTCAAGTTACACGACTCATATCAACACGGCTAAAGCTTTGCTTAAGTTGAATTTAATTGCTTATGAGTTAGGTTCCACTAAAAGGGCTTGATCACAAATTTTCATGAATACTATAACTATACTTAGGAATTGAATAATCCCAAGCAAAATTATGTTTATAAATAGTTATGTAATCCTATTTAGTAAGATTTATTATATCCAGTTATAGTATATAAACTCATCCATGACATTCTATTTGTATTTACCTTCCCTGTACGTAGAACGAATGCTGTTTCCCTCTATGTACGTAATTAACAAGAATATGAAAAGAAATAGTATCTTCTACTTTATACCTGATAATTACACAGAATTTATTTTCGAACTAAAGAAATCATATCTAAATATGTCTAACTTCTTTAAATACCCATGACAACCAATATCTAAATATTTTTAAGATTAACGTTTCTGCTAAAATATTTATATAATGCAAAACAGTGCGAAGAAAATTGTTGCAGTCGCTTTTACTGATAAAAAAAAATCTTAAATTATGACGTTAAAAAAAATATATTTCATTCATTCTTCAGAAATGTTATGGAGTTAACATGTGTTATTTACATACTTAAACTGTTTTATAACCCGAAATTTTGGATTAATTTATAACGTACTAATCTTTGTTAAAGTTCAAATTTTTTATAAGAAAGTAAAATGTATATCAAATAACTGTTTATGAATGCGACTAAATTTCGGACATATTATAACAATGTTATAACCTTTGCCAGGAGTAAATTATTTTCAAAACCCATGTAACTCTCACTGGAGCATGATTTGAAGCCATCTTAACAATACAGCTGGTATACTACCAACTAAACCACCTTGACATCAAGAGAAACTTTAATATTCTCAATCATTATAAATATCCGCATTTTTGGACCTCATAAATAATGTTCTATTTCGAAAATTCTAAAGAAAGTATTCTCTAACCTTCTTTAAATTAGACTCGATATTTCCTTGAAACAATTGTGCAGAGTAGATGCTGACGGAATGAAAAATGTTTAGACTCTTTATACACTGATCATTATTTCAAATGGGTCATTCGACTTACTAAACATTTAATGAATGATTGAATAGTTAGTAAAACTATTCAATCGTTCTATGTTTGTAAAATTATCTTTACGTTTCTACAATCTTTGTCATAATTGATCGTACTTCGATGGCCGAAATTACTTTCGTACATACAAGTACATATATTGTTCTCAAACACATATTGGGGTATAAAACGAGTAAAATATTTTTATCATGTTTTTATTAACTCGCTTTCATGTTGTTTTTTTGTGTGGGGGGGAGGTTGTCCGGTACAAATCTTGCAATCGATTTTTAACAAACTTCCCGACTAGTTAGACATTTGAAACTTTTAGAATAGCTCAGAACACGATGAAAATGCATTATTTTAATACTTTTAGCCACCTTTAAGCGGAATTGAATTCTTTTTCAGTTAATTTTGTTTTGCAACTTCCAATTTACTTCATTTTCTTTCAAGTTGATGGGATAATTCTTCAAAAAAAGTTTTAAAAAGTATTTATTAATACATAGAATTGTCAAGTTGATATGATTCAACAGAAAATTTTAAAACATGGTATATAAAAAGTTCTTTTTATCTTGTAATTATTTTAATTTATAAAATGCCAGCCTGTTGACTATTTGGTCATAAGGCTCCTTGCTCTCCAATATTTTTCTATTACACAATTGCAATAAGATAATGCAGAGCATTCGTCTGTGTGCACAGCAGTCATATCTTGTCCGTTTCAACATAAAATACACACAGGTGAGTTGACAATATTAAAACGAAAGAGATTGGCACGGATGCAATCGTGCCCAGTCAACAGTCTAAAACTGGCAATCGCAGCCGCACAAGGAGCATCAGGAACATAATGGGAACTGGTGCTGATAACAAACTGTAGAAGCGGAATGGTATAATTCCCCACGGTGTGTGGCCAAGAACGAATCTATTGTAAAGGCTGCAGAGGCAGGGGTAAATAGGGGCTTGTAAGCCAGGAGGAAATAGAAGAATAGCTGTCGGTGTGCCCATTGATAGTGATCTAAGGTCTATAAATATTGCAAGATAGTTGGTCGTTATTTTATGGCCCACAGTAAAACCTTCAGATGATAAGGGTCAAAGTGGTATTGCAAATGAAAATTATGGAGGTACTTCGTAGACTATGGACAGGGGCAGTATAATAAGGAACCAAATGGGGCAGGAACTACTGAGAGATAAACAGCGAACTGCCCAATGAAAAAGAAGGGGTGGGCCAGAATGGTTCCCTGTAAACGGACAACAGCTCCTCCAAGTACGAGAAGAACAGGAGAGGAGGTCCATATTTATCTCAGACTTTTTTCTTAGATCTCAGATGATAGATAGTATAGGAGAAGTACCAGTAAACCGCCAAGATGTTCCTGTATATGACGTGATTTTGGGTTCCTGTCGTCGATGTCATCTTTCATCGCTGCATACTTCAGCTGTAGTAAGTGCCTCCCCATAGACTCTAAAAATCATTACTTTGACCATATAGTTTGCCTTTGCTTCTGAGTTCTCGTATGTAAAATGTTAATATGAAAGTGAATATTGTGCTTGTTACAATTACAATTTAATTGACTTTTGTGATTGATTAAATAAATGTATGTTAAAGGCCAATGCTTTGTCTCCTTACTTGCTCCAAAACACGCATGCATCCATTGTTTTAAGGTTATTAATTGCCTACACAAACACTCCAGGGCTTAGCACGAAAAGAGTGAGCAGCCGCTGTATAGAAGTAATGTCTAAAGACTCTATTTATTTCGGGTTTTGATGAATGAAATGGCAAATTTCTGTTTAATTTCTGAATTATATTGCACCCTCCCTTTGCCAAAAAGTCTGCTTTAACATTTCCTTCTACAACATAGTGGGAGGGCACCCACTGGAAAGACACTTTACGTTGAATTTTCTCGAGAAGGGATCTACAATGCTGAACGCGAGGGTCTTTTTCTCTCTTGATTAGATGATAGAGCCTGAAGGGCAGATGTTGAATCAGTGAGGATCACAACCCTCTCAAAAGAACCCTGTCAAATATAAATCTGCTGAAATGCAACAAATATTGATTCCAATTCTCCTTCGAAATTGCTTGAGAAGTTCCCAACTGGTAGATAAAAGCAAAAAAGTTCGCAAAAAACACCATCACCAGTTCCTTGGGAGAAAAGTCCAAAAGGGATCCATCCATGTAGATATGCAGCGCATAAAATAATTTACATAAATGAATTTTCTAATTTTTAATAAAAAAGTCTTTTGTTATATATTATTTCAGTATCAAGTTTTACATAGTATTAAACTTTCCGAGAATATGTCTAAAATTTTCGGGTACAAGTCTCAAAATGATAACTGGTTGATTCTGTAGAGTAATGTACTTTCTGGGAATTGATATCCTCAGTTGTTACCCCTACGGCAGACAGTATTTTCCTTTACGCCATTTCTACATAAATTTCTATATAATACGAAATATATATTTGGTATATATATTTCTCGGTTGCAACCTCTTATGTAGTTTACTGATTATAGAGACCGGAAGGACAAAATAAAACTAGTTCCAAAAAATTTTGTTGTTGTCCAGTCTAATGCCCCCTGGCTGAAAGTTGAAGACCAGGTCTATATAGGCTTCGGTATGAAGTATGCTCCGATTTATATAGCACCACAACATCAGGATCCGCCTTAGATTTTTGTCATCGCAATTTTCACCAAGCACCCCCAGGAGCGACATCTAGAGGGATCGTACCCATTCCCACCCTGTCTGACCTCATAGAGGGACTTTCCTGTCTATGGATTTAATGTGCCCATATCCGACCTAAACACGGATCCAAAAAATTTAATTCACATAAGTACGGATTTAAGAGCACTCGGAAGATCTCGGCAACCAAAATTTATCGATTTTGGAGAAAAATTTATTTGCATGTACTTAATATCAGAATACAGATATATGCAAAATATTTATATACCAGTAAACACATACATTATATTTTATAATTAAGATGAAACTGAAGAATAATGTTAAAAATTTAGTTTATTGTAGCAACTTAATTATTTTCAAAAACTTGTTAAATGTTTTATAATATATGTCAGTTAAGTACACATTTCTAACATCATACTTTTTACCATACTTTTTCATCATACTATTTTTCATCATACATTTTCTAACATCACACTTTTCTAAAATCATACATTTCTATCGATCTATTGAATTAATGTGTTTCAAATTTGGCATAGTAACGTAAAATACATTAGTTAACAATATTATGAAATATTTTCCTTTTACGTGTAGAGAAATTGTAGTAAAATTGAAAATAACAAAAAATATGTAATTATTTTTTTTTTCAACTTTTCCACTAACAAATTTTTAATTTACTTTTTTCTAACCTAGGAGCAAAATACTTCGTATTATTGTCAACTGGTACATTTATGTTACCATACCATATTTGGAAGATATAAATTCAATAGATTATTTAGAAAAGTCTACCTAACTGACATATAGTATCAAACATTTAACGAGTTTTTGAAAATAATTAAATTGCCACAATAAGCTAAATTTTTTAGCATAATTCATCCATTTCACTTTAAATATAAAATGTAATGTATGCATTTACTGTTATATAAATATTTTGCATATATGTATTCTTCAATTAACAATATGCTCATAAACATTTCACTAAAATCGCTCCATTTTGGTTGTCGCGATGTTGTGATTGACGTTAAGAATGTACAGACAACTTTTGTGATAGATGCTACGAATTGTCTCTGATTGCCTAGTGCAAAAATAGCCGTACAACAAAGAGCATGGAAGACGTTCGTAAGGTTCCACGTTGCGCCTCGAAATATGCCTCCGTTCGTGTCGTCCTTTCATAGGGGGTAATTCTCTCCGCCTATAGGGTGTCCCCATAATAAAATGGACAGTAAAACTGCGGCGTAGTAAGCCGAATGTTTGATGACAAGTGCCTCCGCATTGGTAAAAAATAAATAAAAAAAAATAGACACAGTCCCAGCCTTCGTTATATGAACTGAAATCAACGCCATAATAATTATACAAAATTTGATGACTGAAATATCACAACATAAAATCTTATTTCGTTAAACAGGAGGTAACTGTATTTAGCTTCGCAAATAATGATTTCAAACTGTAACGGAAAAGTGAAGAATTTTTAAGAAAGTATAGCTATACAGACAATTTCCTTTGTTAAATCTAAAAAAACACTACTAGACTAGAGTTATGTTAGAATTTCTAACAATATATCAATCTATATTTATATAATAATAATCTATGATTATTATTATATAAATCTTTGATTATTATTATATAAATCTATATTTATATAATAATAATCAAAGATTTTATCTGATTTTCCCATAAACATTTTCAAAAAGCAATTCAGTATATATGTCCGCAAAAACATAACACACAGCGAAGATCTGATACTTGTTTTAGCAAAATTAAAAGGAAAAAGTGATAAAGGCAAATAAGGAAGAATATTTCGAAGAAATAAAAAATAAGGAATACTTCACATAATAAATTCTAAACACCATGATTAACTGCTCCCGTAATTAGAAAGTATTTTAGTCTTATGCAAATTTTATGACTGAACACCTGCGGGGAATTTGCAAGACATATATATTATGCAAGCTCCATTTCTCTTTAAAAAAATTAAATAAACCATATTTAAATTTCTCTCTTTAAAGGACGTAATCTTAAGTAGAGTTAGAATTCCAAGAACATTATCAGCAACGTACGAAAAAGGATAACTTAAGTATTGAAGTTATTTAAAATGCTTTAATAGCTCATTTCATAAATCGCAAAATTTTTGTTATTTCTAAAATGATAGAAGTAGATTTTCCAATACGTGGTTAAATAAATTGTAGCTTCACCACTGAAACACTGTAAGTTACAGCCGCAGGGAAAGCGTATAACAAGTGCCGATTGACATTGCTGCACGAAGTGACTTTCCTGTCAGCTATACACGCCTAAAGTTAAAACTCGCAAACTAGAGCACCAATAATTTAAATCGAGATGAAAAGCAAAACATGGCATATTTTAACTTGCTATCTATGCGAGCATAATTTTCGTATGTAAATTCGCATCAAACGTACAACCTGACTGTATATTCAGAAATAATATCAACAGAAACTATTCAATGTTTATCTATAATTCAGAAATTGAAAATTTTCTTTTGCAGATTGCAATCACTCATTCCATACGGTTTAGAAACCATTTGCATTAGAATCAGAAAATGAACTTACTTCCAAAATCTTGAATAATTTAGAATTATCGTCAGCACGCGAAAACGGGAAACTTGAAATGGAGGTTTGTAGAAATAAAAGGAAATACAACTAATTCATGAACTTATTCAAAGAAAAAAGGTATTTCTTCAGCATTTATAGGGGATTCTAATAATTGTGTGGTGAAATAAAATGCTTGTGTCCAGAAACGCTATCATCAGCTGAAATTGCTATTAAATTAAAATAATATATTTTGTGCCAAAATTTTTAAAAAACTATAAAATTTACTGCCGAATTTTAACTGTTTATGCAGTAAAATGCAGTTTATTCATGAATAAATGTTTAATAAACTGTATGGGCATTAAATTTAGAGGCAAACAAAATATTTTTCAAGGGATTCTTATTATGCCCAGAATATAGTTTTTTTAAATGAAGTTTTATATTCCAATGAAACGCGTCCATTCTTGGTATGTGTTTATTAGAATTCTTGTGTATTAAGACTGGCAATTTTTAGAATTTATACAAATATACATAACACGTGAAAATAATTATAATTTATTTGTGTGATACAAAGGTAATATTGAAATATTCATAGGTATATGACGGGGGTGCCCGAGGTAAACAGTGTAAGAGCCAATTTGGAATATCTGTAAGAGGAACCAAAAACATAAAATGGTTATATTTTATAGTAAAGAAATTCTGCGAAAAGAGATTTCGAAATTTAAAAGACCAACAAAAAATCGAATAAGAACTGCAGTTTGGCTACCTCTGGTATGTGGAATTTATATGCACAAAATATTCCCAAACCTAGTACTGCGAATAAAAATTGTCTCTGGTATAAATTGTTCTTTGAATTATTAAATAAAGACAAATTAAAAAATAGTTAGGAGATATATTTTCGATTTATTTCAGTACAAACATCTTTATGAATTGTATGTGATTTCAATCATAGTAATCTTCATTCCTCCATAATAAAAAATACTTTAGGTACAGCTACACGTTTGTAAATTATCAGTTCTTCAATTGTAATACACCAAATAGCTCTGCTTTAATTAAACAAAAATTCCTTCATGCACCAATAATCGCATTATTTTGGCAAACAACATTCTAAATTCAGGATTGGCGTTGTATTGAATAATATGAAGCATTACCTAATAAAACTTATAAAATGTATGATTGCTTTTTCATGATAAATATTTACTCTTTGAATAAAACTTGCTTTTCAGATTCTTTAGACGTAATCAAGCGTGTCTTTTCTTTTACACGAAACAAAAATCCTTTTTGGAAACTCATAATAAAAATTTGAACTGTTCATTTGGTTTGTTTTACTGCATACATTATACCTGAAGAAAATAAAACGAAAGAAAATACTTTAAGCAAATCAACCTTAAAATGGTGCTTGCAAAGTAAAAGAGTGACTTAATCTATTAGAAAGTACGGAATAATATAACCAATAAGTGTATTAGTAGGTCTAGAAAGGAAATTATCGATATATCGGGAGTTTAAATGCCAGATCACAATAAGATAAAGAAAGACATGATTTTGGGATCGGATGTAACTGAAGTAATGATTGGTTGAAATGCGGTAAATGAAGGTGGAAAAAAGAACCGTCAAAACTTAATTGCCAAATATCGGGGGGGGGGGCGTTCTGGTGTCTAGAAATGAAAGAAATGGATCAATACAGAGGGTTACCAGATAGAATCAAACAGTTTTTGTTGTTACTCATTCCCCATGGCTGAAACATGCCAGAACAGGTCCATAGATGGCTTCGAGCACAGAGAAATATGGCTCCGGTTTGCCCTGGCACCACAAGGGTCGGAGTCCTATCCGATTTAGCCAGGTGCCACCTCAGTTTCTATCAAACACCTTCAGGGGCGTCATCTGGATTGTTTTGGATCTTCCCCTTTCTTCTGACAACAGGGAAGGTTTTTCAGGTCTACGAACTTAACGCGCTCATATCCAACCGAGACACGAATACATTCAGTGGCACTCATCGGAATTTGAACCGGGAACCATCCGTCCAATGTCAAAAAACCACCACATAGCTTCTTCGGGGTCAGCATCAAAGAGAAATAATTTGAACGCAACAGAAAACTCAAAAATCCAAAGTAATACCCTTAAAACTCATTTCTCGATTAAATTAACCAACATTACGCCGAAGAGGGACCTCGAAACTTTCACCATGGATGGCTATACCCTTGTTGCGTAAAGCGGTTATCACTGTCAATGAAGCCCAGAAGATGCACAGAATGGTGCTAAAAGAATCGGATTTGTCTTAATGACTGGTTGTCTATTACGGTTGGTCCGACGAATCGTCATTAACACTATACCTAGCAATGGGTCTGTGTGCTTGTGGATAAAATCAACCGTCGTACCTATACGTTTTAATGTTTTTTCCGGTTTTTTTTTCATTTTTAACAACCACCTATTTATGATAAAGTATCTTAGATTGAAAAAAAATTCACCAATACAAATATAATATACTGAAGATTAAAGAACATAGTTGAAAATTTTAATTATAATGAAATTCATAGATGCA